>CM049428.1:5163552-5654895 GCA_026929855.1 Poa annua | reverse complement strand
CCCGGGAAGATTTCAAAGCCCATGACGCCCGGTACACGACTCTAGTGGCATTGTAAAAACTCGCGATTTCGGGCATTTCTGGCTGCTTTCGTGGGCTATAGCACACGGTTTTGGGGTCCGCGTGGACTCAAATGGTCCGGGACCCTGTCACACGATTTTTGCGAAATCATAAAAAAAAATCGTGATTTCAGGCAGTTCTGGCCATTTTTGTGGGCAATAGCACACGGTTTTGGGGTCCGACGTCGACTCAAATGTTCCGGGACCCTGTCACTCGATTTTTGCGAAATCATAAAAAAATCATGATTTCAGGCATTTCTGGCCGTTTTCGTGGGCTGTAGTCCACGGTTTTTGGGTCCCAGGAAGGTTTCAAAGCCCCGTGACCGCCGGTACAGGACTCTAGTGGTATCGTAAAAACTCGCGATTTTAGCCATTTTTTTGCCGTTTTCGTGGGCTATAGCACACAGTTTTGGGGTCCGACGTGGATTTAAATGGTCCGGGACCCCATCACACGTTTTTTGCGAAATCATAAAAACTCGTGATTTCAGGCATTTCTGGCCGTTTTTATGGGCTATAGTCCACGATTTTTGGTCCCGGGAAGATTTCAAAGCCCCGTGACGCCCGGTACACGACTCTAGTGGCATTGTAAAAACTCGCGATTTCGGGCATTTCTAGCCGCTTTCGTGGGCTATAGCACACGGTTTTGGGGTCCGACGTGGACTCAAATGGTCCGGGGACCCTGTCACACGATTTTTGCGAAATCATAAAAAAATCGTGATTTCAGGCATTTCTGTGTGGGCTGTAGTCCACGGTTTTTGGGTCCCGGAAGATTTCAAAGCCCCGTGACCCCCGGTACACGAATCTAGTGGCAACGTAAAAACTCGCGATTTCGGGTATTTCTGGCCGCTTTCGTGGGCTATAGCACACGGTTTTGGGGTCCGACGTGGACACAAATGGTCCGGGACCCTGTCACACGTTTTTTGCGAAATCATAAAAAAATCAAGATTTCAGGCAGTTCTGGCCATTTTCGTGGGCTATAGCACACGGTTTTGGGGGTCCGACGGTCCGGGACCCTGTCACTCGATTTTTGTGAAATCATAAAAAAATCATGATTTCAGTCATTTCTGGCCATTTTCGTGGGCTGTAGTCCACGGTTTTTGGGTCCCGGGAAGATTTCAAAGCCCCGTGACCCCCGGTACACGACTCTAGTGGCATCGTAAAAACTCGCGATTTCAGACATTTCTGGCCGCTTTCGTGGGCTATAGCACACGGTTTTGGGGTCTGACGTGGATTTTAAATGGTCCAGGACCCCGTCACACGATTTTTGCGAAATCATCACAAAACTCGTGATTTCAGGCATTTCTGGCCGTTTTTGTGGGCTATAGTCCACGGTTTTTGGATCCCGGGTAAGATTTCAAAGCCCTGTGACCGCCGGTACACGACTCTAGTGGTATCGTAAAAACTCGCGATTTTGGCCATTTCTGGCCGTTTTCGTGGGCTATAGCACACAGTTTTGGGGTCCGACGTGGATTTAATTGGTCCGGGACCCCGTCACACGTTTTTTGCGAAATCATAAAAAACTCGTGATTTCAGGCATTTCTGGCCGTTTTTACGGGCTATAGTCCACGATTTTTGGGTCCCGGGAAGATTTCAAAGCCCGTGACGCCCGGTACACGACTCTAGTGGCATTGTAAAAACTCGCGATTTCGGGCATTTCTGGCTGCTTTCGTGGGCTATAGCACACGGTTTTGGGGTCCGACGTGGACTCAAATGGTCCGGGACCCTGTCACACGATTTTTGAGAAATCATAAAAAAATCGTGATTTCAGGCATTTCTGCGTGGGCTGTAGTCCACGGTTTTTGGGTCCCGGGAAGATTTCAAAGCCCCGTGACCCCGGTACACGACTCTAGTGGCATGGTAAAAACTCGCGATTTCGGGCATTTCTGGCCGCTTTCGTGGGCTATAGCACACGGTTTTGGGGTCCGTCGTGGAGCCAAATGGTCCGGGACCCTGTCACACGATTTTTGCGAAATCATAAAAAAATCATGATTTTAGGCAGTTCTGGCCATTTTCGTGGGCTATAGCACAAAGTTTTGGGGTCCGTGGACTCAAATGGTCCGGGGACCTTGTCACTCGATTTTGCGAAATCATAAAAAAATCATGATTTCAGGCATTTCTGGCCGTTTTTTATGGGCTATAGTCCACGATTTTTGGGTCCCGGGAAGATTTCAAAGCCCATGACGCCCGGTACACGACTCTAGTGGCATTGTAAAAACTCGCGATTTCGGGCATTTCTGGCTGCTTTCGTGGGCTATAGCACACGGTTTTGGGGTCCGCGTGGACTCAAATGGTCCGGGACCCTGTCACACGATTTTTGCGAAATCATAAAAAAAATCGTGATTTCAGGCAGTTCTGGCCATTTTTGTGGGCAATAGCACACGGTTTTGGGGTCCGACGTCGACTCAAATGTTCCGGGACCCTGTCACTCGATTTTGCGAAATCATAAAAAAATCATGATTTCAGGCATTTCTGGCCGTTTTCGTGGGCTGTAGTCCACGGTTTTTGGGTCCCAGGAAGGTTTCAAAGCCCCGTGACCGCCGGTACAGGACTCTAGTGGTATCGTAAAAACTCGCGATTTTAGCCATTTTTTTTGCCGTTTTCGTGGGCTATAGCACACAGTTTTGGGGTCCGACGTGGATTTAAATGGTCCGGGACCCCATCACACGTTTTTTAGCGAAATCATAAAAACTCGTGATTTCAGGCATTTCTGGCCGTTTTTATGGGCTATAGTCCACGATTTTTTGGTCCCGGGAAGATTTCAAAGCCCCGTGACGCCCGGTACACGACTCTAGTGGCATTGTAAAAACTCGCGATTTCGGGCATTTCTAGCCGCTTTCGTGGGCTATAGCACACGGTTTTGGGGTCCGACGTGGACTCAAATGGTCCGGGACCCTGTCACACGATTTTTGCGAAATCATAAAAAAATCGTGATTTCAGGCATTTCTGTGTGGGCTGTAGTCCACGGTTTTTGGGTCCCGGAAGATTTCAAAGCCCCGTGACCCCGGTACACGAATCTAGTGGCAACGTAAAAACTCGCGATTTCGGGTATTTCTGGCCGCTTTCGTGGGCTATAGCACACGGTTTTGGGGTCCGACGTGGACACAAATGGTCCGGGACCCTGTCACACGTTTTTTGCGAAATCATAAAAAAATCAAGATTTCAGGCAGTTCTGGCCATTTTCGTGGGCTATAGCACACGGTTTTGGGGTCCGACGGTCCGGGACCCTGTCACTCGATTTTTGTGAAATCATAAAAAAATCATGATTTCAGTCATTTCTGGCCATTTTCGTGGGCTGTAGTCCACGGTTTTTGGGTCCCGGGAAGATTTCAAAGCCCCGTGACCCCCGGTACACGACTCTAGTGGCATCGTAAAAACTCGCGATTTCAGACATTTCTGGCCGCTTTCGTGGGCTATAGCACACGGTTTTGGGGTCTGACGTGGATTTAAATGGTCCAGGACCCCGTCACACGATTTTTGCGAAATCATCACAAAACTCGTGATTTCAGGCATTTCTGGCCGTTTTTGTGGGCTATAGTCCACGGTTTTTGGATCCTGGAAGATTTCAAAGCCCTGTGACCGCCGGTACACGACTCTAGTGGTATCGTAAAAACTCGCGATTTTGGGCCATTTCTGGCCGTTTTCGTGGGCTATAGCACACAGTTTTGGGGTCCGACGTGGATTTAATTGGTCCGGGACCCCGTCACACGTTTTTTGCGAAATCATAAAAAACTCGTGATTTCAGGCATTTCTGGCCGTTTTTTACGGGCTATAGTCCACGATTTTTGGGTCCCGGGAAGATTTCAAGCCCGTGACGCCCGGTACACGACTCTAGTGGCATTGTAAAAACTCGCGATTTCGGGCATTTCTGGCTGCTTTCGTGGGCTATAGCACACGGTTTTGGGGTCCGACGTGGACTCAAATGGTCCGGGACCCTGTCACACGATTTTTGAGAAATCATAAAAAAATCGTGATTTCAGGCATTTCTGCGTGGGCTGTAGTCCACGGTTTTTGGGTCCCGGGAAGATTTCAAAGCCCCGTGACCCCCGGTACACGACTCTAGTGGCATCGTAAAAACTCGCGATTTCGGGCATTTCTGGCCGCTTTCGTGGGCTATAGCACACGGTTTTGGGGTCCGTCGTGGAGCCAAATGGTCCGGGACCCTGTCACACGATTTTTTGCGAAATCATAAAAAAATCATGATTTTAGGCAGTTCTGGCCATTTTCGTGGGCTATAGCACAAAGTTTTGGGGTCCGTGGACTCAAATGGTCCGGGACCTTGTCACTCGATTTTTGCGAAATCATAAAAAAATCATGATTTCAGGCATTTCTGGCCGTTTTTATGGGCTATAGTCCACGATTTTTGGGTCCCGGGAAGATTTGCAAAGCCCATGACGCCCGGTACACGACTCTAGTGGCATTGTAAAAACTCGCGATTTCGGGCATTTCTGGCTACTTTCGTGGGCTATAGCACACGGTTTTGGGGTCCGCGTGGACTCAAATGGTCCGGGACCCTGTCACACGATTTTTGCGAAATCATAAAAAAATCGTGATTTCAGGCAGTTCTGGCCATTTTTGTGGGCAATAGCACACGGTTTTGGGGTCCGACGTCGACTCAAATGTTCCGGGACCCTGTCACTCGATTTTTGCGAAATCATAAAAAAAATCATGATTTCAGGCATTTCTGGCCGTTTTCGTGGGCTGTAGTCCACGGTTTTTGGGTCCCAGGAAGGTTTCAAAGCCCCGTGACCGCCGGTACACGACTCTAGTGGTATCGTAAAAACTCGCGATTTTAGCCATTTTTTTGCCGTTTTCGTGGGCTATAGCACACAGTTTTGGGGTCCGACGTGGATTTAAATGGTCCGGGACCCCATCACACGTTTTTTGCGAAATCATAAAAACTCGTGATTTCAGGCATTTCTGGCCGTTTTTTATGGGCTATAGTCCACGATTTTTTGGTCCCGGGGAAGATTTCAAAGCCCCGTGACGCCCGGTACACGACTCTAGTGGCATTGTAAAAACTCGCGATTTCGGGCATTTCTGGCCGCTTTCGTGGGCTATAGCACACGGTTTTGGGGTCCCGACGTGGACTCAAATGGTCCGGGACCCTGTCACACGATTTTTGCGAAATCATAAAAAAATCGTGATTTCAGGCATTTCTGTGTGGGCTGTAGTCCACGGTTTTTGGGTCCCGGAAGATTTCAAAGCCCCGTGACCCCCAGTACACGAATCTAGTGGCAACGTAAAAACTCGCGATTTCGGGTATTTCTGGCCGCTTTCGTGGGCTATAGCACACGGTTTTGGGGTCCGACGTGGACACAAATGGTCCGGGACCCTGTCACACGTTTTTTGCGAAATCATAAAAAAATCAAGATTTCAGGCAGTTCTGGCCATTTTCGTGGGCTATAGCACACGGTTTTGGGGTCCGACGGTCCGGGACCCTGTCACTCGATTTTTGTGAAATCATAAAAAAATCATGATTTCAGTCATTTCTGGCCATTTTCGTGGGCTGTAGTCCACGGTTTTTGGGTCCCGGGAAGATTTCAAAGCCCCGTGACCCCCGGTACACGACTCTAGTGGCATCGTAAAAACTCGCGATTTCAGACATTTCTGGCCGCTTTCGTGGGCTATAGCACACGGTTTTGGGGTCTGACGTGGATTTAAATGGTCCAGGACCCCGTCACACGATTTTTGCGAAATCATCACAAAACTCGTGATTTCAGGCATTTCTGGCCGTTTTTTGTGGGCTATAGTCCACGGTTTTTGGATCCCGGGGAAGATTTCAAAGCCCTGTGACCGCCGGTACACGACTCTAGTGGTATCGTAAAAACTCGCGATTTTGGCCATTTCTGGCCGTTTTCGTGGGCTATAGCACACAGTTTTGGGGTCCGACGTGGGATTTAATTGGTCCGGGACCCCGTCACACGTTTTTTGCGAAATCATAAAAAACTCGTGATTTCAGGCATTTCTGGCCGTTTTTACGGGCTATAGTCCACGATTTTTGGGTCCCGGGAAGATTTCAAAGCCCGTGACGCCCGGTACACGACTCTAGTGGCATTGTAAAAACTCGCGATTTCGGGCATTTCTGGCTGCTTTCGTGGGCTATAGCACACGGTTTTGGGGTCCGACGTGGACTCAAATGGTCCGGGACCCTGTCACACGATTTTTGAGAAATCATAAAAAAATCGTGATTTCAGGCATTTCTGCGTGGGCTGTAGTCCACGGTTTTTGGGTCCCGGGAAGATTTCAAAGCCCCGTGACCCCCGGTACACGACTCTAGTGGCATCGTAAAAACTCGCGATTTCGGGCATTTCTGGCCGCTTTCGTGGGCTATAGCACACGGTTTTGGGGGTCCGTCGTGGAGCCAAATGGTCCGGGACCCTGTCACACGATTTTTGCGAAATCATAAAAAAATCATGATTTTAGGCAGTTCTGGCCATTTTCGTGGGCTATAGCACAAAGTTTTGGGGTCCGTGGACTCAAATGGTCCGGGACCTTGTCACTCGATTTTTGCGAAATCATAAAAAAATCATGATTTCAGGCATTTCTGGCCGTTTTTATGGGCTATAGTCCATGATTTTTGGGTCCCGGGAAGATTTCAAAGCCCATGACGCCCGGTACACGACTCTAGTGGCATTGTAAAAAACTCGCGATTTCGGGCATTTCTGGCTACTTTCGTGGGCTATAGCACACGGTTTTGGGGTCCGCGTGGACTCAAATGGTCCGGGACCCTGTCACACGATTTTTGCGAAATCATAAAAAAATCGTGATTTTAGGCAGTTCTGGCCATTTTTGTGGGCAATAGCACAGGGTTTTGGGGTCCGACGTCGACTCAAATGTTCCGGGACCCTGTCACTCGATTTTTGCGAAATCATAAAAAAATCATGATTTCAGGCATTTCTGGCCGTTTTCGTGGGCTGTAGTCCACGGTTTTTGGGTCCCAGGAAGGTTTCAAAGCCCCGTGACCGCCGGTACACGACTCTAGTGGTATCGTAAAAACTCGCGATTTTAGCCATTTTTTTGCCGTTTTCGTGGGCTATAGCACACAGTTTTGGGGTCCGACGTGGATTTAAATGGTCCGGGACCCCATCACACGTTTTTTGCGAAATCATAAAAACTCGTGATTTCAGGCATTTCTGGCCGTTTTTATGGGCTATAGTCCACGATTTTTTGGTCCCGGGAAGATTTCAAAGTCCCGTGACGCCCGGTACACGACTCTAGTGGCATTGTAAAAAACTCGCGATTTCGGGCATTTCTGGCCGCTTTCGTGGGCTATAGCACACGGTTTTGGGGTCCGACGTGGACTCAAATGGTCCGGGACCCTGTCACACGATTTTTGCGAAATCATAAAAAAATCGTGATTTCAGGCATTTCTGTGTGGGCTGTAGTCCACGGTTTTTGGGTCCCGGAAGATTTCAAAGCCCCGTGATCCCGGTACACGAATCTAGTGGCATCGTAAAAACTCGCGATTTCGGGTATTTCTGGCCGCTTTCGTGGGCTATAGCACACGGTTTTTGGGGTCCGACGTGGACACAAATGGTCCGGGACCCTGTCACACGATTTTTGCGAAATCATAAAAAAATCAAGATTTCAGGCAGTTCTGGCCATTTTCGTGGGCTATAGCACACGGTTTTGGGGTCCGACGGTCCGGGACCCTGTCACTCGATTTTTGTGAAATCATAAAGAAATCATGATTTCAGGCATTTCTGGCCATTTTCGTGGGCTGTAGTCCACGGTTTTTGGGTCCCGGGAAGATTTCAAAGCCCCGTGACCCCCGGTACACGACTCTAGTGGCATCGTAAAAAACTCGCGATTTCAGACATTTCTGGCCGCTTTCGTGGGCTATAGCACACGGTTTTGGGGTCTGACGTGGATTTAAATGGTCCAGGACCCCGTCACACGATTTTTGCGAAATCATCACAAAACTCGTGATTTCAGGCATTTCTGGCCGTTTTTGTGGGCTATAGTCCACGGTTTTTGGATCCCGGGGAAGATTTCAAAGCCCTGTGACCGCCGGTACACGACTCTAGTGGTATCGTAAAAACTCGCGATTTTGGCCATTTCTGGCCGTTTTCGTGGGCTATAGCACACAGTTTTGGGGTCCGACGTGGATTTAATTGGTCCGGGACCCGTCACACGTTTTTTGCGAAATCATAAAAAACTCGTGATTTCAGGCATTTCTGGCCGTTTTTACGGGCTATAGTCCACGATTTTTGGGTCCCGGGAAGATTTCAAAGCCCGTGACGCCGGTACACGACTCTAGTGGCATTGTAAAAACTCGCCATTTCGGACATTTCTGGCTGCTTTCGTGGGCTATAGCACACGGTTTTGGGGGTCCGACGTGGACTCAAATGGTCCGGGACCCTGTCACACGATTTTGAGAAATCATAAAAAAATCGTGATTTCAGGCATTTCTGCGTGGGCTGTAGTCCACGGTTTTTGGGTCCCGGGAAGATTTCAAAGCCCCGTGACCCCCGGTACACGACTCTAGTGGCATCGTAAAAACTCGCGATTTCGGGCATTCTGGCCGCTTTCGTGGGCTATAGCACACGGTTTTGGGGTCCGACGTGGAGCCAAATGGTCCGGGACCCTGTCACACGATTTTTGCGAAATCATAAAAAAATCATGATTTTAGGCAGTTCTGGCCATTTTCGTGGGCTATAGCACAAAGTTTTGGGGTCCGACGTTGGACTCAAATGGTCCGGGACCTTGTCACTCGATTTTTGCGAAATCATAAAAAAAATCATGATTTCAGGCATTTCTGGCCGTTTTTATGGGCTATAGTCCACGATTTTTGGGTCCCGGGAAGATTTCAAAGCCCATGACGCCCGTACACGACTCTAGTGGCATTGTAAAAACTCGCATTTCGGGCATTTCTGGCTGCTTTCGTGGGCTATAGCACACGGTTTTGGGGTCCGCGTGGACTCAAATGGTCCGGGACCCTGTCACACGATTTTTGCGAAATCATAAAAAAAATCGTGATTTCAGGCAGTTCTGGCCATTTTTGTGGGCAATAGCACACGGTTTTGGGGTCCGACGTCGACTCAAATGTTCCGGGACCCTGTCACTCGATTTTTGCGAAATCATAAAAAAATCATGATTTCAGGCATTTCTGGCCGTTTTCGTGGGCTGTAGTCCACGGTTTTTGGGTCCCAGGAAGGTTTCAAAGCCCCGTGACCGCCGGTACACGACTCTAGTGGTATCGTAAAAACTCGCGATTTTAGCCATTTTTTTGCCGTTTTCGTGGGCTATAGCACACAGTTTTGGGGTCCGACGTGGATTTAAATGGTCCGGGACCCCATCACACGTTTTTTGCGAAATCATAAAAACTCGTGATTTCAGGCATTTCTGGCCGTTTTTAATGGGCTATAGTCCACGATTTTTTGGTCCCGGGAAGATTTCAAAGCCCCGTGACGCCCGGTACACGACTCTAGTGGCATTGTAAAAACTCGCGATTTCGGGCATTTCTGGCCGCTTTCGTGGGCTATAGCACACGGTTTTGGGGTCCGACGTGGACTCAAATGGTCCGGGACCCTGTCACACGATTTTTGCGAAATCATAAAAAAATCGTGATTTCAGGCATTTCTGTGTGGGCTGTAGTCCACGGTTTTTTGGGTCCCGGAAGATTTCAAAGCCCCGTGACCCCCGGTACACGAATCTAGTGGCATCGTAAAAACTCGCGATTTCGGGTATTTCTGGCCGCTTTCGTGGGCTATAGCACACGGTTTTGGGGTCCGACGTGGACACAAATGGTCCGGGACCCTGTCACACGATTTTTGCGAAATCATAAAAAAAATCAAGATTTCAGGCAGTTCTGGCCATTTTCGTGGGCTATAGCACACGGTTTTGGGGTCCGACGGTCCGGGACCCTGTCACTCGATTTTTGTGAATCATAAAGAAATCATGATTTCAGGCATTTCTGGCCATTTCGTGGGCTGTAGTCCACGGTTTTTGGGTCCCGGGAAGATTTCAAAGCCCCGTGACCCCCGGTACACGAGTCTAGTGGCATCGTAAAAACTCGCGATTTCAGACATTTCTGGCCGCTTTCGTGGGCTATAGCACACGGTTTTGGGGTCTGACGTGGATTTAAATGGTCCAGGACCCCGTCACACGATTTTTGCGAAATCATCACAAAACTCGTGATTTCAGGCATTTCTGGCCGTTTTTGTGGGCTATAGTCCACGGTTTTTGGATCCCGGGAAGATTTCAAAGCCATGTGACCGCCGGTACACGACTCTAGTGGTATCGTAAAAACTCGCGATTTTGGCCATTTCTGGCCGTTTTCGTGGGCTATAGCACACAGTTTTGGGGTCCGACGTGGATTTAATTGGTCCGGGACCCCGTCACACGTTTTTTGCGAAATCATAAAAAACTCGTGATTTCAGGCATTTCTGGCCGTTTTTACGGGCTATAGTCCACGATTTTTGGGTCCCGGGAAGATTTCAAAGCCCGTGACGCCCGGTACACGACTCTAGTGGCATTGTAAAAACTCGCGATTTCGGGCATTTCTGGCTGCTTTCGTGGGCTATAGCACACGGTTTTGGGGTCCGACGTGGACTCAAATGGTGCGGGACCCTGTCACACGATTTTTGAGAAATCATAAAAAAATCGTGATTTCAGGCATTTCTGCGTGGGCTGTAGTCCATGGTTTTTGGGTCCCGGGAAGATTTCAAAGCCCCGTGACCCCCGGTACACGACTCTAGTGGCATCGTAAAAACTCGCGATTTCGGGCATTTCTGGCCGCTTTCGTGGGCTATAGCACACTGTTTTGGGGTCCGACGTGGAGCCAAATGGTCCGGGACCCTGTCACAAAATTTTTGCGAAATCATAAAAAAATCATGATTTTAGGCAGTTCTGGCCATTTTCGTGGGCTATAGCACAAAGTTTTGGGGTCCGTGGACTCAAATGGTCCGGGACCTTGTCACTCGATTTTTGCGAAATCATAAAAAAATCATGATTTCAGGCATTTCTGGCCGTTTTTATGGGCTATAGTCCACGATTTTTGGGTCCCGGGAAGATTTCAAAGCCCATGACGCCCGGTACACGACTCTAGTGGCATTGTAAAAACTCGCGATTTCGGGCATTTCTGGCTGCTTTCGTGGGCTATAGCACACGGTTTTGGGGTCCGCGTGGACTCAAATGGTCCGGGACCCTGTCACACGATTTTTGCGAAATCATAAAAAAATCGTGATTTCAGGCAGTTCTGGCCATTTTTGTGGGCAATAGCACACGGTTTTGGGGTCCGACGTCGACTCAAATGTTCCGGGACCCTGTCACTCGATTTTTGCGAAATCATAAAAAAATCATGATTTCAGGCATTTCTGGCCGTTTTCGTGGCCTGTAGTCCACGGTTTTTGGGTCCCAGGAAGGTTTCAAAGCCCCGTGACCGCCGGTACACGACTCTAGTGGTATCGTAAAAACTCGCGATTTTAGCCATTTTTTGCCGTTTTCGTGGGCTATAGCACACAGTTTTGGGGTCCGACGTGGATTTAAATGGTCCGGGACCCCATCACACGTTTTTTGCGAAATCATAAAAACTCGTGATTTCAGGCATTTCTGGCCGTTTTTATGGGCTATAGTCCACGATTTTTTGGTCCCGGGAAGATTTCAAAGCCCCGTGACGCCCGGTACACGACTCTAGTGGCATTGTAAAAACTCGCGATTTCGGGCATTTCTGGCCGCTTTCGTGGGCTATAGCACACGGTTTTGGGGTCCGACGTGGACTCAAATGGTCCGGGACCTTGTCACACGATTTTTGCGAAATCATAAAAAAATCGTGATTTCAGGCATTTCTGTGTGGGCTGTAGTCCACGGTTTTTGGGTCCCGGAAGATTTCAAAGCCCCGTGACCCCCGGTACACGAATCTAGTGGCATCGTAAAAACTCGCGATTTCGGGTATTTCTGGCCGCTTTCGTGGGCTATAGCACACGGTTTTGGGGTCCGACGTGGACACAAATGGTCCGGGACCCTGTCACACGATTTTTGCGAAATCATAAAAAAATCAAGATTTCAGGCAGTTCTGGCCATTTTCGTGGGCTATAGCACACGGTTTTGGGGTCCGACGGTCCGGGACCCTGTCACTCGATTTTTGTGAAATCATAAAAAAATCATGATTTCAGGCATTTCTGGCCATTTTCGTGGGCTGTAGTCCACGGTTTTTGGGTCCCGGGAAGATTTCAAAGCCCCGTGACCCCCGGTACACGACTCTAGTGGCATCGTAAAAACTCGCGATTTCAGACATTTCTGGCCGCTTTCGTGGGCTATAGCACACGGTTTTGGGGTCTGACGTGGATTTAAATGGTCCAGGACCCCGTCACACGATTTTTGCGAAATCATCACAAAACTCGTGATTTCAGGCATTTCTGGCCGTTTTTGTGGGCTATAGTCCACGGTTTTTGGATCCCGGGAAGATTTCAAAGCCCTGTGACCGCCGGTACACGACTCTAGTGGTATCGTAAAAACTCGCGATTTTGGCCATTTCTGGCCGTTTTCGTGGGCTATAGCACACAGTTTTGGGGTCCGACGTGGATTTAATTGGTCCGGGACCCCGTCACACGTTTTTTGCGAAATCATAAAAAACTCGTGATTTCAGGCATTTCTGGCCGTTTTTACGGGCTATAGTCCACGATTTTTGGGTCCCGGGAAGATTTCAAAGCCCGTGACGCCCGGTACACGACTCTAGTGGCATTGTAAAAACTCGCGATTTCGGGCATTTCTGGCTGCTTTCGTGGGCTATAGCACACGGTTTTGGGGTCCGACGTGGACTCAAATGGTCCGGGACCCTGTCACACGATTTTTGAGAAATCATAAAAAAATCGTGATTTCAGGCATTTCTGCGTGGGCTGTAGTCCACGGTTTTTGGGTCCCGGGAAGATTTCAAAGCCCCGTGACCCCCGGTACACGACTCTAGTGGCATCGTAAAAACTCGCGATTTCGGGCATTTCTGGCCGCTTTCGTGGGCTATAGCACACGGTTTTGGGGTCCGACGTGGAGCCAAATGGTCCGGGACCCTGTCACAAAATTTTTGCGAAATCATAAAAAAATCATGATTTTAGGCAGTTCTGGCCATTTTCGTGGGCTATAGCACAAAGTTTTGGGGTCCGACGTGGACTCAAATGGTCCGGGACCTTGTCACTCGATTTTTGCGAAATCATAAAAAAATCGTGATTTCAGGCATTTCTGCGTGGGCTGTAGTCCACGGTTTTTGGGTCCCGGGAAGATTTCAAAGCCCCGTGACCCCCGGTACACGACTCCAGTGGCATCGTAAAAACTCGCGATTTCGGGCATTTCTGGCCGCTTTCGTGGGCTATAGCACACGGTTTTGGGGTCCGACGTGGAGCCAAATGGTCCGGGACCCTGTCACAAAATTTTTGCGAAATCATAAAAAAATCATGATTTTAGGCAGTTCTGGCCATTTTCGTGGGCTATAGCACAAAGTTTTGGGGTCCGACGTGGACTCAAATGGTCCGGGACCTTGTCACTCGATTTTTGCGAAATCATAAAAAAATCATGATTTCAGGCATTTCTGGCCGTTTTTATGGGCTATAGTCCACGATTTTTGGGTCCCGGGAAGATTTCAAAGCCCATGACGCCCGGTACACGACTCTAGTGGCATTGTAAAAACTCGTGATTTCGGGCATTTCTGGCTGCTTTCGTGGGCTATAGCACACGGTTTTGGGGTCCGCGTGGACTCAAATGGTCCGGGACCCTGTCACACGATTTTTGCGAAATCATAAAAAAATCGTGATTTCAGGCAGTTCTGGCCATTTTTGTGGGCAATAGCACACGGTTTTGGGGTCCGACGTCGACTCAAATGTTCCGGGACCCTGTCACTCGATTTTTGCGAAATCATAAAAGAATCATGATTTCAGGCATTTCTGGCCGTTTTCGTGGGCTGTAGTCCACGGTTTTTGGGTCCCAGGAAGGTTTCAAAGCCCCGTGACCGCCGGTACACGACTCTAGTGGTATCGTAAAAACTCGCGATTTTAGCCATTTTTTGCCGTTTTCGTGGGCTATAGCACACAGTTTTGGGGTCCGACGTGGATTTAAATGGTCCGGGACCCCATCACACGTTTTTTGCGAAATCATAAAAACTCGTGATTTCAGGCATTTCTGGCCGTTTTTATGGGCTATAGTCCACGATTTTTTGGTCCCGGGAAGATTTCAAAGCCCGTGACGCCCGGTACACGACTCTAGTAGCATTGTAAAAACTCACGATTTCAGGCATTTCTGGCCGCTTTCGTGGGCTATAGCACACGGTTTTGGGGTCCGACGTGGATTTAAATGGTCCAGGACCCCATCACACGATTTTTGCGAAATCATCACAAAACTCGTGATTTCAGGCATTTCTGGCCGTTTTTGTGGGCTATAGTCCACGGTTTTTGGATCCCGGGAAGATTTCAAAGCCCTGTGTCCGCCGGTACACGACTCTAGTGGAATCGTAAAAACTCGCGATTTTGGCCATTTCTGGCCGTTTTCGTGGGCTATAGCACAGAGTTTTGGGTTCCGACGTGGATTTAATTGGTCCGGGACCCCGTCACACGTTTTTTGCGAAATCATAAAAAACTCGTGATTTCAGGCATTTCTGGCCGTTTTTATGGGCTATAGTCCACGATTTTTGGGTCTCGAGAAGATTTCAAAGCCCGTGACGCCCGGTACACGACTCTAGTGGCATTGTAAAAACTCGCGATTTCGGGCATTTCTGGCTGCTTTCGTGGGCTATAGCACACGGTTTTGGGGTCCGACGTGGACTCAAATGATCCGGGACCCTGTCACACGATTTTTGCGAAATCATAAAAAAATCATGATTTCAGGCATTTCTGGCCGTTTTCGTGGGCTGTAGTCCACGGTTTTTGGGTCCCGGGAAGATTTCAAAGCCCCGTGACCCCCGGTACACGACTCTAGTGGCATCGTAAACACTCGCGATTTCGGGCATTTCTGGCCGCTTTCGTGGGCTATAGCACACGGTTTTGGGGTCCGACGTGGACTCAAATGGTCCGGGAGCCTGTCACACGATTTTTGCGAAATCATAAAAAAATCTTGATTTCAGGCATTTCTGCGTGGGCTGTAGTCCACGGCTTTTGGGTCCCGGGAAGATTTCAAAGCCCCGTGACGCCCGGTACACGACTCTAGTGGCATTGTAAAAACTCGCGATTTCGGGCATTTCTGGCCGCTTTCGTGGGCTATAGCACACGGTTTTGGGGTCCGACGTGGACTCAAATGGTCCGGGACCTTGTCACACGATTTTTGCGAAATCATAAAAAAATCGTGATTTCAGGCATTTCTGTGTGGGCTGTAGTCCACGGTTTTTGGGTCCCGGAAGATTTCAAAGCCCCGTGACCCCCGGTACACGAATCTAGTGGCATCGTAAAAACTCGCGATTTCGGGTATTTCTGGCCGCTTTCGTGGGCTATAGCACACGGTTTTGGGGTCCGACGTGGACACAAATGGTCCGGGACCCTGTCACACGATTTTTGCGAAATCATAAAAAAATCAAGATTTCAGGCAGTTCTGGCCATTTTCGTGGGCTATAGCACACGGTTTTGGGGTCCGACGGTCCGGGACCCTGTCACTCGATTTTTGTGAAATCATAAAAAAATCATGATTTCAGGCATTTCTGGCCATTTTCGTGGGCTGTAGTCCACGGTTTTTGGGTCCCGGGAAGATTTCAAAGCCCCGTGACCCCCGGTACACGACTCTAGTGGCATCGTAAAAACTCGCGATTTCAGACATTTCTGGCCGCTTTCGTGGGCTATAGCACACGGTTTTGGGGTCTGACGTGGATTTAAATGGTCCAGGACCCCGTCACAAGATTTTTGCGAAATCATCACAAAACTCGTGATTTCAGGCATTTCTGGCCGTTTTTGTGGGCTATAGTCCACGGTTTTTGGATCCCGGGAAGATTTCAAAGCCCTGTGACCGCCGGTACACGACTCTAGTGGTATCGTAAAAACTCGCGATTTTGGCCATTTCTGGCCGTTTTCGTGGGCTATAGCACACAGTTTTGGGGTCCGACGTGGATTTAATTGGTCCGGGACCCCGTCACACGTTTTTTGCGAAATCATAAAAAACTCGTGATTTCAGGCATTTCTGGCCGTTTTTACGGGCTATAGTCCACGATTTTTGGGTCCCGGGAAGATTTCAAAGCCCGTGACGCCCGGTACACGACTCTAGTGGCATTGTAAAAACTCGCGATTTCGGGCATTTCTGGCTGCTTTCGTGGGCTATAGCACACGGTTTTGGGGTCCGACGTGGACTCAAATGGTCCGGGACCCTGTCACACGATTTTTGAGAAATCATAAAAAAATCGTGATTTCAGGCATTTCTGCGTGGGCTGTAGTCCACGGTTTTTGGGTCCCGGGAAGATTTCAAAGCCCCGTGACCCCCGGTACACGACTCTAGTGGCATCGTAAAAACTCGCGATTTCGGGCATTTCTGGCCGCTTTCGTGGGCTATAGCACACGGTTTTGGGGTCCGGCGTGGAGCCAAATGGTCCGGGACCCTGTCACAAAATTTTTGCGAAATCATAAAAAAATCATGATTTTAGGCAGTTCTGGCCATTTTCGTGGGCTATAGCACAAAGTTTTGGGGTCCGTGGACTCAAATGGTCCGGGACCTTGTCACTCGATTTTTGCGAAATCATAAAAAAATCATGATTTCAGGCATTTCTGGCCGTTTTTATGGGCTATAGTCCACGATTTTTGGGTCCCGGGAAGATTTCAAAGCCCATGACGCCCGGTACACGACTCTAGTGGCATTGTAAAAACTCGCGATTTCGGGCATTTCTGGCTGCTTTCGTGGGCTATAGCACACGGTTTTGGGGTCCGCGTGGACTCAAATGGTCCGGGACCCTGTCACACGATTTTTGCGAAATCATAAAAAAATCGTGATTTCAGGCAGTTCTGGCCATTTTTGTGGGCAATAGCACACGGTTTTGGGGTCCGACGTCGACTCAAATGTTCCGGGACCCTGTCACTCGATTTTTGCGAAATCATAAAAAAATCATGATTTCAGGCATTTCTGGCCGTTTTCGTGGGCTGTAGTCCACGGTTTTTGGGTCCCAGGAAGGTTTCAAAGCCCCGTGACCGCCGGTACACGACTCTAGTGGTATCGTAAAAACTCGCGATTTTAGCCATTTTTTGCCGTTTTCGTGGGCTATAGCACACAGTTTTGGGGTCCGACGTGGATTTAAATGGTCCGGGACCCCATCACACGTTTTTTGCGAAATCATAAAAACTCGTGATTTCAGGCATTTCTGGCCGTTTTTATGGGCTATAGTCCACGATTTTTTGGTCCCGGGAAGATTTCAAAGCCCCGTGACGCCCGGTACACGACTCTAGTGGCATTGTAAAAACTCGCGATTTCGGGCATTTCTGGCCGCTTTCGTGGGCTATAGCACACGGTTTTGGGGTCCGACGTGGACTCAAATGGTCCGGGACCTTGTCACACGATTTTTGCGAAATCATAAAAAAATCGTGATTTCAGGCATTTCTGTGTGGGCTGTAGTCCACGGTTTTTGGGTCCCGGAAGATTTCAATGCCCCGTGACCCCCGGTACACGAATCTAGTGGCATCGTAAAAACTCGCGATTTCGGGTATTTCTGGCCGCTTTCATGGGCTATAGCACACGGTTTTGGGGTCCGACGTGGACACAAATGGTCCGGGACCCTGTCACACGATTTTTGCGAAATCATAAAAAAATCAAGATTTCAGGCAGTTCTGGCCATTTTCGTGGGCTATAGCACACGGTTTTGGGGTCCGACGGTCCGGGACCCTGTCACTCGATTTTTGTGAAATCATAAAAAAATCATGATTTCAGGCATTTCTGGCCATTTTCGTGGGCTGTAGTCCACGGTTTTTGGGTCCCGGGAAGATTTCAAAGCCCCGTGACCCCCGGTACACGACTCTAGTGGCATCGTAAAAACTCGCGATTTCAGACATTTCTGGCCGCTTTCGTGGGCTATAGCACACGGTTTAGGGGTCTGACGTGGATTTAAATGGTCCAGGACCCCGTCACACGATTTTTGCGAAATCATCACAAAACTCGTGATTTCAGGCATTTCTGGCCGTTTTTGTGGGCTATAGTCCACGGTTTTTGGATCCCGGGAAGATTTCAAAGCCCTGTGACCGCCGGTACACGACTCTAGTGGTATCGTAAAAACTCGCGATTTTGGCCATTTCTGGCCGTTTTCGTGGGCTATAGCACACAGTTTTGGGGTCCGACGTGGATTTAATTGGTCCGGGACCCCGTCACACGTTTTTTGCGAAATCATAAAAAACTCGTGATTTCAGGCATTTCTGGCCGTTTTTACGGGCTATAGTCCACGATTTTTGGGTCCCGGGAAGATTTCAAAGCCCGTGACGCCCGGTACACGACTCTAGTGGCATTGTAAAAACTCGCGATTTCGGGCATTTCTGGCTGCTTTCGTGGGCTATAGCACACGGTTTTGGGGTCCGACGTGGACTCAAATGGTCCGGGACCTTGTCACACGATTTTTGAGAAATCATAAAAAATCGTGATTTCAGGCATTTCTGCGTGGGCTGTAGTCCACGGTTTTTGGGTCCCGGGAAGATTTCAAAGCCCCGTGACCCCCGGTACACGACTCTAGTGGCATCGTAAAAACTCGCGATTTCGGGCATTTCTGGCCGCTTTCGTGGGCTATAGCACACGGTTTTGGGGTCCGACGTGGAGCCAAATGGTCCGGGACCCTGTCACAAAATTTTTGCGAAATCATAAAAAAAATCATGATTTTAGGCAGTTCTGGCCATTTTCGTGGGCTATAGCACAAAGTTTTGGGGTCCGACGTGGACTCAAATGGTCCGGGACCTTGTCACTCGATTTTTGCGAAATCATAAAAAAATCGTGATTTCAGGCATTTCTGCGTGGGCTGTAGTCCACGGTTTTTGGGTCCCGGGAAGATTTCAAAGCCCCGTGACCCCCGGTACACGACTCTAGTGGCATCGTAAAAACTCGCGATTTCGGGCATTTCTGGCCGCTTTCGTGGGCTATAGCACACGGTTTTGGGGTCCGACGTGGAGCCAAATGGTCCGGGACCCTGTCACAAAATTTTTGCGAAATCATAAAAAAATCATGATTTTAGGCAGTTCTGGCCATTTTCGTGGGCTATAGCACAAAGTTTTGGGGTCCGACGTGGACTCAAATGGTCCGGGACCTTGTCACTCGATTTTTGCGAAATCATAAAAAAATCATGATTTCAGGCATTTCTGGCCGTTTTTATGGGGTATAGTCCACGATTTTTGGGTCCCGGGAAGATTTCAAAGCCCATGACGCCCGGTACACGACTCTAGTGGCATTGTAAAAACTCGCGATTTCGGGCATTTCTGGCTGCTTTCGTGGGCTATAGCACACGGTTTTGGGGTCCGCGTGGACTCAAATGGTCCGGGACCCTGTCACACGATTTTTGCGAAATCATAAAAAAATCGTGATTTCAGGCAGTTCTGGCCATTTTTGTGGGCAATAGCACACGGTTTTGGGGTCCGACGTCGACTCAAATGTTCCGGGACCCTGTCACTCGATTTTTGCGAAATCATAAAAAAATCATGATTTCAGGCATTTCTGGCCGTTTTCGTGGGCTGTAGTCCACGGTTTTTGGGTCCCGGGAAGGTTTCAAAGCCCCGTGACCGCCGGTACACGACTCTAGTGGTATCGTAAAAACTCGCGATTTTAGCCATTTTTTGCCGTTTTCGTGGGCTATAGCACACAGTTTTGGGGTCCGACGTGGATTTAAATGGTCCGGGACCCCATCACACGTTTTTTGCGAAATCATAAAAACTCGTGATTTCAGGCATTTCTGGCCGTTTTTATGGGCTATAGTCCACGATTTTTTGGTCCCGGGAAGATTTCAAAGCCCGTGACGCCCGGTACACGACTCTAGTAGCATTGTAAAAACTCGCGATTTCAGGCATTTCTGGCCGCTTTCGTGGGCTATAGCACACGGTTTTGGGGTCCGACGTGGATTTAAATGGTCCAGGACCCCATCACACGATTTTTGCGAAATCATCACAAAACTCGTGATTTCAGGCATTTCTGGCCGTTTTTGTGGGCTATAGTCCACGGTTTTTGGATCCCGGGAAGATTTCAAAGCCCTGTGTCCGCCGGTACACGACTCTAGTGGAATCGTAAAAACTAGCGATTTTGGCCATTTCTGGCCGTTTTCGTGGGCTATAGCACAGAGTTTTGGGTTCCGACGTGGATTTAATTGGTCCGGGACCCCGTCACACGTTTTTTGCGAAATCATAAAAAACTCGTGATTTCAGGCATTTCTGGCCGTTTTTATGGGCTATAGTCCACGATTTTTGGGTCTCGAGAAGATTTCAAAGCCCGTGACGCCCGGTACACGACTCTAGTGGCATTGTAAAAACTCGCGATTTCGGGCATTTCTGGCTGCTTTCGTGGGCTATAGCACACGGTTTTGGGGTCCGACGTGGACTCAAATGATCCGGGACCCTGTCACACGATTTTTGCGAAATCATAAAAAAATCATGATTTCAGGCATTTCTGGCCGTTTTCGTGGGCTGTAGTCCACGGTTTTTGGGTCCCGGGAAGATTTCAAAGCCCCGTGACCCCCGGTACACGACTCTAGTGGCATCGTAAACACTCGCGATTTCGGGCATTTCTGGCCGCTTTCGTGGGCTATAGCACACGGTTTTGGGGTCCGACGTGGACTCAAATGGTCCGGGAGCCTGTCACACGATTTTTGCGAAATCATAAAAAAATCTTGATTTCAGGCATTTCTGCGTGGGCTGTAGTCCACGGTTTTTGGGTCCCGGGAAGATTTCAAAGCCCCGTGACCCCCGGTACACGACTCTAGTGGCATCGTAAAAACTCGCGATTTCGGGCATTTCTGGCCGCTTTCGTGGGCTATAGCACACGGTTTTGGGGTCCGACGTGGAGCCAAATGGTCCGGGACCCTGTCACAAAATTTTTGCGAAATCATAAAAAAATCATGATTTTAGGCAGTTCTGGCCATTTTCGTGGGCTATAGCACAAAGTTTTGGGGTCCGACGTGGACTCAAATGGTCCGGGACCTTGTCACTCGATTTTTGCGAAATCATAAAAAAATCATGATTTCAGGCATTTCTGGCCGTTTTTATGGGGTATAGTCCACGATTTTTGGGTCCCGGGAAGATTTCAAAGCCCATGACGCCCGGTACACGACTCTAGTGGCATCGTAAAAACTCGCGATTTCAGGCATTTCTGGCTGCTTTCGTGGGCTATAGCACACGGTTTTGGGGTCCGCGTGGACTCAAATGGTCCGGGACCCTGTCACACGATTTTTGCGAAATCATAAAAAAATCGTGATTTCAGGCAGTTCTGGCCATTTTTGTGGGCAATAGCACACGGTTTTGGGGTCCGACGTCGACTCAAATGTTCCGGGACCCTGTCACTCGATTTTTGCGAAATCATAAAAAAATCATGATTTCAGGCATTTCTGGCCGTTTTCGTGGGCTGTAGTCCACGGTTTTTGGGTCCCAGGAAGGTTTCAAAGCCCCGTGACCGCCGGTACACGACTCTAGTGGTATCGTAAAAACTCGCGATTTTAGCCATTTTTTGCCGTTTTCGTGGGCTATAGCACACAGTTTTGGGGTCCGACGTGGATTTAAATGGTCCGGGACCCCATCACACGTTTTTTGCGAAATCATAAAAACTCGTGATTTCAGGCATTTCTGGCCGTTTTTATGGGCTATAGTCCACGATTTTTTGGTCCCGGGAAGATTTCAAAGCCCGTGACGCCCGGTACACGACTCTAGTAGCATTGTAAAAACTCGCGATTTCAGGCATTTCTGGCCGCTTTCGTGGGCTATAGCACACGGTTTTGGGGTCCGACGTGGATTTAAATGGTCCAGGACCCCATCACACGATTTTTGCGAAATCATCACAAAACTCGTGATTTCAGGCATTTCTGGCCGTTTTTGTGGGCTATAGTCCACGGTTTTTGGATCCCGGGAAGATTTCAAAGCCCTGTGTCCGCCGGTACACGACTCTAGTGGAATCGTAAAAACTCGCGATTTCGGGCATATCTGGGCGCTTTCGTGGGCTATAGCACACGGTTTTGTGGTCCGACGTGGACTCAAATGGTCCAGGACCCTGTCATACGATTTTTGTGAAATCATAAAAAATCATGATTTCAGGCATTTCTGGCCGTTTTCGTGGGCTGTAGTCCACGGTTTTTGGGTCCCGGGAAGATTTCAAAGCCCCGTGACCCCCGGTACATGACTCTAGTTGCATCGTAAAAACTCGCGATTTCAGGCATTTCTGGCCGCTTTCGTGGGCTATAGCACACGGTTTTGGGGTCCGACGTGGATTTTAATGGTCCAGGACCCCGTCACACGATTTTTGCGAAATAATCACAAAACTCGTGATTTCAGGCATTTCTGGCCGTTTTCGGGGGCTATAGTCCACGGTTTTTGGATCCCGGGAAGATTTCAAAGCCCCGTGACCGCCGGTACACGATTCTAGTGGTATCGTAAAAACTCACGATTTTGGCCATTTCTGGCCGTTTTCGTGGGCTATAGCACACAGTTTTGGGGTCCGACGTGGATTTAAATGGTTCGCGATCCCGTCACACGTTTTTTTTCGAAATCATAAAAAACTCATGATTTCAGGCATTTCTGGCTGTTTTTATGGGCTATAGTACACGATTTTTGGGTCCCGGGAAGATTTCATAGCCCCGTGACGCCCGGTACACGACTCTAGTGGCATTGTAGAAACTCGCGATTTCGGGCATTTCTGGCCGCTTTCGTGGGCTATAGAACACGGTTCTGGGGTCTGACATGGACTCAAATGGTCCGGGACCCTGTCACACGATTTTTGCGAAATCATAAAAAAATCATGATTTTAAACATTTCTACGTGGGCTGTAGTCCACGGTTTTTGGGTCCCGGGAAGATTTCAAAGCCCCGTGACCCCTGGTACACGACTCTAGTGGCATCGTAAAAAACTCGCGATTTAGGGCATTTCTGGATGTTTTCGTGGGCTATAGCACACGATTTTGTGGTCCGACGTGGATTTAAATGGTCCGGGACTTCGTCACACGATTTTTGCGAATTCATAAAAAAAACTGCATTTCTGGCCGTTTTCATGGGTTATAGCACACGGTTTTGGGGGTCCGACGTGGATTTAAATGGTCCGGGACCCTGTCACACGATTTTTGCGAAATCAATTAAAAACTCGTGATTTCTGACATTTCAGGCCATTTTCGTGGGCTATAGTCCACGGTTTTTGGGTCACAGGAAGATTTCAAAGCCCCGTGACCCTTGGTACATGACTCTAGTGGCATCGTAAAAACTCACGATTTTGGTCATTTCTGGCTTTTTTCATGTACGACAGCACACGGTTTTGAGTTCCGACGTGAATTTAAATGGTCCGGCACCGCCGGCCTCCTGCTCGCATACAAGGTCAAGTACCCCAGCAGCTTCTTCGTCCTCGGCGGCAACCACGAGTGTGAGGACGTGAACCAGAGCAACTGCTTCTACGCCGAGTGCCAGAACCGGAGACTCTTCAGGTCATGGAAGGAGTTCAACGCTGTCTTCGCGTGTCTCCCGCTCGCCGTGCTTGTCGTCGCCAGCAGAGGCACTATGAGGAAGAGGATGTTGTGTGTGCACGGCGGGCTATCGCCGGAGCTGGAGAGCCTGGACCAGATCCGCGAGATCGAGCGCCCCTGCACGTCGTCCCCGAGTCCGGCCTCGTGTGCGACCTGCTCTGGTCTGACCCGGCCGACGATGACTGGCGGGATGGTTGGGGCGAGCCCCGGAGAAGTACATCCTTCACCTTTGGTGCCGACGTGGTGCTGGACTTCTGCGACAAGAATGGGATTGACATGGTGTGCAGGGCGCACGAAATGAAGGACGCCGGATACGACGACCAGTTCGTCGACGGCAAGTTCGTCACCGTCTTCTCCGCGCCAAACTACTGCGGCTCTCGCAACGACGGCGCCGTCATGGCCGTCCCCGGTGGCCTAGCCTGCTCCTTCCACGTCCTCGATCCTAGCCCGGCGGCTGCTCCGATTGATATTCCTTTTTAGTCCAGCATGTGTACTTTTGATTTATTTGAACACAGTGTAATAAAGAACTACATTAAAGCTCCACAATTGTGACTGCTTTTACACCCACGTTGCTACCACTTTTCTTCTCTTGACAGATCGATTGCGTTTTGGCCGGTTGAGCACGCATGTTAGAGCTCACGTTGACAAATTTGCATATCAAAATCCATGTAGCAGGGAGCACAATAGATATAGATTGTAAGCTTCAGCAAATATCAACTCTTCTAGGTTGTTCAAGGGAGAAAAGGAATTGTAAGCTTCAGCAAAAATCTACTCTTCTAGGTTGTTCAAGTAGCTGACAACAGATACCAGAACTCATTCAGTACAGTCAACGACGCGGTGAAACTAATTGCAGAGATCCGAGTATCAGGAGGCTCTGCATTTCCAGGAAGACAACCAGCTACAAAAACTACGGAAAACCATGGACGATGACAGATCACCGTCGCTTCTTGCCAGCCTTTGCACCACCAGACTTGGATGGGGTCGCAACCAGGTAGATGAACGCTAGCACAAAGGACACTACTGACACCAGCGCGCCGTATTTCGCCACGAGTTTCTGCACATTCACAGATTCTTAGCGGCTGCCTCAATCAATCACACATCTAACAGAAGCTTATCAAGATGGACAAGAATAATGACCGCAAAAGAGGAGCAGTAATGAAAAGGAAGTACCTTAGCCTGAACAGCACATTCGGAAGAAAATCCAGAATTCCAGAGCAAAAGTGTCAAGCGCCACACACAAAATAGCATCCGTTCATTAGAATCGTTAGGAGGGCAGATTAGAATGAAAGCGCACACGAGTACTTACCTACCCCAACTTCTGGCCTGGAGGTCTTTCGGCAAGAATGTCTAGATAGGGGATGGGAGTTGAATAGGCCTCCTTCAGAATATAAATTTATCAATTTAGCAAGGGGAGTTGAGCAAAAGAGAGTACAAGTGTGAAGAATGCAAGCTAGTGAAGAATATACAGATAGTCAGAGAATAAGACCTGAAGTGCAGCCTTTGTGGCAACACGGTATTTGATGACAGCGGGTGAACCTTGGACACTGCCTAGTGTTTGGGTCTCCAAGACAAACATGTGTGAAGCAGTAGAACCACTGAAAGTAAAAAATGACACAGAGTCAACTTCTATAACACCATCCATAAAGAAGAGACGCCAAAAGCATAGGGATGCATTGCAATGTGTACTCACGGTTCAAGCCTTTCCAACATCTTTGAGACCTCTCCAGAGACAAGTTGAAACACATCATATGCAGTTCTACACCCAAAAAAAGGCAATAAGTTACAACAATCTAATAGATCGTGTGACACAGTAGGTATAGAACAGGAAAAAGGTAACCAGAGCATTTGACCATCCAAATAGTATGAACACTTTCAGGACCAAACAAATATTACAATATAAATATTGCAGTTTAGAATGTCAAAGGAACGAGCCTTATAAATCCTAGCAGTTTAGTCATTTCCTAGGTGATGACGTGATGATACATCTCATGCCCGTGCATTATGATACAGTGCATATGGGCCGTGGGCTGGTGGCAATGGGCTTGGGGTTCGGTTTCGTCACGATAAGAGGAAGACGCTCGTGCGAGACAGACCATCGAAGAACTGAACCAGATATCGGGTTGCTCCCATTCTTTCCCCCATCCTCCTCCTCTCCGGTGGCCGCTATCCACAAGCGGCAATCTCCTACGGTGGCGGCTCATCACAAGCCGCGTTATCGTCCTCCTCACGCTCCGGCGATCTCCGGTAGCTAAGGGGATAGTACAATTGGTATCAGAGCCTCCGATTTCCCACCTCCGCCACAAAATCCCCACGAAAAAAATTCCGGTCCGATTTGATCTCTGGAGCAGATGGGAGCGGCGGCGACGACAACAGAGCCGACCATGAGCGCCATCCAATCGAGCTTGGTGCAGCTCGGCACGAGTCTGGGTCGTATTGCCGCCAGGCAGGACCAGATGCTCGCTGACCTGAAGAAGAGGACGTCGACGCTGGTGTCCACGACCTCCACCACGCCGATGTTCAGGTCGGGTCGAGTACTGGACCAGCAGATGACCAAGCCTTATTCACCCTCACTGTTCTCGGCGAATCAGGGTGTGGGTGTTGGTGCTGGTGCTCCACGCATGGGCGCTGAGTCCGCCACACCCACTAGGTGTTCGACAGAAGGTCCTGACCATTACAGCGACAACGGCTGTGCCAATATCGTGTTCCCAGCCAGTAAAACTGCACATATCCCGGGTACTACCTCGTTAGTTGTCGGGAGCTGCACGCTGCAAGGTATGGGCGGGACTGGTATGAACTCGCCAAAAAGCTTTTCGACGCACGTCAGCGGTGGTAGAAATTCGGAGCACACGGGGCGAATTCCTCTTCCCAAGATGTCTGTGCCACGGTTCAATGGGGAAATGCCTCGCATCTGGAAGGACCAGCTGATGGATTATTTCCGTATCTTCAACATCAATCCAGCACTATGGTTCACCACCGGCACACTGCATCTGGATGGACGTGCAGCCATGTGGTGGCAAGCCTACAAGCTGCAGCATGAGGTAACAACATGGCCCCAATTCATATCAGCAGTGGAAGAGCAGTTTGGTTTAGATGATCATTGTAAAGTCATGAAAGCCTTGGTCAGTCTGAAACAAGTAGGTGTTGTGTCTGAATATCAACATGCATTCCAAGAGTTAGTTTGTCAGGCATCTATGCTAAATCCACATTACGATGAGCAGCTGTTTATTTCTCATTTCATTCGTGGTCTGAAGACGGAGTTCCGCGCTGCCGTTGAATCGCAAGTGCCTGTTACTCTTGAGCGTGCGTACCTGCTAGCGCAAGTTCAGCAGGAAGTTTGGGAAGAGGCGAAACAGGCACCAGCGTTTCATAGGCCATTTTATCCAGACAAATATGACCCAACACACATATGTGGCCAGAAACCAACTGTTGCTCTCAGTGCTTCGACAACAGATGAATGCCGTCTGCAACTGTCCGAAGAACTGCTGAATATGATTGAGATGCACGATGTGGCCACAGCAGAGCAATTAAGCTTATCCATCCATGCCATGGCAGGATCAGTAGGGGCGGAGACGCTGCGATTACGTGCACTGGTAGGCAATCAAGTGTTATTGCTTCTGGTGGACTCGGGCAGCAGTAGCTCTTTCTTACATGAGCACATGCTTAACAAGATTCAGTGCTCTGTTGTGAATACACCATATGTTGCTGTCAAGGTGGCCAATGGCGAGTACATGTACTCGACACAAGAGGTACCAGACTGTACATGGTGGTCACAGGGCTCCACATTCGTGACACCAATGCGAGTACTTGACCTTGTAGCATATGACGCCATTCTTGGTATTGCCATTCTTGGTATTGATTGGCTGAAGAAGCACAGCCCCACGACTGCAGATTGGAACAAGAAATACTTGTCGTTTCCACACAATGGGAAACAAATTGTTCTCCATGGTGTCAAGTCCACAGCAGCTACCTCAGTGTGCGAGCTCCCAGTCAAGCACTTAGCCAAATGGATAAATGGGAATGACACTTGGGCAACGGCAGTGGTACGCGCAGAGACAAGCAGTGCTATGAAGGAAGAACCATGCCCTGCACCAGTACATGCACTGTTATATGAATTTGAGACAGTGTTCTCTGAACCCACTGGACTACCACCAGTACAGGCACTGTCATTGTCCAAGGAGGACTCTCAGGAGATCCGGACCAATATTGGAAGCTCGTCTTTGTTTCTGGAACAAGTTGTGGAAGCAACTGATAATGCTTTTGATGCAATGCTTCAGACAAGTGAATTCTTGAGGGGAAAACTTCAGTACATACCATGGACTCTTAGTGTTTTCAACCAGATGATCAGACAAGTGCAGCAAGGGCTACCCAAGTGCTATTATTTCTGCTCCTTGATTCATTTGGCAAACCACCTGCAGTACAAGCAGTGGGATCCCGGTGTTATGTGGAGGTGTTCATGGAAGCGGCGCCCAGCCATTGCTTGGGGCAAGCAATGTTTTTTCGGGGCGGTAATGTCATGCCCGTGCATTATGATACAGTGGATATGGGCCGTGGGCTGGTGGCAATGGGCTTGGGGTTCGGTTTCGTCACGTAAGAGGAAGACGCTCGTGCGAGACAGACCATCGAAGAACTGAACCAGATATCGGGTTGCTCCCGTTCTCTCCCCCATCCTCCTCCTCTCCGGTAGCCGCTATCCACAAGCGGCAATCTCCTACGGTGGCGGCTCTCCACAAGCCGCGTTATCGTCCTCCTCACGCTCCGGCGATCTCCGGTAGCTAAGGGGATAGTACAACATCATAGAAATTAAAAGCAATCTAGTAACTCAACAAGCCTGGCTTATAGTTCTAACCGGTTTAGCTGTAAAACTCTTAGATTACATGATACATTAAAATAGTATGAGTACCGTAACAAGTGCTAGGCTTACAGTTCTAATCAGCTGAGCTGTACAACCATGAAATTACAGGATATATCAAAATAAGCAATATAAGCTTATATTCTACTAGGTATATTTAAACATTTACTATGTCAATTTCAGTCCTTGCTAAATTGTTTCAATCACCTGCAAGTAAGGCTAGTGTCTGCTAGGTGATCCACAAGCACCAAGGCTAATTGACACCAAAAATAGAAGTATGGTTTACAAAAATGACTTTCAGATACATGGACCGGAACATGAAAGAGTAGCTTAGGGTGCTTGATCTCACCAACATAAGCTCTCGAGCACCACATATGTGATCAAAGAGGCAGTTGCAGACATGCAGCCGACTTGATCTGTGCAGCGCCTCCGTACCCTCCGAGCTGAGATTAGCCAACCAATCAACTCCACAACCAAGAATTTCAAAGGGTTCAAGGGGTTGAATGTGCAGGGGATACATGTTGTCGTTGTTTGTGCCGAGATGGACGAGCTCATGTTGGTTGCCGTGGGACTTTATTGCTCCCTGGAATTCACAACTTCGATGCTCCTTCCTTCCGTCCTCGGATCGTCGGTGTCGTATCGAGGAACCGCACCGATCTCTTTTGACCTCTACTCTATCGGAATCTCTCTCCCCCTCTCTTCGGTGGCGGCGCCCGGCCGGCATGGTCGGTGCGATGTGGGATGATGTATTGTGCGAGAAGGACGCGGTGCGGGGAGGTGGGTATGCTGATCCATATTGGTTTCCTCGGCAAGCTCATCGGACTAACGAGAAAGTCCTAAATGTATGATGATCCATATTGGTTTCCTCGACAAGCTCATCGGACTAACGAGAAAGTCCTAAATGCCTGATAGGACGGCCAAAGCCGCATATGGCGTGAGAGCACTCCCTCTTGCAGTTTTAATATCCCTAATGTTTCACTGGCGATGGAGAACCTTCTGGTGCGATTATCCATAGAAAGTCACATCACTAATACTAATATGCACCTAACAATTTTGTTTCATTGGTTTGAAAATATCGAAACAATGCCTAATTTTTTCCAACACTATCCTAATCCACGGATTCTTATGATTACGGAAACATGAAACAGTTTCCTTAGCAGCCACCAATTCTTCCCTGTTAATATTAATTCCGTTACCTACATTTTTAATTCGGAAAGCTTGCATTGTCCAGCCTCGGCTGAGCATCGATCAAATGAAAGCTTGCATTGCCAGGCTAGGCTGAGCACGGTTTACATCAAAATCTGCACCTATATTAAAGAAGGTACGTACCTCCAAGTGGATGAGCAAGTTCTCAAATCCAGTCCCAGGCCCTCTCTGCAGATGATAACCCTGGCGCGCTACAATCCAAGAACACTGCATGGAAGATGAAATCCATAACATAAACAGAATCAAACCAATAGAATTCCAGTGAAGCATGAACTAGTTGACTAAGACAGCAGCAAGCAGTACAACAGTAACCCGAAGTGTAATAGCCCAAGTAAAACAAGAAGGGTGGTGACTGAAACTGAGAGAGGAGGCACTCACGCGTGCCCTTCCTGGCGCGCCGGAGGATGGTGAGGGGGACGAGTGCGGAGGAGCGGGGAGAAGTGGGCAGGCGTAGTAGCAGAGCGAGAGGAGGAGCGTCCCCCGCCTGCATATCAAATGTCTTTCGTAGAACATGTATTACAGAAAGTATGAAACTTAGATTAGATCTCAATAACTCTGCAAGCAGTCAACAATCTGACAGATAAAGACTTACATTAACAATTTGGTATCTTTATAATGCACACACACACACAAAATGCCCTCTAATGCTAACAATGTAGAAATATAAACCTGGGACCACTATTAAAAGCTGAGACTAAGATTCAAATAGATGAAAAAGGCAAGAGAAAAAACATGGTGATGATATAACAAGAGAATATATTCGAACATCAACTGTAAAACTAAGAGATGCAGACTCAAACTATGAAAAGAAGAAGTCTGGCGCCAATTCCTGACCCCAAACTGCAGCACCAACCTTGCTCTCCTGGTCGGGCAGAAGGTTCCTAGCCTACTTTAGCCAGACCCTCCATGGTCCTCTAACACTACCAAATACTACATTTGCAGACTAACGGAGAAGAACAACGGTGATCAGATTTTGGTGGATTCTTGGAGGTAAAGGAAACCATATTTGGAGACCTGAGGTGGACAAAGGGAAGTCAAACTAGAAGGCAAACACATGACTCGGACTCCTTGTTGCCCTTGATATACAAGACTGCAAACCATACATATTGCACCAAATAATTGAGACCACTGCCCTGACGTACCATCCCGAGCGACCCCACAGATGGCTTCGATTGAGCAGACGAACTCATACTCACACCATGGACCTACCCCATAGAAACGTTGATGCATAACCATCCGTGGCCGCTACCGCGGCGTACAACCATAGTCTGATATCCACTAAGCCCACTAAACCCTAAAGTCCCTTGCCGCCAACTGCCAATCACACTGACACGACACAGTAACTGCGCCGCCTCACTCCACAACAACCATGTCATTCCATATTCACGCTCAGACACTAATCTGCACACCACCGTCCAGCGTCGCTCTGTCACCAGCCAAGGGAAATCCATAGCAACCGAAGGCATCGTCTATCACCCTATGCAGGAATGCCTCCATAGCCGCAAGCTCAGCAACCACCACCGGCGGGCGGCAGAGCATAATCATGGGCAGTTGACACCATCGTGTCTGACACACAGGACATAGAGCACCTGCGAGCACGGTGTTGCCTGTCACGAGGGCCAGGGGCGCCCAACAAGGGAGTGTGGGATGCGAGATCGGCGTACCGATCAACCCTTAGCTAGGGCAGGAACGACCACAAGACAAGCAAATGAGCAAAGAGTGCATGGGTGTGTAGGAAGGGGTGAAATCGTTTGGGCCCTTAGCCAGGGCAGGAATGACCACCAGCCTTTGGGCCTGAGCCAAGCAGCAAGGGGATTGAGACATGGAACGTCGGGAGAAGGTGTTAGATTAGAAATGTGCAAGATACTATACGCCCTAGGGAACTGGATGCTGCCAGCGGTTTCTACGAATGGATTTTGTCGAAACAGTGATGCTATATTATTTAACTGCCTTACAACTCAATACTAGCAGCACTATTTTATTATCGACACAATTTAGTTCTGAGAGGAGCATTCACGACACTGTATTACAAACCTACAAGAATTTCCTCTTTTCAGACCACCCCCTTCGGACAGGTACATGGTCATATAGCAAATGAAGAAATAAATGATGGAGTTCCTACTCTTAAATAATATTCCTAGCCTACTTTAGCCAGAACATCCATATGGTCCTCCAACAGTACCTAATACTACATTTTGTAGAGTACAGTGATCAAATTTTGGTGTATTGTTGTAGGTGAAAGAAATCAGATTTAGAGACCAGAGGTGGACAAAGAGGACAAATGAAACTAGAAGGCAAATACACAACTCAGACTCCTTGTTGCCCTTCCAACACAAGACTGCAAACCATACATATTGCACCGAATATCTGGAACCACTGCCCCGACGTACCATCCCAAGCGACCCTACAGATGGCTTCGATTGAGCGGACGAACTCATACTCACATATTATCAAGACACCATCCATCATGGACCTACCCCATAGAAACGAAATGTTCATAACCATCTGTGGTCGTTGCCTCGGCGTACAACCATAATCTGACATCCACCGAGCCCACTAAACCCTAAAGTGCCTTGCCGCCGACTACCAAACACACCCACATGACACAATAACTGCGGCGCCTCACTCCACAACAACAATGCCAATCCATTTCCACGCTCACACTGATCTGCACACCACCGTCCAGCGTCGCTCTATCACCAGCCAAGGGAAATCCATAGCAACCGAAGGCATCGCCTGTCACCCTATGAAGGAATGCCTCCATAACCGCAAGCTCAGCAACCACCACCGATAGGCGGCGGAGCATAAGCATGGGCAGTTGACACCACTGCGTCTTACGCACAGGACGCAGAGCACCTGTGAGCACGGCGCTGCCTGTCGCGAGGGCAAGGGGCACCCGACAAGGGAGTGTGGGATGCGAGATCGGCGTATCGATCAACCCTTAGCTGGGGCAGGAACGACCACTGAGACAAGCAAATGAGCAAAGAGTGCATGGGTGTGTCGGAAGGGGTGAAATCGTTGTGGAAAATGGCCCGCTGCCATCAGCCTTTGGGCCTGAGCCGAGCGGCAAGGGGACTGCGACAGGGAACGTCGGGAGAAGGTTTTAGAGGAGAAATGTGCAAGATACTATACCGCCCTAGTAAAATGGATGCTGCCAGCGGTTTCTACGAATGGATTTTGTCGAAACGGTGATGCTATATTATTCAACTGCCTACGACTCAATACTAGCAGCACTATTTTACAATCGACACGATTTAGTTCTGAGAAGAGGATTCATGTCACTTTATTACAAACCTACAAGAATTTCCTCTTTTGGGACCACCCCCTTGGAACAGGTACATGGTCATATAGGAAATTAAGAATTGGATGATGGCGAGCCCACTCTTAAATAATGTACCTAGCCTACTTTAGCCAGAACGTCCATATGGTCCTCCAACAGTACCTAATACTACATTTGCAGACTACCGGAGAAGAACAATGGTGACCAAATTTTGGTGGATTCTTGGAGGTGAAGGAAACAAGATGTAGAGACTAGAGGTGGACAAAGAGAAGAAATGAAACTAGAAGGCAAACACACGACTCAGGCTCCTTGTTGCCCTTCCTACACAAGACTGCAAACCATACATATTGCCCAAATATCTGGAACCACTGCCCCGACGTACCATCCTAAGCGACCCCACTTATGGCTTCGATTGAGCGCACGAACTCATACTCACATATTAACAAGTCACCATCCAGCATGGACCTACCCCACAGAAATGTTGATGCATAACGATCCGTTGCCACTGCCTCAGCGTACAACCATAGTCTGATATCCACCGACCCACTAAACCTTAAAGTGTCTTGTCGTCGACTACCAAACACGCCCACACGACACAATAACAGCGGCGCCTCACTCCACTACAACCATGTCATTCCATATCCACGCTCAGACACTATCCAGCGTCGCTCTAGCACCAGCCAAGGGAAATCCATAGCAACCGAAGGCATCCTCTGTCACCCCATGTAGAAATGCTTCCATAGCTGCAAGCTCAGCAACCAACACCGGCGGGCGGCGGAGCATAAGCACGGCAGTTGACACCACCGCGTCTGACGCACAGGACACAGAATACCTGAGAGCATAGCGCTGCCTCTCGCAAGGGCCAAGGCGCCCGGCAAAGGAGTGTGGGATGCGAGATCGGCGTACCGATCAACCCTTAGCCAGGGCAGGAACGACCACTCAGACAAGCAAATGAGCAAAGAGTGCGTGGGTGTGTCGGAAGGGGTGAAATCGTCGTGGAAAGTGGCCCGCTGTCATCAGCCATTGGGGCTGGGCTGAGCAGCAAGGGGATTGCGACAGGGAACGCCGTGAGAAGGTATTAGAGGAGAAATTTGCAAGATACTATACCGCCCTAGGGAACTGGGTGGTGCTAGCAGCTTCTCCGGATGGATTTTGTCGAAAGAGTGATGTTATATTATTCAACTGCCTACGACTCAATACTAGCAGCATTACTTTACGATCGACACGATTTAGTTTGAGAGGAGCATTCATGGCACTGTATTACAAACCTACAAGAATTTCCTCTTTCGAGACCACCCCCTTGGGACAGGTACAGGGTCATATAGGAAATGAAGAAATGGCTGATGGCGTTCCCACTCTTGAATAATGTTTGAGAGGGACACGCCGAGAGAACTACGGGAAATAAGACAATGAGATAGGCATGTTACCAAAATGGTTGGTGTATTCTTCAACAAAGTGGGTCACGTTTTCTATGCAAAAAGGATTGGGTGGGATATAATCATAGACTATCAAGCTATAATAAATTTCTTTTTCTTTTGGCGAAATTTAATGTGTACCTTCAAATAATGACCCAAACACTAAGCATAACATTGACCATAATGTTTTATACAGTACACCATATTATCATAATCTACTAACAAACATAAGAAAAATGGATAAGTCTACACACATAATTTACATGTAACAGTTAATGTTATATCGTTTTAGAAACCCTCTGTTGGACTATATGCCTAGGCCCATGACTATACTCCATAACCTCATAAATTTGCAAACTCAAGGGGGTTGCTTATCTTATCACCAAGAGGCAATGTCTACTCCCAACCTAGGGGTTTTCTTAGCGGCTGCCTCAATCAATCACACATCTAACAGAAGCTTATCAAGATGGACAAGAATAATGACCACAAAAGAGGAGCAGTAATGAAAAGGAAGTACCTTAGCCTGAACAGCACATTGGGAAGAAAATCCAGAATTCCAGAGCAAAAGTGTCAAGCACCACACACAAAATAGCATCCGTTCATTAGAATTGTTAGGAGGGCAGATCAGAATGAAAGCGCACACGAGTACTTACCCACTCAAACTTCTGGGCTGGAGGTCTTTCGGCAAGAATGTCCAGATGGGGATGGGAGTTGAATAGGCCTCGTTCAGAATATAAATTTATCAATTTAGCAAGGGGAGTTGAGCGAAAGAGAGTACAAGTGTGAACAATGCAAGCTAGTGAAGAGGCAGTTGCAGACATGCAGCCGACTTGACCTGTGCAGCGCCTCCGTACCCTCCGAGCTGAGATTAGCCAACCAATCAACTCCACAACCAAGAATTTCAAAGGGTTCAAGGGGTTGAATGTGCAGGGGAGACATGTTGTCGTTGTTTGTGCCGAGATGGACGAGCTCATGTTGGTTGCCGTGGGACTTTATTGCTCCCTGGAATTCACAACTTCGATGCTCCTTTCTTCCGTCCTCGGATCGTCGGTGTCGTATCGAGGAACCGCACCGATCTCTTTTGACCTCTACTCTATCGGAATTTCTCTCCCCCTCTCTTCGGTGGCGGCGCCCGGCCGGCATGGTCGGTGCGATGTGGAATGATGTATTGTGCGAGAAGGACGCGGTGCGGGGAGGTGGGTATGCTGATCCATATTGGTTTCCTCGGCAAGCTCATCGGACTAACGAGAAAGTCCTAAATGTATGCTGATCCATATTGGTTTCCTCGGCAAGCTCATCGGACTAACGAGAAAGTCCTAAATGACTGATAGGACGGCCAAAGCCGCATATGGCGTGAGAGCACTCCCTCTTGCAGTTTTAATATCCCTAATGTTTCACTGGCGATGGAGAACCTTCTGGTGCGATTATCCATAGAAAGTCACATCACTAATACTAATATGCACCTAACAACTTCGTTTCATTGGTTTGAAAATATCGAAACAATGCCTAATTTTTTCCAACACTATCCTAATCCACAGATTCTTATGATTACGGAAACATGAAACAGTTTCCTTAGCAGCCACCAATTCTTCCCCGTTAATATAAATTCTGTTACCTACATTTTTAATTCGGAAAGCTTGCATTGTCCAGCCTCAGCTGAGCATCAATCAAATGAAAGCTTGCATTGTCCAGGCTAGGCTGAGCACGGTTTACATCAAAATCTGCACCTATATTAAAGAAGGTACGTACCACCAAGTGGATGAGCAAGTTCTCAGATCCAGTCCCAGGCCCTCTCTGCAGATGATAACCCTGGCGCGCTACAATCCAAGAACACTGCATCGTAGATGAAATCCATAACAGATTCATAATCAAACCAATAGAATTCCAGTGAAGCATGAACTAGTTGACTAAGACAGCAGCAAGCAGTACAACAGTAACCTGAAGTGTAATAGCCCAAGTAAAACAAGAAGGGTAGTGACTGAAACTGAGAGAGGAGGCACTCACGCGTGCCCTTCCTGGCGCGCCGGAGGATGGTGAGGGGGACGAGTGCGGAGGAGCGGGGAGAAGTGGGCAGGCGTAGTAGCAGAGCGAGAGGAGGAGCGTCCCCCGCCTGCATATCAAATGTCTCTCGTAGAACATGTATTACAGAAAGTATGAAACTTAGATTAGGTCTCAATAACTCTGCAAGCAGTCAACAATCTGACAGATAATGACTTACATAAACAATTTGGTATCTTTATAATGCACACACACACACACACAAAATGCCCTCTAATGCTAACAATGTAGAAATATAAACCCGGGACCACTATTAAAAGCTGAGACTAAGATTCAAATAGATGAAAAAGGCAAGAGAAAAAAACATGGTTATGATATAACAAGAGAATATATTCGAACATCAACTGTAAAACTAAGAGATGCAGACTCAAACTATGAAAAGAAGAAGTCTGGCGCCAATTCCTGACCCCAAACTACAGCACCAACCTTGCTCTCATGGTCGGGCAGAAGGTTCCTAGCCTACTTTAGCCAGACCCTCCATGGTCCTCTAACACTACCAAATACTACATTTGCAGACTAACGGAGAAGAACAATGGTGATCAGATTTTGGTGGATTCTTGGAGGTAAAGGAAACCATATTTGGAGACCTGAGGTGGACAAAGGGAAGTCAAACTAGAAGGCAAACACATGACTCGGACTCCTTGTTGCCCTTGATATACAAGACTGCAAACCATACATATTGCACCAAATAATTGAGACCACTGCCCTGACGTACCATCCCGAGCGACCCCACAGATGGCTTTGATTGAGCAGACGAACTCATACTCACACCATGGACCTACCCCATAGAAACGTTGAAGCATAACCATCCGTGGCCGCTGCCGCGGCGTACAACCATAGTCTGATATCCACTAAGCCCACTAAGCCCTAAAGTCCCTTGCCGCCAACTGCCAATCACACCGACACGACACAGTAACTGCGGCGCCTCACTCCACAACAACCATGCCATTCCATATTCACGCTCAGACACTAATCTGCACACCACCGTCCAGCGTCGCTTTGTCACCAGCCAAGGGAAATCCATAGCAACCGAAGGCATCGTCTATCACCCTATGCAGGAATGCCTCCATAGCCGCAAGCTCAGTAACCACCACCGGTAGGCGGCAGAGCATAAGCATGGGCAGTTGACACCACCGCGTCTGACACACAGGACATAGAGCACCTTCAAGCACGGTGTTGCCTGTCGCGAGGGCCAGGGGCGCCCAACAAGGGAGTGTGGGATGCGAGATCGGCGTACCGATCAACCCTTAGTTAGGGCAAGAACGACCACAAGACAAGCAAATGAGCAAAGAGTGCATGGGTGTGTAGGAAGGAGTGAAATCGTTGTGAAAAGTGGCCCGCTCCCACCAGCCTTTGGGCCTGAGCCAAGCAGCAAGGGGATTGCTACATGGAACGTCGGGAGAAGGTGTTAGAGGAGAAATGTGCAAGATACTATACGCCCTAGGGAACTGGACGCTGCCAGCGGTTTCCACGAATGGATTTTGTCGAAACAGTGATGCTATATTATTTAACTGCCTTACAACTCAATACTAGCAGCACTATTTTACAATCGACACAATTTAGTTCTGAGAGCAGCATTCACGACACTGTATTACAAACCTACAAGAATTTCCTCTTTTGGGACCACCCCCTTCGGACAAGTACATGGTCATTCTCTTAAATAATATTCCTAGCCTACTTTAGCCAGAACGTCCATATGGTCCTCCAACAGTACGTAATACTACATTTTGCAGAGTACCGAAGAACACAACAATGATCAGATTTTGGTGTATTGTTGTAGGTGAAAGAAATCAGATTTAGAGACCAGAGGTGGACAAAGAGGACAAGTGAAACTAAAAGGCAAATACACGACTCAGACTCCTTGTTGCCCTTCCAACACAAGACTGCAAACCATACATATTGCACCGAATATCTGGAACCACTGCCCCGACGTACCATCCCAAGCGACCCTACAGATGGCTTCGATTGAGCGGACGAACTCATACTCACATATTATCAAGACACCATCCATCATGGACCTACCCCATAGAAACGAAATGTTCATAACCATCCGTGGTCGTTGCCTCGGTGTACAACCATAGTCTGACATCCACCGAGCCCACTAAACCCTAAAGTGCCTTGCCGCCGACTACCAAACACACCCACATGACACAATAACTGTGGCACCTCACTCCACAACAACAATGCCAATCCATTTCCACGCTCACACTGATCTACACACCACCGTCCAGCATCGCTCTGTCTCCAGCCAAGGGAAATCCATAGCAACCGAAGGCATCGCCTGTCACCCTATGAAGGAATGCCTCCATAACCGCAAGCTCAGCAACCACCACCGATAGGCGGCGGAGCATAAGCATGGGCAGTTGACACCACCGCGTCTTACGCACAGGACGCAGAGCACCTGTGAGCATGGCGCTGCCTGTCGCGAGGGCAAGGGGCACCCGACAAGGGAGTGTGGGATGCGAGATCGGTGTACCGATCAACCCTTAGCTGGGACAGGAACGACCACTGAGACATGCAAATAAGCAAAGAGTGCATGGGTGTGTCGGAAGGGGTGAAATCGTTGTGGAAAATGGCCCGCTGCCATCAGCCTTTGGGCCTGAGCCGAGCGGCAAGGGGACTGCGACAGGGAACGCCGGGAGAAGGTTTTAGAGAGAAATGTGCAAGATACTATACCGCCCTAGGAAAATGGATGCTGCCAGCGGTTTCTACGAATGGATTTTGTCGAAACGGTGATGCTATATTATTCAACTGCCTACGACTCAATACTAGCAGCACTATTTTACAATCGACACGATTTAGTTCTGAGAAGAGGATTCATGTCACTTTATTACAAACCTATAAGAATTTCCTCTTTTGGGACCACCCCCTTGGAACAGGTACATGGTCATATAGGAAATTAAGAATTGGATGATGGCGAGCCCACTCTTAAATAATGTACCTAGCCTACTTTAGCCAGAACGTCCATATGGTCCTCCAACAGTACCTAATACTACATTTGCAGACTACCAGAGAAGAACAATGGTGACCAAATTTTGGTGGATTCTTGGAGGTGAAGGAAACAAGATGTAGAGACTAGAGGTGGACAAAGAGAAGAAGTGAAACTAGAAGGCAAACACACGACTCAGACTCCTTGTTGCCCTTCCTACACAAGACTGCAAACCATACATATTGCCCAAATATCTGGTACCACTGCCCTGACGTACCATCCTAAGCGACCCCACTTATGGCTTCGACTGAGCGGACGAACTCATACTCACATATTAACAAGACACCATCCAGCATGGACCTACCCCACAGAAATGTTGATGCATAACGATCCGTGGCCACTGCCTCAGCGTACAACCATAGTCTGATATCCACCGACCCACTAAACCTTAAAGTGTCTTGTCGTCGACTACCAAACACGCCCACACGACACAATAACAGCGGCGCCTCACTCCACTACAACCATGTCATTCCATATCCACGCTCAGACACTATCCAGCGTCGCTCTAGCACCAGCCAAGGGAAATCCATAGCAACCGAAGGCATCCTCTGTCACCCCATGTAGAAATGCTTCCATAGCTGCAAGCTCAGCAACCAACACCGGCGGGCGGCGGAGCATAAGCACGGCAGTTGACACCACCGCGTCTGACGCACAGGACACAGAATACCTGAGAAGCATAGCGCTGCCTCTCGCAAGGGCCACGGCGCCCGACAAAGGAGTGTGGGATGCGAGATCGGTGTACCGATCAACCCTTAGCCAGGGCAGGAACGACCACTCAGACAAGCAAATGAGCAAAGAGTGCGTGGGTGTGTCGGAAGCGGTGAAATCGTCGTGGAAAGTGGCCCGCTGTCATCAGCCATTGGGGCTGGGCTGAGCAGCAAGGGGATTGCGACAGGGAACGCCGTGAGAAGGTATTAGAGGAGAAATTTGCAAGATACTATACCGCCCTAGGGAACTGGGTGGTGCTAGCAGCTTCTCCGGATGGATTTTGTCGAAAGAGTGATGTTATATTATTCATCTGCCTACAACTCAATACTAGCAGCATTACTTTACGATCGACACGATTTAGTTTGAGAGGAGCATTCATGGCACTGTATTACAAACCTACAAGAATTTCCTCTTTCGAGACCACCCCCTTGGGACAGGTACAGGGTCATATAGGAAATGAAGAAATGGCTGATGGCGTTCCCACTCTTGAATAATGTTTGAGAGGGACACGCCGAGAGAACTACGGGAAATAAGACAATGAGATAGGCATGTTACCAAAATGGTTGGTGTATTCTTCAACAAAGTGGGTCACGTTTTCTATGCAAAAAGGATTGGGTGGGATATAATCATAGACTATCAAGCTATAATAAATTTTATTTTCTTTTGGCGAAATTTAATGTGTACCTTCAAATAATGACCCAAACACTAAGCATAACATTGACCATAATGTTTTATACAGTACACCATATTATCATAATCTACTAACAAACATAAGAAAAATGGATAAGTCTACACACATAATTTACATGTAACAGTTAAAGTTATATCGTTTTAGAAACCCTCTGTTGGACTATATGCCTAGGCCCATGACTATACTCCATAACCTCATAAATTTGCAAACTCAAGGGGGTTGCTTATCTTATCACCAAGAGGCAATATCTACTCCCAACCTAGGGGTTTCCTTAGCGGCTGCCTCAATCAATCACACATCTAACAGAAGCTTATCAAGATGGACAAGAATAATGACAACAAAAGAGGAGCAGTAATGAAAAGGAAGTACCTTAGCCTGAACATCACATTGGGAAGAAAATCCAGAATTCCAGAGCAAAAGTGTCAAGCACCACACACAAAATAGCATCCGTTCATTAGAATTGTTAGGAGGGCAGATCAGAATGAAAGCGCACACGAGTACTTACCCACTCAAACTTCTGGGCTGGAGGTCTTTCGGCAAGAATGTCCAGAGGGGGGATGGGAGTTGAATAGGCCTCCTTCAGAATATAAATTAGGGGAGTTGAGTGAAAGAGAGTACAAGTGTGAAGAATGCAAGCTAGTGAAGAATATACAGATAGTCAGAGAATAAGACCTGAAGTGCAGCCTTTGTGGCAACACGGTATTTGATGACAGCGGGTGAACCTTGGAACCTGCCTTGTGTTTGGGTCTCCAAGACAAACATGTGTGAAGAAGTAGAACCACTGAAAGTAAAAAATGACACAGAGTCAACTTCTATAACACCATCCATAAAGAAGAGACGCCAAAAGCATAGGGATGCATTGCAATGTGTACTCACGGGTCAAGCCTTTCCAACGTCTTTGAGACCTCTCCAGAGACAAGTTGAAACACTTTGACTGGCCAAGAGTCGTCGTTAATGCTCACATCATATGCAGTTCTACACCCAAAAAAGGCAATAAGTTACAACAATTTAATAGATCGTGTGACACAGTAGGTATAGAACAGGAAAAAGGTAACCAGAGCATTTGACCATCCAAATAGTATGTACACTTTCAGGACCAAACAAATATTACAATATAAATATTGCAGTTTAGAATGTCAAAGGAACGAGCCTTATAAATCCTAGCAGCTTAGTAATTTTCTAGGTGATGACGTGATGATACATCATAGAAATTAAAAGCAATCTAGTAACTCAACAAGTGCTGGCTTATAGTTCTAACCGGTTTAGCTGTAAAACTCTTAGATTACATGATACATTAAAATAGTATGAGTACCGTAACAAGTGCTAGGCTTACAGTTCTAATCAGCTGAGCTGTACAACCATGAAATTACAGGATATATCAAAATAAGCAATATAAGCTTATATTCTACTAGGTATATTTAAACATTTACTATGTCAATTTCAGTCCTTGCTAAATTGTTTCAGTCACCTGCAAGTAAGGCTAGTGTCTGCTAGGTGATCCACAAGCACCAAGGCTAATTGACACCAAAAATAGAAGTATGGTTTACAAAAATGACTTTCGGATACATGGACCGGAACATGAAAGAGTAGTTTAGGGTGCCTGACCTCACCAACATAAGCTCTCGAGCACCACATATGTGATCAAAGAGGCAGTTGCAGACATGCAGCCGACTTGATCTGTGCAGCGCCTCCGTACCCTCCGAGCTGAGATTAGCCAACCAATCAACTAGACATTGTCCAACCACCACATGGAATTGTAACTAGACATTGTCCAACCACCACATGGAGTATAAGAAGTGGAGGGGGCTCAGAGTCCTCTAGATGGCATTTGACAGAACAAGTCAATGCAACACAATATAAATTTGAATCTATAGGGCCTAACTACAGGAGCAAGTTAGACAACTACATTTGGTTCTGAAAATGTCATGAAGGCAATGTGCCAAGAATTCAGTACCAGAGGAAAGAGAAAAAACAAAAAAAATCAGTAAATAATAGCAAGGATTCATTACCACAACATTGCTAGTCATACTTTGTTTGTAACTGTAGCACAAAACAGGTTATAAATGGATTCACTCACAACAAACTAGGATTTGGCACTTCGGTGAGGCATGAAGAGGAAACAATACGAACATCTGCAAGTCTATAGCAACTAGTCCCCTACAATTAAACATGTTTTTCCCATTTAGAATAAATAACCATAAGCTTAGTCAACTAAGAAGCAACACAAGAAAGGAAATGAAAATGTCATCACAATAACATAGAACAAGAACAAGAATGTGTGAAATAGATAACCATGTTGTAAAAGGATCATTACCTTCACAGCAGCATTGGACTTCAGTCATTCCAAAGTTTCAACAATTCAACAGAATGAATCCAATCTATCGCATAACTGAGTGCAACTGGTTAGGGGAGAATGGCATCTGGTTGGGTAGTGAGCTAATCTGGAGGCGGGGTTGCAACTACATCGGCTGGATCTCCGGGCCACCTATTCGGCTGATATGCAACAGCAAGGAGAGCTTATGAATGAGAAGCAACAAATAATATTAGAATGCTTAAGATGCATATGGTGTAAAAACCATAAAAACTTAGAAATGAGAAGTAGCAAAATAGTGAGCAATAACATGCAATTTGGTGGCCCAAGCTGTCACTTTTATGTGTAATAAATCCTTCTAGAATATGCTAACAAAAAGGAGAGCCTCATTTTGGCGACAGTAGCAATAAAATTTCCACTGTCACTTCCAAGCACCACATGCCAGTTGCATCAAAAAAAAATCGCTTGAGCCTGTAATGATTAGTTATTAGTTTATCAACATACAAGCATCAGAAGATTGGGTCACTTGGTATGAAGCATGTTAATCACAAGCGACCAAAAGAATTGTACACATGATTCCACATACAGTGCTAAGAAATCATAAGGAAAAACAATAACACCGAAACATGTTTTGCATAATAGAATGTGCTTGCTTCACACAACCAAAAGAATTGGTTAAAAAAACACATCCAAAAGAAAAGAAATTAAAATTCAAATGGTAATGCGTGAACCCATTCTTAGACTTGAAGCACAAGGAAAAAGAAGCATGTACAAACAACTTTTTGTGTTTATCCCCTGTTTAATTCACCTAGAGACTGAGTAATAAAAAGGTTCATTGGCACTAAAGACCCGCAATATCAAACACTTGGTCATCAACATAGTAATAAATGCTATAGGAGAAGAGCTTGCAGTGCATATACATTAGCACCATTGCTATGATAATAACATGACGCAGAGACACTACATATGGTTTTCGGGAAGAATGATCGATAACTGAAGAACAAAAGACAAGGACAATCAGTTGCAGAGAGGCAGGAACATAAAGCTGCTGCAAACGTACCCTGTGTACTATATCCGTAGATAGATAACAGAATCAAATCCTGCATGCTCGATCAACTCTTCCTCGGGCATGTTTAGAGCAGCCAGCATCCAACTAAAGAATTTCAATTAGGACCTCAGATTCAGGTTGACGTACTTGGTCACAGCCGCACCAGCGGAAGACGGGCTGTCTCGCATACCTTTGAGGTACCATTTCGGAAAGTAGACCCTGTCATTGATTGGCTGCAACCGTAGAAAAGCAAAGGCCAGCAAGAAGGCAACGGCCATTACTATGTTGAAAGCCGCGGCGACGCATATGTCATAGACTGTAGCCATGCATGTACTTCAGATAACTTGACAAGAGAACAAAGCCTGCGCATGTCAATCATATATGATGTAAGAACGACCGTAAGATATATGGTGCAAGAACATCACACATAATGTCATGGAAGTGCATCCGTAAGGTTGGTCCCCAAATTTAGTTGGCATATGCATTCATGAGGAACTCAATCTTATGTGCGGATTAACTGATTGCGGGCTCACCTGTGCAATAATTTGGTACTACCAAAATCTACAACATCGCAGGGCCGGCCAGCTACTATTGATAAACAGAAAGGTGTTTATGGAATGCGGCTTTCTTAAGCAGTAAGCAAAGAAGCATCAGAGCAGTGAGTGGCAACAATAGTATGAACGTTGGTAGCTAGTGGTGCACGAAAAGGAACTGGTAACCGTATCAAAAGTTGTATATCCAAGCGTCCTGTGGCTGGCGAGGAGCTTGGAGGGCCAGTCTGAACTAGTCTCTGGCGGACAATCCGACGAACAGTTGGGCAGCGAGAGGGGCCAGCTCTCCCATCACAAAAGGGGGAGGGGGAACCAAAGCGACGGGGAGGATAGTCTCATGACGGGATCCAAGAGAACCCACAGGCAGCACAGATCGGGCCAAGAAACAAACTTGCAGTGGCAGCGCATGAACTCGAGGGAGGGACGGAGATCGATCGATGAGGATAGGGAGAGGGATGGTCACCTGGGCCAGATGGAGAGGAAGACGGCGGCGCACTGTTCGTGGGTATTAGCGGCGGTAGCTTGCCTCCGCCGTACCCCTAGGGATAATCCTACTCGGTTCCGCTTCCTTCCTCCGCGATACCAAGTGTGGTAGGGGAGAAGAGAGGGCTCCGGATCACCCGCTCGAGCTCACAAAAGGAGCATCCGGCGAGGGTGAAGGCTACCCCCCTCTGTCGTTCAGGGCAAGCAGGCGACCAAGTACGAGGTTGTCGGGGATGATCTCTCGTCTGCGCTGTTGAACGCAGATCCATGCCATGGGGTAGAGGAGAGGGATGGGTGTTTCTGACCCAAGTTATGAGAAGAAGCGAGCGTCCAGGACCAGGAAGCGCTTGAGCGCGTCGACGGCGGCGGCGAGGCTGGGAGGCGGAGAGCTCGACGGCGGCGGAGGGGTTGCGGCGTGCGTGTCCAGCGTCCACGGCGGGTCCAACGGTCATCCACAACCTGGGCCATCCATTTAGAGGGCCTGATGGGCTAGACCAGTATCACCACGTTGGCAATTCCTATACACTTCTGTTTCTCTCATGTCATTTTATCTTGGAAAAAAGTATAGATTTCACCTATTGTACTACATCACATCTTGGGAAAAATATTGAGAAAAGGATATCTGAATTGCTTCAAATATATACATATAGTTACATGATTCACGATCTTTTTTAATGAGTATTATTTTACAAGTGTTTATCAAGAGATATTTCTTATTCATGTTTTATGTTGAATGTTACTTTACTTTGTTTAACATGGATTGATTAGTTCTATGGACACTTATGCTGCTATGATTTGGCCGTCTTGGGCCCCTCTCAAGTGTAAAATCTTCATCTTGTTGGCACTGAAGTTCAGATTATGGACATCTGATCGTAGGGTTCGGCACAGGTTGCAGGATGCAATCTCGACATGTTTCACTTGTTTGCAAGGCAAATTTGGTTTGAATGTGTGAGGCGCATGGAGATGGTTGTAGGGCTGCTACAATTGTCAGATTGCCAAGCAACATGGTGGTTTAGGAGTCGGCGAGGGTTTCTCGGCAAAACTCTACGGGATTTCGACACTTTTAGCACGCTGGTCTACTGGAGGCTGTGGAAACAGAGAAATGCGAGAGTGTTTAGTAACATTGGAGGGCAATTCACAGTCTCAGGTTCGGTGGATCAGATCTTAGTGGATTGGAACCTTTGGAAGGCAGCAGAACTTGGAGGGAGAAACCCGTTTGCGAGAGTAGTTCACAAGGTGTTTTTGTTGGTGTGGGGTGTGTTGTGGTGTGGAGTGGAGCGTGGGCAGACATGCCATTTATTGTACTCCAACCTTTTTCTCTTATAAGGTGCCAATTTGCTTTGCGTACTCTCGAAAAAAACATTAGTGAAGAACTTTCAGCCTAACACACATAATAGTTTATTGTGAAAATAAATATTGAATATATGTATTTTATATTTAAACCCATGTCAATTATGAAATAATATTTGACATTTTTGTTATATATGATTGCTATGAAAAGCATCCCATTTTGTAGTTTCAGTTGCAATTTCAAAGGTATGGCTATTCTCATATTAAATGAAGATGATAATATATATCAAGTCTTCCCAGATCCATGTGTTGGTCTTACTTATGTGTTATCAAGTACTACAAGCTGAGCATTTTTTTTCTTATGTTTTAACACATTGTCATGGCATGGCACCTCTCTAGATACGCCACTGTGTCCGAGTCCTGATCCAATTCCAACGTCGATTGTAGTACAGTACTTATTTTAGTATTTGTTGCGATCCAAGTCGAGGCGAGCACAGTCGATCGTCAATACGTACGTACGCGCGACAACAAACTAGCGATCCATGGACGTCGCGGCGACGGCGCTCGACTTGGACCTTGATGACCTAATCCGGCGTCTCCTCGCCGCTGACGCGCCACCCACCTCGCCGTCGGCTCCCCCGCCACTCACCCAAGCCGAGATCCGGCACCTCTGCTCCGCCGCCAACAAGGTGTTACTCTCGCAGCCGACCCTGCTGGAGCTCCCGGCCCCGATCAACATCGTCGGCGACATCCATGGCCAGTACCTCGACCTCCTCTGCATCTTCCGTTCCGCCACCGGCGCGCCGTCGGCCACCAACCGCTACCTCTTCCTCGGGGACTACGTGGACCGCGGCAACCAGAGCGTCGAGACCGCATGCCTCCTGCTCGCCTACAAGGTCAAGTACCCCGGCAGCTTCTTCCTCCTCCGCGGCAACCACGAGTGTGAGGACGTGAACCAGAGCTACGGCTTCTACGCCGAGTGCCAGAACCGGAGACTCTTCAGGTCATGGAAGGAGTTCAACGCCGTCTTCGCGTGTCTCCCGCTCGCCGCGCTTGTCGTCGCCGGCAAAGGCACTAGGAGGAAGAGGATGTTGTGTGTGCACGGCGGGCTGTCGCCGGAGCTGGAGAGCCTGGACCAGATCCACGAGATCGAGCGCCCCCTGCACGTCGTCCCCGAGTCCGGCCTCGTGTGCGACCTCCTCTGGTCGGACCCGGCCGACGATGACTGGCAGGATGGCTGGGGCGAGCCCCGGAGAAGTACATCCTTCACCTTCGGTGCCGATGTGGTGCTGGACTTCTGCGACAAGAACGGGGTTGACATGGTGTGCAGGGCGCACGAGATGAAGGACGCCGGATACGACGACCAGTTCGCCAACGGCAAGTTCGTCACCGTCTTCTCCGCGCCAAACTACTGCGGCTCTGGCAACGACGGCGCCGTCATGGCCGTCGCCGGTGGCCTAGCCTGCTCCTTCCACGTCCTCGAGCCTAGCCCGGCGGCTGCTCCGATTGATATTCCTTTTTAGTCCAACATGTGTACTTTTGACTTATTTGCACACAGTGGAATAAAGAACTACAGTACATTAAACTAAAGCACCACAATTGTGACTGTTTGTACACGTTGCTACCACTTTTCTTTTCTCTTGACAGATCGATTGCGTTTTGGAACTATGAATAATTTATCAATTAACCTACAGCACGGTGACGAAGAATGAAAATTCGACAAATTTGCATATCTCTCGAATCAGGCTTTCGTCCCGCTTTATAAATAAAGTCACACCGTTTGAGACCGCTGCTGGGCCAGACAGCACAACACCCAAAAGAGCTGCTGGGGCGGAAACAGCACAAAAACGCCCAAGAAAAAAGCAAAGAGAAAAAGAAAAGGAAAAAGAAGAAGAAAAATGCCGACAACGGCGGATCGACAAAGTTAGCAAGCTTCGCGCCCGCTGCGCCAACCAGAGGCCTCCCACAACGCTCCTAATGGTCCGATGCGCCGGTACCAAACAACACCTTCAGGAAGGGATGCGACGACCACGACGCTGCTGCCAAGGGTTTCCCCTGGTACGCGATGGGGAGAGGGGGGAAACACCCGACGCCCTTCAGGAAGGACTGGTGGTACCCACAGGCGCCACCACGTCGACGTCGGACAAGCCGACTAGGATTTCTCCTGACCCCATCACCCTAGGCGCACCGGAACACTCCACCACACCGACCACCACCCAGCGTCACACGAACGCGAAGTCGCTCACAAAGTCTCACCAAGTCCAAGAGCCCATAAGCCTACACACCGAAGAGGAAGAGCCGGGACTAGGGGCCGCAGCACCGCCGACGTGCGGGAGGGACCAACCTCCACCATCACAGACGGTAACCGACCGGACGCCACAACAGGACCACACCAGGCCCGCAAGCCCGGTCGGGCCTCTCCACCTGGAGAGGCCCGTAAAGCTCCCGTCGACGCGCTGCAGAAGGCACACCGTTGACGCCGCCGCCCCCCATCCAAGCTGCTCTCCTTCATCAATGTAAAGAGGACCGCGCCATTGAAGATTTGGTCCAGCCCGCCTAAAACCCAGATAGGCCCACATGGCCCAGATCTGGTACAGGGGCGACGCGCCGGACCAACACTACAACGACCACGGCCCTGCCGCCAACGGCAGCGCCACCACGCCTCCGTCCACCAAACACACAGACATCACTGCCCGGAGCCGGACCGCCACCCGCCGAAAAGCACCGCCGCCATCCAGGGTCCCGCATATCAAATTTGCATATCAAAATCCATGTAGCAGGGAGCACAACATATATAGATTGTAAGCTTCAGCAAATATCAACTCTTCTAGGTTGTTCAAGGGAGAAAAGGAATTGTAAGCTTCAGCAAAAATCTACTCTTCTAGGTTGTTCAAGTAGCTGACAACAGATACCAGAACTCATTCAGTACAGTCAACGACGCGGTGAAACTAATTGCAGAGATTCGAGTATCACGAGGCTCTGCATTTCCAGGAAGACAACCAGCTACACAAACTGCGGAAAACCATGGATGATGACAAATCACCGTCGCTTTAGAGCATCGCCGCCCCCATCCCCGACATCAGACAGCAGCCACACCTCGCGCGGGTTCAGAGCAACAACAGCCGCGACAACACACAAAACTAAAAGAGGGAAACGCTGCGGGAGCAGGAGAAGCAGCAGCATCCCCAGCCATCGCTGGCCGCGCCTCGCCATCGACTACGCGAGCGTTCTGAGCAAAAAGCAGCCAGGGACTAGCGCTAGCAGAGAAAGAGAAAGGGGGGAGGAGAAGTGATACAAGGCAGAGGTGACGGTGCTACCTGCTGCACCGACGAGGCCGCCACCGCCCTGCATCGCCACCTCGAACTGCGGCCATGAGGAGCTCCCCAGTTCCGCCGCTTGCTTCGTCTCTATCTCTCCGACTCCAAACAGAACAGTGAACTCCAAAAAACGATGGCATCCAGCTGAGAAAAAGCTTGGAAACAGACAGTGGGCGCCCGACCCATTAAATGCGGCCCGCACAGACCCAACATGCGCGGGACAGAAACAAAACCGTTCGCAAAGAATGATGGACAGACAAGAAACTGACCGCGTACGAAATAGAAAACAGACACCCGAGAAACAGCAAAATCCTATCCAAATCATTCTTTCTTGCTATCATCTACACCCTCTCTTTTCTAACATAAGATGTTTTAGCATTTGTCCACATTCACATAATGCACTTCACAAAAAACAAGTCGTTACAAATTTCTAGCATAGACAGTAGTACTGAATGATACAAACTAAAGAGGGAAATACTCGAGTTTCAGTTCAGCAGACAGACACTTATTTTATACTGTATCTCTTATAACAGCTTCAGTGGCTCAGTACCTCCCTGTCTTATGGAGAATGCTAACGGGATGGTATCATTAAACTTGAAAGAAAATCAACTTAATGGAAAGTTCCCAAACAGTTTCAGTGAAGGGTGCTTATTTGAGGCATTATATTTGAGTGGCAACTGGATTGAAGGACAGCTAGCTGCCCATATCTCTGATTGCTTGCAAGAACTTAAATGTGGCCCTCAGATTTCGAGATGCCTTTTCTCATCCATATATCTACTATACACCATCTTAATAAATTGGAACAATTACCTAAGAGTCTTCTAAATTTTTTTCAGCCTTAGGCCACGAGTGCCACCTCACTGATCCATGGCACCTCCATATCTCAGCTGCCGTTGGTCCTTCCATCCTCTTACGATAGTAAGCACTATTACTGAATAGCTTACATGTGCCCGAAACCAAACGATACTATTCCAGCATTCACCCAGAATTCAGCAAATACTACTAAATTCAGATAACCAAACAGTACCACCCGAGCTGTCGATCGAGCAAAAACGAAACACGGACCAAAACCCATGCATCAAATGTGGATGGTGACGGTGACGCTGCCGGAAGAGCCCCAGAAATCATCGGGCACAAACAGGAACCCCTTGGCCTTGTACCCTTGAAGCCGGCGGACAAACTTCACGATCCCAGCAGCTGTCAGCGAGAGCGACTCCCCCTCGTCGACGCCTTTTACCACCATCGTGTACTCTGTCTCCACCCGATCGTCCTCCTCCTCCTCCGGGTAGGGGCAGATACTGACCACCGACAGCGAGCGTCCAGTGAGGACGTCGCCGCTGTTGAGCAGGAGGAACACGCTCTCCTTGTCGCGGTGAAGAAGGGCGCGGAAGGGCTCGCTCTTCTTCAGCGTCACAGTCATACGACGAAGCAGGCCCATGCCGGAGGTGGCGCCCGGGGCGTGGGCGTCTTTGATGTGGCCGTAGAGCTCCAGGCCGCGATAGGTGCAGCCGGCGAATGGGCAGCGGTAGGGAGCGTAGCGGCACAACTCCTCCTCATGCTTCCTCGCCTCGGTGTACCGCACGGTCTCCCAGCAGCCGTGCTTAGCATACCGGCAGGGCCTGGTCATGCCGGCAAGGATCTTCTCCGTGGCACGGCACCTGAAGTCTCCGATGGATTCGTTGCAGCTGGGGCACTTGCGCTCCATGTTGATGCAACAGTTGGCGCATGCCGCGTGCCCGTTCTTGCACTGATCAAGAGAGACAGTGTCCTATGGTTAGCACTTAGCAGAGCAGAAACTATTATTATGACTGCAGAAACGTTAAGAACATTATGATAAAAAAATGATGAAAGGTTTAGAGATGCTTGCCGAATATACTTGGGACTCGAACGGGACAAAACATATGTCGCATTGCAGATTATCCATATCATGCGTGAAAACGTTGCATATCTCTTCCTCTTCTTGTTCATGCTGCTGGCCGCACTTGGATGGTGTTTGCCTACCAGTTCTCGCCTTCTTTGGTACGCTGCAACTGCCGCAACCCTTTGGTTCGCCGCCACCATTGGCCTTGGGGCCCTTCCTGCCGCTCTTTTTCTGCATCGCCGGATCAGGTATGCACGGCCGCCCTATGAGTCCTCGCCAAATAAAAAGCAGTGACGATTTAGAAACATGAACAACCACAATGCGATTACTATATATACTAACCTGCAGGTTGGGATGACAATTGACACTGGCAATGGTAGAGGAAATAGCCGGCCACTATGAGATTTTATAGGCAGATCAAAGGGAGGTGAAAGGATGAGACGTGGCTTGGCTCTCTCGCGCTCGATTGAATGATAAATGCAATTACCCCTCAATAGATTTCTTGGTAACTGGTGTGCTTGATAAATTCAATTACTCCTCTACAACGTGCTGTGCTGCTGCAAACATTAATTGGTGGAAACGATGCGAATTGGCAGCTGGATCTAGTATTATTAGGTGTTGGTCCTAGTTCTTCGGGAACCAATGTTGGGCATGTTGGTAAAAAAATTCAGATTTTTCCTTATATACGGATAGAGAGCATACTACTATACTATCTCTGTAGTGCCCTGCCCACTACCTAATCATTGGTTTCCTTATCTATAGTATCTAAATGGGAGCAACATGCAAGCTATCCACCTCATCAAGCATCTAAATGGTCCACATCATCTAACAATTGTTCCACAACTCCACATCATCCGATTGCACAACTACATTACTTCGTTAGGAGATGAAAAGGTACGTTGTGTTCTCCCTTCCTACTTTGACTTCTCCATAACTCCCTCTCCCAGGCTTGGTAACTAATGATGGAGTGAATGTTGCGTGTTGCTCTTCAGCCCACCGAAAGTTTATTACTAGCTCTATTACTACTCGCATATTGTTTTTCTTTTCCACTATCTTTGCAACCATCGGCATCCCCTGAAAAAATAAATAGACAAATGGCACATCGTCTTCTCTCTTCCCCATGATGTCCCACTCTCCTCATCTCCCTCGTGATCTCCACGGGAATTAACTGCACATGAACTGATTGACTTCTCAAATTTCCATTCAAAGGTCACACATTTCATTTCACCTTCCATGCATCTATTATCTATTATACTCCCTCCATTTCAATTTAGTTTGCGTTCTACGTTTAGTCAAAGTCAAACTTTATTAAGTTTGACCAAAAATATAGGAAAAAATATCAACATTCATAAAATCAAATGCATACAATACGAAAATATACGTCATAATGATTTTAATACTATGAAAATTTTATTGTAAATGTTAATTGTTTTTTCATAATATTTGGTCAAACATGATAAAATTTGACTATGACTAAACCCAGAACGCAAACTAAATTGAAACCGAGGGAGTATCCCCATATGATGAATCCCTCCTCATCCTAGGCGTCACAAAACAGAAAAAACTGCTTCTACTTCATCAGCATTCACCGACCGTTCCCTTGCCATCACAGACATTGTTCTACCATGTGATATTGCCTCCTCATCTGCAAGCATTACGAATTTCTGAGACTGATTCAAAAAGCATATTCCCACCTCTTCCGTTCTTTAGATGGGCTCCCAAACTGCAGAGCGAGATTGACTGCAAGACCCTACAATAAGTATATTTCTCCCGTGCTCTTTTTATTTTGTTTCATTGTGACAGCGGAGATTTTTATATTGCAGGATGATAAGTTGCCGAATATATCACCGCAAGTCCTCCTGTATAGCTCATTCCTATCCCATGATGTGTACATGTTTGGGATATGGCCTCTCTAAGTTTTATGGCTCTATTTGATATCTTTGATTCTGCTTAAGGGTTCATCTGTAGCAAAAGACTTCAAGAAATTAGACATTAGGATACAGGTGAATAAACAAAACCCCTTTTACAGTCAGCTTCAGACAGAAGGTATTCATCCCTGAATGTATATAGATAGTACACAATTATTTAACTGGTCTTACTTGCGTATATGTATCCTCACAGGTCATCATGTACAAGTGTTTGTCTTTGCACTAGGTATCATAACTTCGAAGCGGCATATTCAGACTTTGGTCTATTTTGGATTACTCTTCACAGACGTAACCTTTGCCAACTCTGAGCATGCTCATGTACATAGTGAGTAACCAGCCATAATTTGCATCCATTTGACTGTACAATTTTACCACGTGCAGACATCTTATTACTGGTGTTCAGCTCATATAATGTTCTAAAAAAGATACTACTTCAGTATTTTGTGACATGTCTCCTGGTTATTAGAAAAACGGTACTGATGTATAACATATATTTATTGAGTTTTGGTTTACAGGGTACAAGAGGATTGGACCAAATAAAAGAAGAGGCGCATAAATCGTAGCTAACAGATAGAGCTTACTGATGCACATTCATTTTTTTTATCAGTTTGTCGAGACCAGCATAAATTCTTCTTAAGATCTAATGAATATCAGATAGTAGTTAAATTTGTTATACTATGATGACACTAATATATATTTTTATCGATCCTTTTGGGGCTTGGGTTCTTCCATGAATCCTATTCCTTGCAGCTTGAAGATTCAAGATTGTAATATGTTGCTCATAGACGGTTATAAGAATTCACTTCCTAGTCATTCATTCATTATAGAATTTGATTTCATGGATATGAAATATAAACATTTACTCTTATTTCTGTAGGGTTGTATTGTATGCTTTAGTCATGTTGTTGCCTCAATGCAAATATTACAGATGAACTTAGAAGTCAGAACATGCATATGCCAGATAGCTTCGAAGCATTGAGTGAGCACCTAATTGCCGAACTTTCAAATATATGTATGGTCATCATGCCATCGGCTATCTTGCATCCCAGCAGTGATAATTGCTTCTTTGCACAGAGCAAATAACACTTTCCCTTTATGAAGTATGTAACTACTATAAAGTTACAAAATCAAATGACATATATATTCATTTACTTCCCGAAACTTCATGTCAAATGTGCGCGTAAGAGTTAGGCGGCGATTGGCCTGCTCTTATATGGATTTCACACAACCTGTAGTTAAAATGGCTTATAGAACTGGAATAAAAGAATTAGTAGATTTGTTTCGCCCAAAATGGGAATGGGCGCTAGGGTTATGAACTTATAATCATGGAATCGACTCGATCATCAGATTATAAGTTCATTCCCAACGGGACCAGACCGTGCATATTCTTATTATGAGAGGGGGTCATTCGAGCCTATGGAAATAGGATACTCTGTTTACATAGAAATCCCTACGCCCTTACATTCTATTTAGGATTAGGAATAGGTGTAATCAGACCTGCTTTTGACATATCTATCCTATTCTTAGTTGGGTACCATATGCACCTCATTGGGCTTCTATTGAATCGATAAATTGGATTGTACATCTTTCATCTTTTTGATTTTGATATCGATTTTGATACATATAAGGTGTCCTACGGATAATGCAAATCGAAGCTCTAATTTGGATTTTTTCCATTAAATGTTCCGCAGCAACGCGTGGAAAATTATCTAGTATACATTGCGGGAGCATACTAGATGTCTGTAAGATATGCAAACTACCTAATGAAGCAAGTTCAGAGAAATTGCTCTATTTAGCTGATCACATTGCCATTGATTCGGAGCCAAACATGAGCTGCGTCTCTGCATATATAAATTGTGACTGCAAAAACTAGCGACGTAGCCTCCTTGTTTTTCTGTGAGCTGTATTATTATGTATTAATAGACATGCTTGTTATGGACTTGTATTCGATCTTTAGGGATGTCGATGATTAAACTGTTTTGACACCGTGTGATCCAGAGGTGATGTTACTGTGTTAGTGAGGGCTAGTGGAATGCGACCTAATGTGCATGAATACACATTTTCTCCAACACTAGCCAAATTCAGTTCGCCGGCGGTAGGCTATTTCTTACTAGTGGCGACACAACTTCTGGGAAGCCTTGTTTGGATCAGGTGGTCATCGAAAGTAGAACGACGTTGCTCCGTAATAGACCGATCAGCTTGAGGAGAGAGGAGCGGTGGTGGCGCTCGTGTAAAAGGCGATGGTGGCATCCAATAATTATGTTGTCAAATGTCCTAAATCAGGATGTCTATTTGTAATCATTGTTTTGGTTACTCTAATGCAAATGTTAGTCGTATAAAAATGAGATTCATGAAAAGGATAACCTCGAGACCCACAATCTATGATCCTAAAAGAGACCAGCTCTAGGAGCCATGATGTGTGGATTCTATCGACGAGTCGCGAATATGGAGGCACATGCATCTACAAAAACGAATTTCGAAATGTAAAGAAAAAGCATTCTGGATGGAAAAAAAGGTGTTGTCACCGCTAATTATGTTGCACACATAGCTCAAAGATGGTGCACCATGCACCCCTAGTTGTACTTTACCTAGGACATTCCTGCTGATCTCGTACATAGAGGAGTCTGATGTTGCTCGTCTAAAACAAATGTGTGATTGGTCGCCTGGTGTGCCTTCAATTTGTTTGTTTTAAACCAAACGATTTGCTTGTGAAAGGGACTAAGGGAGTGAAGGGTTGTTGTTTTTGTTTGGTGATAGGTTTTTTGTGTCTATCGGATATTTTTGGCGGCTAGCAATGGAACAGGACAGCTCTTAGTACCGTGTTAGCAAAAAGGAACAGGCGGCCCCGGTGGGGCCTCGTGGTACGTGTTATATTTGATGGGAACAACCCCCATCGAGCATGTACAAAGGGCAATACATAAGGGGTGGAGTACTACAAATCTAAAATACCTTTATGTATACAATGCATATGAAATATATTATGTCTAACGACTCTTCAAGATTTCCTTCCTAAGGGAAGTACCCATGTAACTATAATTACAACTGCAAACCCAATACCAAACCCTAGTCAGGTGAAGAGAAATAGCATAATGTCAACAGAACTCTCCTCCGAGGTGTGTGACTCAACATATGTTGTTGTTGCGTTGCTGCACTCTTTTGATAATGGGGGATCCACACAAACCATCATTCCCTAAAAACGAGTTATTGGAGAATGTCAAAAAGTGAGGGGACTCTGGTATTACCCCATCTAGCTTGTTGTATGACAGGTTCAACATTGACAGGAAGTCTAAGGATGCTATCTCAGGTGGTATCACTCCCGAAAGCTCATTTAAGGACAGATCTAAAGCCTCTAGCTGGCTCAGACGACTAAGTTCAGACGGAATCGTCCCTGTGAGGAGGTTATGTGACAGGTTGAGCCCATGTAACAAAACAAGTTCTCCAACAGATTTAGGGATGGCACCATGGAATGCATTATTGGAGAGATCTATGAACACGAGGCTCTTTAGTATCTTATCAAATGTGGTGTCATGCCCTTTATACGTGATTGCCGCGGTATACGTATATGATGCATCTGTTTGCGGTATTTCATGATCCATGATCAATGATGCATTTGAATCTCTCAATATCATTGACTCTAACATCTTGAACCACCGGTCTTCGGGCAATGGACCATAGAAGTTGTTTGAGGATATATCAACAATTCTTACACTTGGAAATGAACAAGCGCTACTTTTTCCTTCTCCAAGAGACTGTGCGACTTGTCCAAACAACTTGTTGGACTTCAGGACAAGGACTTCAAGTCTACCAAGCGAACTCATCCAACATGGAAAAGAGTCATCAATGAGGTTGTTTCCAACGTCAAGTATCTGCAAGTTTTTGCAAGCGACCAGAGATCTGGGCAGCTGTCCTTCAATCCAGTTGCCACTCAAATCTAGTGCCTCAAATGAGCACCCTTCACTGAAATTATTAGGCAGCTTGCCATGCAGTTGATTTTCTTTCAAGCTAAGTGATGCCATCCCATTAACATTCTCCATCAGACAGGGAGGGATTGAGCCACTGAAGCTGTTATAAGAGATATCAAGCATCTGTATACTCGTTGGTCCACAAAAAGATGATGGAATATTTCCAGAAAAATTGTTTTGAGAAACCACGAGGAGGCCAACATCACTAAGGTGAGAACTGAAATTCGAAGGTATGGATGAGAATTTGTTGCTTGAGTAAATTAGCGCTGATGAAGAGCCTAGAGGTATAGGTATGGGCCCATGAAACATGTTGTTCGTAAGATCAAACACTTGTATACTTAAAGGAAGAAGAGGGGCATAACCAATGTCGGTAAATCTATTGTTTGCAAGGAGCAAAAAGAAAATGTCATCCCAATTCTCCCATGCCCATTTTGGAATAGTCCCATGCATTTGGTTATCGGAAAGGTCGAGGGAAGCGAGATTGTATTGTTGCCTCAAGAAACTAGGGAATTTAGATATTCTGCATCCGGATAAACCTAAGATCTCGATGTTTGGAAAGGGTACTAAGGAAGAATTATCTTCTCCATTTACAACAAATAGATTATTCAAAGAGATATCAAATGCAGAAAGTTGTGGCAGTTTCCTTAAGGAGGTAAGCTCCACTATGCCAGAAAGATGGTTGGAATAAAGGAATAGTATTTGAAGTTGTGTTAGATTTGAGATATGTGAAGGAATTTTCCCTGAAAAACTACAATTAGACAAAATTAATGTTTCTAATTTCGTCAACTCACCTATAAAAGAAGGTATCGACCCCGATAAGCCACAATCAGAGAACTGGAGAGTCTTCAAAGACGTTAGGTTGGCAACCCACGACGGTACTGATCCTACTAGTCCTTTACCCGATATCTCTATTGCATTCAAGGATTTGAGCTTACCTATTGACAATGGAAGCTCTCCTGAAAAGCCAAATGCACTAAGGCCTAACCTCTTCAACGACTTCAGGTTGCTAATAGAACTCGGTATATTGCCGGAAAAGTTTGTCCGACCAACAACTAGATTCTCCAAACTATTGCTAGTTGAGAAGTTGGGCAAGTAACCAGATAATCTGAAATTGTGGTAAAGATTTATAGTTACTAGTTTCTTGTGTTGAAGTATTTCAGGAGAGACCCAACCTTCAAGATTATTACGCTGAAGTTGGAGAACTCTCAAACTAGAGTGGTTGGTCAAGAAATTTGGGGAAGGACCAGACAAATGATTGTGCTCTAGGTCAATGATAGCAAGTGTATGTATGCTAGAAAGTGAAGTACAAATAGGACCAGAGAGCTTACAAAACGCTAAGCTGAGAAGGTTAAGCTTAGGAGTCGAATTGGCTAGAGCATCGCACCACTGCACCCCGTTGCCCGACAGGTCTACAAAGCCGAGCTTGATCTCCCTTAAATTGCCAAGTTTTGCATTAAGGTTTTAAAGTTCGGTTCTTCCAGCCGAATGGAGTCATAATTTGAATCAATCTCGACCGTGAAGCCATTACGGAGCATCTCCACAATTTTGAAACCAGTAGAGAGGTCAAGGGAAACCAGATGGGTGAGTTGACGGATGCCGGTTGGCACCTGGCCATCAAAGCTAGAACTGGAGAGGTTGAGATGGGTGAGCTTGATGAGGCGCTCAAACCCAGTGGAAGGGAGCTGAGACCCGCCGAAGTCGTTGTAGGCGAGGTTTAGGTGCTCGAGTGAGGTTAGATGGAACAACGAAGGATTTAGTAGCCCGCTATGCAATCCGCGGTTGCTCAGGTCGAGGGAGGTCACAAGCCCGTTGCCACCACGGCAGCGGATGCCCTCCCAGCCACAACAGTCCGTGCCGAGCTTCCACGACCTGAAGGCTGCGATGGACTCGTTGGTGGTGGAGAAGGACTGCTTCAGCTGGAGCAGCGACGAAGCATGTTCTTGAATACATGGAACTGCCGGCATGACGCTGTGGTTCATGAACGTACCCGTCGATGTGAGAAGCGAGTGTACGACCACCAGCTGAGTTTGTAGGAGCAGCAGCAACAGCAACAATGGCTCGGGATGGGTCATGACAAAGGACATGTTTCTTCTTCTTCTTTTTGGAACGGGAGTGCAGCTTCTATACGCAGCGAGATACAGTTTTAACCCAAACCTTCCCATGTTTATATACACAGCGGCGTTTGTGGACGATTAACCGTGAACTGTACGTCTACGGCGACCATTCACAAGGCAGGAAGCCGGCCCGGACACGAGTCTTTACTCTTGCAGTTGCATATTAGCCGCACGCGCAGTTATCATGGGAAATTGCATGATGCTTGTCCAATTGATCAGCTAGCCACACGATTTATTAGTCAATAATGCGTAATGGCAACCCTTGGAAATGATAAGCTGTGACCGTTTCACGCATCTCCATCGATGTATACACCCATTGAACCTTGGGATGACCGTTTCCTTGATGTCCTGTCCATCAACGTTGACCGGTCAGTCAACCCTCGTCGCCATTTGACCGTTTCCTTATGGAGATTAGTATCCTCTGTTTAACTCCTCATTGCATATTAGACATGCATGCATTTCTAAGTGCATGTATAATGGGGTGTCGTCAGCCTCTAGTCATAGTGGGGGTATCATAGGTAGTAACATAAGTGCCACATAGGTAAAAATGATGATGTGACAAGTATTTAATGAGGAGAGAAGTGGTGGTGGTATCATAGGTAGATACCGTAACATAGCGGATTTCGAGATAAGATGAGTCTATAGCCTAATAAATGCATGGTTATATGATACTACATCTATGTTACTACCCATTAACATAGTAACATAGAGGAGTATCATATGCATGATACCACTATATGATACTCCCCACTAGGACTAGTGTTGACACGTATGATAATTGTTTAGGGGAGGAGAGAGAAAGAACAAAATGAAGGTTGCCTTCTCTTAGCTAAGAGATAATCTCTTATACTAGAATGAGAGAAGACTAATTTCATCATTGTACACTTTGTCTTCTTTTAAACATTCAATCTCCTAATAAAATATAATTAACTCTTATTAATTGTTAGGAATGGCAATAAGAGATAATGTATTGTACAACTTTTAATTTTATCTTCACTAAATGATGTGAATGACTAAGAAAAGACGCGATTTCTCATGCCCTAAATGTACAAATTTGACCTCTCTTTTTGTATATAAACATGTGATTGTGTTGCCAAGAAATAACAAATAGAATCATGCAATCTTCGTACTAAAATTTTAAAAATATTGAATTTTTTTCTTAAGAATTAATCTGCTTAATGTACCTGACGTTTTGGTAAGCCAAAAGGCATTACCATGAACTCACAATGCCCTTGATGTGTGCTAAATTCAGTCTTTTCTATACCTTCTTCTTCTTTCATCCTTACTTGGTGATAGCCAGACCTCAATTCGATCATGGAAATGGTTCTAAGAACACATCAGAGAAAGAGGACCAAACCTGCTTGAGTCCTCTTCTACATCTTGAGTACTTCCCACTCAAATGTATCTCGTTTTTAGAATAGCTTTGATCCGGCCAATTTTTCTCCTAGCAGTTCATCTTGCAAGTCTTTAATACCTGGAATTGGGTATGTTCTTGATATGGTAAGGGCATTGAGTTGTCTATAATCAATTGACAACCTTCAAAACCATCCTTCTTCTTTATGAAAATTGATGGAAATGAAAAGGGGCTCATGCTTAGCTTGATAACTCCTTTTGCAAACATCTCATCAATAATATTCTCTAGTGCATCTTTCTGGTAAGAAGGCAATCAATAGAGATTTTGTTAAATTTTGCACATGGTTGCAAAGCGAGTAATGATCACAATTTTTTTACGGTGGTAGTTGTTCAGGCTCCATGAAAACATTTGGGTAGCATTCCAGTACCTCGGTGATCACTGGTTTGGAAGTTGGACAACTCTTTGTCGGATGCTCCACCGTAACACTTTAAACTACAACTCATATTTCCTTTGGTTGTTCATTGGAACCCCACGTCTTTTGATCATTTTCGGGCAATTGTTTTTTCGCTTTCGTCGGTTGACAGAAAATCTATGTGGCTCCCGTTTACGGCCTAGAGCTAGGCGCTCTGGAATATCTGGAACAAATTTACTATTGAGAATAAATATATGCAAAAAAAACAATGTCTATCACTGTTCTTCGGCATCATCAAAGTGACCACCGTAAAACGGAAGACATATCACCTCTTCACCTGAGCTCGACGCGATTCTATCACTGATCAACAGTTTTAAAAACCTCCAAATTAGTTTGCCGGAAGTAAAATCATTATCGTTGAAAGAATCAGACCGGGGTAACATGTAATCGGACACGCCATCGAACTCTAGAACCGACACTCCCACACGACTGTGACTTCGAACGAGAAAACCAAAACTGATAGCCTCTGAACACAAACCCAGCACAAGAACACCTTCTTGCAGTTGTCACCCTACGCAGTCTCGGCATACTTATGAAATACTTATCCTCAGTGCTTCATCATGACGTTCGAGACAACCCAATCGGAGACAGAGGAGAAACATATACACACATAGCTCAGTAAAAAAAGGCGTGGTCGCCGCTAGTTATGTTGCACACGTAGCTCGAAGATGGCGCACGATGTACGCCCAGTTGTGCGTTACCTAGGACATTCCTCGGGATCTCGTACGTAGAGGAGTCTGATTGGTCGTCTAAAACAAATGCATGATATATACCCACATCTGGCCCGTGAAGAGCTCAGTGAGGCGAAAACTGAACAACACCATTGTGCATCAGCATCACCGTTGCCAGCCCAAACTCTGAATTTTCTGCAGTGCAATCAGCTGTAGATTTTGCTTTGAAAACAAATCCCTGTACTTGAAACTGCAGCGTCATCGTCGCAGCTGGCGGCGCAGCTCGCAGAAACGTCGTCGTTTCCACTGGTAGAAAAATGGCGTCTCCCGCCACTTGTTCCCTTTGCTCTCCCTGTCTAGAAGCCGCCTGTCCGGCGATACATACATGTGTCACCTTCGACTCGACGGACGTATACCACCAGCACAGAGCAGCCAACTTTTCCAAGCGCACGAACCCTCTCCCCCTCTCGATCGGCCTCTCCGACAAAGCCAAGAACCTTCGCGCCAACCTCCAGTCCGCCACCACCATTGCCATGGAAGCCGCCAACGGCTCGCTCCAGTCCCCGTCCATCCCGGCGGACGCCACGCTGGGCCGCCACCTGGCGCGGCGGCTGGCCGAGGTGGGCGCGCGCGACGTCTTCACAGTGCCGGGCGACTTCAACCTCACGCTCCTCGACGAGCTGGAGGCCGACAAGGGCGCCGGGGTGCGGCTCGTCGGCTGCTGCAACGAGCTAAACGCCGCGTACGCCGCCGACGGGTACGCGCGCGCGCGGCCCGGCGGGGTCGGCGCCTGCGCGCTCACCTTCACCGTGGGAGGCCTCAGCGCCATCAACGCCGTCGCCGGCGCCTTCAGCGAGAACCTGCCCATCGTCTGCGTCGTCGGGGGTCCCAACAGCAACGACTACGGCAGCAGCCGCGTCCTGCACCACACCATCGGCCTGCCGGATTTCACGCAGGAGCTCCGATGCTTCCAGAACGTCACCTGCTACCAGGTATACTGTCCTCGTTGTCTTTCCCCTTGTTGAACTTCAATCCATGATTGTTCTGTTTTAAGGTCTCCCCTGTATGTCCAGATGCTCTGTTTTTGCTATGGATTTGTCTGCAACTTAGATTTTAGGGGAAACTGTATACTGTATTTCAGTTGCAGTTGCATTGAACTAAATCTGTGGAGTAATTCGTAATTCTCCCTATAGCATGTTCAGTTTTTCTTTCTGAATGTTGTTTCATGTCCGGCAGTCTCGGCTTATCGGTTTAGTTGGACTTGTGAGCGACGTGGCTAAGAATAAGCTCTACCGCAGTTCTAGCATTTTCGCCGTAAAATTTTGACCAGCGTTCAGTCCGACAGTATTATGATACAGTTTGCAATCTTGCATTATCCTTCCTGACATACTCTTTTATTTTTCAAGAATCTGTAGTTCTGTACAGCCTGATAGGATAGTACGTATGTTCTCTGAATATTGATCAGGTGCAGGTAAATCCCTCATTGTGGATATAACTTGATTCGTTGTTTTATTTGCACCAGCTTAAAGTAGGCTTTCTGAAACCAATATACAGTAGTTGTTACATAAATAGGATTGTCCCATATTGATGTGGGGACCGTTAGATGTGTAGATGTGTATAGGTTACTGTTCATCGCACATGTATAAGTACTGGCCTTTGGCCTCCTGAAAATATAGTTGCTCATTCATAACATGGTATCAGAGCTCAGACGCTCTCCTCCCAACCCGTAGCAACTCCGGGCTGTCCCCGTCGCCGGACTGCCGCGCCGCTGCCGTCGTTCCTGGCCTGTCGCGTCGTCGCCGCCGTCCCCGACCTGCTGCATCTCCCCCGGCTTGCTGCGCCGCCGCCGCTGCTGTCCGCGGCCTGCCTCGTCCGGCCGCCGCCCGTGCCCGGCCTGCCGCGACTCCACGTCCGGCCGTCCACTCCGGCTCGTCCGCGGCCTGCCTCGTCCGGCCGCCGTCCGCTCTGGCCTGCCGCGACTCGTCGCCCTTCGTCCCCGGCTTGCTGCGCCGCCGCCGCTGCTGTCCGCGGCCTGCCTCGTCCGGCCGCCGCCCGTGCCTGGTCTTCCGCGACCCCGGCCGCCTCCCGCAGCTCCGGCCGACTCCGCGCCGCCGCCGTCCCCGGTTGTCCGGTCGTCCGCTCCGGCTACTGCTCTCCCAGGCCGCTGTGGCCCAGCTCGTGTGAATCGAGCTGGTGAGCTCATGCTGCGATTGAAGATCCATATTCTCTCTCCTGTGACTTTGCAAAAAAAACAGCAGAGAGCCCGCGATGTCTTCTTCGGGCTATGTTGTTGTTCCTCGGTGCAGTGTGATCTTTGATGGCACCAACTATGCCGAGTTTGTGGGCTTTATGCGTATCCACACGTGCGGCCTTATGCTTTGGGGTGTTCTCTCTGGCGAGGTCTCTTGTCTGCCGTGCCCCGTTGCTCCTGTGGCTCCTACTCCACCGGTGCCACCCACTCTTGCCGCTGATGCTTCTGAGGCTGATCGTGCTGCCGCCAAAGATGTTGATGATGTTGTAGTTGAAGCCTATGACCAGCAGGTATCGAATTACTCGGAGTCTCTCTCTATTTATCGGGATGCTCTGTCTGTTTACACTCAGTGGTGCAATGATGATGCTCGTGCTGCTGCTGTCCTCACTGCTAGTGTTCTACCTCAGTTTGCTTCTGAGTTTATGGTCTTGGGCACTACTGCTGCGATGTGGACTTATCTTTGTCAGCGCTATCAGCCCTCTGGTGATGCTCTCTACTTGTCTGTGGTGCGTCAGGAGCATGCTCTTCAGCAGGGTGACTCTACTGTTGATGAGTTCTACACACATTGCTCTGCCATCTGGCGTCAGCTTGACTCTCTGAGACCTGTTGTTTGCGGTACTTGTCGATGCTGTCAGACAGTGAGGTCAGACTTGGAGTTTCAGCGTGTCCATGAGTTCTTGTCTCGCCTGCGTTCTGAGTTTGAGCCTCGGCGTGCACACTTGCTTGCCCGTGGTCGACGTGTTCTCATCTCAGAGGTACTTGCTGAGCTTCGCGCTGAGGAGACTCGACTCCGTTCTGCTGGCCTGCTTGTGGTTCCCACGGTGCTTGCTGCCCGTGCTCCGCTGTCGTCTGTTCCACCGCTGCTACCCACTCCTTCACGGGGGGTGGGCGGACGGCCCTCTGGAGGCGGTGGTCGGCCTCGCTCTCACATGTTCTGCGACTACTGCAAAAAGCCCGGCCACCTAGAGTCTGATTGTTTCAAGAAGCAGCGTGACATGGGTCGCTCCTCTCCTGCAGTTCGCGCGCCTCCGTCTGCACAGTCATTTACTGCCCAGGATATTGCCCAGCTCAAGCGTACGTTGGCTTCCTCTGGCTCTTCTTCGACGGGCACCGTTGCTTCGCTGACTGCTTCCACTACTGCTGTACATCTCCGTGGGTTCTGGATTCTGGAGCTTCTTTTCACATGTCTTCTGATGCTTCTGCTCTGTCTTCTCTTCGCCCTCTTGATTCTCCCGTCAATGTTCTTACTGCCGATGGCACACCTCTTCCTGTTGCTAGTCGTGGCATTCTTTCTACTCCATCATTTTCTGTTCCCGGTGTTTCTCATGTTCCCCGTCTTACCATGAATCTCTTTTCCGCTGCTCAACTTACTGATTCTGGCTGTCGTGTTATTCTTGATACCGACTCTTGCTCTGTTCAGGATCGTCGCACCCAGGTTCTAGTTGGAGCTGGCCCTCGGCGCTGTGAGGCTCAGGGCCTTTGGGAGGTTGAGTGGCTTTGTGTTCCTTCCTCTACCACCACATCCGCCAGCTCGCATGCTCTTGCTGCCTCCTCCTTTGCATCCTTCCAACAGTGGCATCATCGACTTGGTCATATATGTGGCTCTCGCCTGTCCTCGCTAGTGCATAAAGGTGTCTTAGGGTCTGTCTCTGGCGATGTATCTTTACATTGTAATGGTTGTAGACTTGGCAAACAGACTCAGTTACCTTATCCTACGAGTGAGTCAGTCTCTCAGTGTCCTTTCGACTTAGTTCATTGTGATGTATGGGGTCCTGCTCCCTTTGATTCGAAAGGTGGTCATCGCTACTATGTTTTATTTATTGATGACTTCTCTCGCTACACTTGGCTCTGTTGTATGAAATCTCGCAGCGAGGTCCTCCCTATATATAAGCGATTTGCTGCCATGGTGCACACCTAGTTCGCCACGCCCATTCGTGTCTTTCGTGCTGACTCGGCTGGTGAGTATATCTCCCAGATGTTGCGTAGTTTTCTTGCCGAACAGGGTACTCTCGCCCAGTTCTCTTGTCCTGGTGCTCACGCTCAAAATGGCGTTGCTGAGCGCAAGCATCGTCACCTTCTTGAGACGGCTCGTGCGATGATGATCGCCGCCTCTCTTCCACCCCACTTTTGGGCTGAGGCTATGTCCGCATCCACCTATCTCATCAATATCCAGCCTTCGGCTGCTTTGCAGGGTGGTATTCCTATGGAGCGTCTCTCTGGTCGTTCTCCTGACTACTCTGCTCTTCGAATGTTTGGGTGCGTGTGCTATGTTCTCCTTGCTCCCCGCGAACACACCAAACTGACCGCTCAGTCGGTGGAGTGTGTTTTTCTTGGCTACAGTGATGAGCACAAGGGCTATCGATGTTGGGATCTTGTTAGTCGTCCGCTACGTATTTCCCGTGATGTGACTTTTGATGAGTCTCGTTCGTACTATCCGCGTCCTACTGCCTCGCCCTTCTCGGTTGAGGATATCTCCTTCCTTATTCTTCCCGACACCTATCCCTCTTTGCCTCGTGTTCCTCCTCCTCCACCTCCTCCTATGATGAGTCCCACTCTTCCTGATACACCACCGATGCCACTCTCTCCACCTTCCTCCACTCCTTCCTCGCCATCCACCTCTCCACCTTCCTCTCTGATACACCATCCCCTCTCTCCTTTTCCTCTCCACTACACTCGTCGCCCTCGTGCTGTGGATGATCCTTCTGACGTGCCCTCCACTTCCAGTGCGCCTCCTTCCCCATGTACATCGGTTCATAACCTTCGTTCTCGAACCTCCTTACGGTCTCTTGATCGCTATTCTCCTTCCCAGTACAGTCTTTCTGTTGTTGCCGAGCCCACTTCCTATCGGGATGCCATGGCTCAGTCTGAATGGCAGCTTGCGATGGCTGAGGAGATTGCTGCACTTGAGCGCACTGGCACATGGGATCTTGTTTCCTCTCCTCCCGGTGTTCGTCCCATCACTTGCAAGTGGGTCTATAAGATCAAGACTCGCTCTGATGGTTCTCTTGAGCGCTACAAAGCTCGTCTTGTGGCTCGTGGCTTTCAGCAGGAGCAGGGACGTGATTATGATGAGACATTTGCTCCTGTTGCCCACATGACCACTGTTCGCACTCTTCTCATTGTGGCTTCTGTTCGTCATTGGTCTGTGTCTCAGCTTGACGTCCAGAATGCCTTTCTCAATGGTGAGTTGCGTGAGGAGGTTTATATGCAACCACCACCGGGGTACTCTGTTCCTGATGGTATGGTTTGTCGTCTTCGGCGCTCTCTCTATGGCCTTAAACAAGCCCCTCGCGTCTGGTTTGAGTGTTTCGCCTCTGTGGTGACTGCCGCCGGTTTTGTGCCTAGCGACCATGACCCTGCGTTGTTTGTCCACACCTCACCTCGTGGTCGGACGCTCCTCCTCTTATATGTTGATGACATGATCATTACTGGCGATGACTCTGAGTATATTGCCTTTGTTAAGGCCCGCCTCCGTGAGCAGTTCCTGATGTCCGATCTTGGTCCTCTTCGCTATTTTCTTGGGATTGAGGTTTCTTCGACTTCTGATGGTTTCTACATCTCCCAAGAAAAATATATTCAGGATCTTCTTGCTCGCGCTGCTCTTGGTGATGAGTGCACTGCTGAGACTCCTATGGAGCTCAATCTTCAGCTTCGTGCTACCGATGGTGATCCCCTCACAGACCCGACACGCTATCGCCATCTTGTTGGGAGTCTTGTCTATCTGGCTGTCACTCGTCCAGACATATCATATTCTGTCCACATTCTGAGTCAGTTCGTGTCTGCTCCCAGTTCTGTCCACTATAGTCACCTTCTCCGTGTTCTACGATATCTTCGTGGCACAATCTCTCGCCGTCTTTTCTTTCCTCGCTCCAGCTCTCTCCAGCTCCAGGCCTACTCTGATGCTACGTGGGCCAGTGATCCCTCTGATCGCCGCTCGCTGTCTGCCTATTGTGTTTTTCTTGGAGGATCTCTCATTGCCTGGAAGACGAAGAAACAGAAGGCAGTTTCCCGCTCCAGTGCAGAGGCTGAGTTGCGAGCGATGGCTATGTTGACGGCTGAGGTGACCTGGTTGCGATGGTTGCTAGCAGACTTTGGTGTTTCTGTTGCTGCACTGACTTCTCTATTATCAGACAGTACAGGTACCATCAGCATTGCGCGTGACCCGGTGAAGCATGAGCTCACCAAGCACATCGGCGTGGATGCCTCCTTTGTGCGTGCTGCTGTGCAGGATCAGATTCTTGCTCTTCACTATGTGCCCTCCGAGTTACAGCTAGCGGATTTCTTCACGAAGGCACAGACTCGCGCGCAGCATGGGTTCTTCCTCTCCAAACTCAGTGTCGTTGACCCACCATGAGTTTGAGGGGGGGTGTTAGATGTGTAGATGTGTATAGGTTACTGTTCATCGCACATGTATAAGTACTGGCCTTTGGTCTCCTGGAAATATAGTTGCTCATTCATAACAGGGACATTGCCTCATCTTTTCATCAGCGGCTAGCCACTATGCTTAACAATTTCAACCATATATTTTAGTCTCTTACAGTGTTTGGTGTGTCAGTTATACATTTTGTTTATTAGACAGGAGTTACAATGTTTCGTACTTCTAAGTTTGCATGGGTGGTGCACATGCTAATTCCGTAAAGAAAATTTAAAACCAGACTGAAATATATGGAACTGTGAATCTACTTTTGAAATCAAATGGGTAAAAGAACTTAATTAGATGAGAAATCCGAAGTTTTTTTGCTATGTTATGAACTTATGATCCCTGTTCAAATATTGCAGGCAGTGGTGAACAACTTGGAGGATGCACATGAACAGATTGACACTGCCATTTCCACTGCACTGAAGGAGAGCAAACCTGTATACATCAGTATCAGCTGCAACCTCCCCTCGATCCCGCATCCTACCTTCAGCCGCCATCCTGTCCCTTTCTTTCTCTCCCCAAGGTAAGTTGGCATCTCCCTCTACACGCATAAGAATGGTGAAGTTGCATGCAATGGTTTTTGTTCACCTGCAGACAATGGGTTTGGTATCACTAACATGGAGGAATTTTCATTCGTCAGACTTTCAAACCAGATGAGCCTTGAAGCAGCAGTGGAAGCTGCTGCCGCTTTCTTGAACAAATCAGTCAAGCCGGTCCTTGTCGGTGGACCGAAGATGAGGGTGGCCAAAGCATGCAAAGCCTTTGTAGAGCTGGCCGACGCGTGCGGTTACCCCGTCGCGGTGATGCCTTCGGCAAAGGGGCTCGTACCAGAGCACCACTCTAGGTTTATTGGCACATACTGGGGTGCTGTGAGCACTCCATTCTGCTCTGAGATTGTGGAGTCGGCTGATGCCTACCTGTTTGCCGGCCCGATATTTAACGACTACAGCTCGGTTGGATACTCGCTTCTCATCAAGAAGGAGAAGACCATCATTGTCCAGCCGGATCGAGTGGTGATTGGGAATGGGCCTGCATTTGGGTGTGTTCTCATGAAGGACTTCTTCCATGCACTTGCAAGCCGTCTTAAGAAGAACACAACCGCGTACGAGAACTATCGACGGATATTTGTGCCGCAGGGCGAACCTCTTTCGTCTCAACCTGGAGAGCCTTTGAGGGTGAATGTGCTTTTCAAGCATATTCAGAAAATGCTGTCTGGCAACTCTGCTGTGATTGCAGAGACTGGGGACTCATGGTTTAGCTGCCAGAAGCTGATACTACCAGAAGGATGTGGGTAAGATGCCTTGAGATATTTCAGAGCTCTAACTTCTGTATGTGACTTCTTTTAAACTCCCACAGTTTTTTGTTGGTCACATCGGTTATCTTAGTATTTTCTAATTTGGGTATAATCAGATTATACTAAGATATCTTTTTTCTGAATTTTGGAAAATTCAGTATGACATAGTAGTTTGATCTTTGATAATATAACCCATGATGACTTGATGAGTCTGATAGGTAGGTTCATATTATCACCTGGTTACATAGTTACATATAATAGAAGTCTACACTATTTTTGCAGCGGTGACAACTGACTCTATAAGTAGGATGTGTTATGTTCAGTCTACTTTTAATTTAACACCATTTTATTTTGGAAGGTACGAATTTCAGATGCAATACGGATCGATTGGTTGGTCGGTCGGTGCAACTCTGGGATATGCGCAGGCTGCTAAGGACAAGCGTGTCATTTCCTTCATTGGCGATGGCAGCTTTCAGGTACCAAAAGTTCAGAATGCCCAAATGTTCAATCTTATACTTTGAGTTCTATGAAAATATGTAGCCCCATATAAAGAATTTACTGGTCTGGAATATAGGTGACGGCACAAGAAGTGTCGACGATGATCCGGTGGGGACAGAACAATATCATCTTTCTCATTAACAATGGGGGTTACACCATCGAGGTGGAGATCCATGACGGTCCTTACAACGTCATCAAGAACTGGAACTACACCGGCGTGGTGGAAGCATTCCATAATGGCGAAGGCAAGTGCTATACGGCAAAGGTCAGTGTCACAGTTGTTAACTGTATTTGTACAGTTAAAAAAACTTTAAAAATAACAGATAGCAACGACATTTTACACTTATTTTACTCTAGGTAAGAACAGAGGAGGAACTGAGGAAGGCGATTGGGGCATCTCTAGGACCTAACAAGGATTGCCTCTGCTTTATAGAGGTAATTGTTCATAAGGATGACACTAGTAAAGAGCTTCTTGAGTGGGGCTCTAGGGTTTCGGCTGCAAATAGCCGCCCACCGAATCCTCAGTGAACACCAGGTCTCCACATGACCCTCATCCCTCATCCATCTTGATGTCATCATGTGGAGGTGCTGAATAGTAGTAGATGTTATTGATCTTCTCTGAATAAATCTCCATGTAGGTTCGTTGTTGTCGCAAGTTCTCATGGTTCATGTACAGCGATGATTTCAGTTTAGGATCTTGTACTTGTAGTACTTCAATAAATCTGAAATCTACTTTCTGTCACTGGTAGTTACAGCTAACAACTGAGTTAATCCAGCTGACAAGTGCGTACCTCAAAAGCAATATAGTTAGGAGGCATTGTTTGTACTCCTCTGATCCAAAAAAAAAATGTCGCTGGGACAGCTTGAAACATGTACGTTCATAGTTCATTTTGTCCGACACTTTAAATAAACCAGAGGTAGTAGTAAGAAACAGAGCTTGTGTTTCTGGGATCTGAAGAAGATTGAGTTATGTGGTAAAGTAGCATAAGTATAAGGGAGTAATTCCCGGGGTGAATTTTTTCCGAATTACAAAATAACATATAAAAAAGGAACACATGTAAGTTCTCTAGTACTTCCGAGGTAGTATATTTTGTGCCTTGTAAATTTTCAGGGGAAAGGAAAATCCTCCACCCTGCGCAAACAGAAAACCTTTGTGCTCTCTAAAGCATCAACATTTTCCCAAGGTCGCAAAAATGCTGTTTTTTCCTATGGAAATTGGAACATCACATGAACGTAAACACATCGAAAATCTGCATGTCGACTTTTTCTCACGAATTTTCGACACTCAAAGTATTTCTCTTGCTGTCTACTGCTCCTAACAGTGAGGAAGTCTGAAAGTATGAATGCTCACACTTTACATGCTCCTCCCTACGTTTCTAAGTAAATAACAACAACAGTTAAAACCTCAAATGTTCCATAGCACGTAGCGACCCAAAAATGGCAGTAGGAATCATCTATACATACATGATGTCTAAAAAAACATGATGGAGCAATTTGACTCGAGGATCCTCTGTCTCTTCCTCTGGAACGGTAAACTATACACCAGCTCCGGCCAAGCGACCTTGGTCAGAGCCTGCCTCACGGCCTCCTTCATGGACCCGAGTCCAACGACACATCGCGCACCCTCTTCTTCCTCCTGACTACACAGCGTGAAGACATGCCGCACCCTTCCTCCGAGCGAAGACACCTCCGCTCTCACCGTCCTCAGCTTCAGGCCGTGCAGCGCCTGGACGAACCCGGCGACGAGGTCCGGCCGGTCGTGGCAGCTCACCGAGGCCTTCATGTACATCCGACCGTCGTCGCCGGTGTAGCATTCGACCGAGACCTCGTCGGTCACCGACGGATGGGTGGTTTAAGCTGTGTGGCTTCGCTTGCTCTCCTCTTCAGGCGCTTCACTTGGTCCACCACTGTGGCTAGCAGGGTGGCCTTGTCCATCTGCAGTACACCAGGAAGAACCAAAGAAGCCAAAGAATCATATTGTCACAACTTATTACAAGTAACAGAACTGTAGTGTGAACTGTGAAGAGTCTGAAGAATTGTGAACACTCGATGCGCGTAACGTAAAGGTTGTGTCTTTACTGTAAGCTTCAATGTTCTTCGTATATTATGTTTGACACTGACAGAAAGCTAGATCAAGATTATCATTTGACACTTTCCAAACTAACAAAAGTTAGTTTCTAGAAAAAGGAAGAAAAGTTGGCCAGTTACACACTAATAATTACTATAGTGTCCAACTGAGATTTGTTCGATTATGCTTCACTCACACTTGAAATGGCTTCACAACACTCTGGACGGGGGTCATGCAAACCTGCTTGGTATCAGGGATCATCCTCCTGAGCGCGGCCAGGTGGGCGTTGATCCTCTCCCGGCGCCGGCGCTCGGCCTCGCTGTGGATCTTCAGAGCTCTTGCCGACGACGACGACATCTCCGGCATCCCAGCCGGCGGAGGCGCCGAGCTGGCCTGCCGTGGCCGCAGCTCATTCGGTTCTTGCAGAGATTGGCATGCGGCTGTCATCTAGAGCCAGGAAGAATGTGATGTAATGAGAATGAGGAGGAGGATGAGAAAGGAAGCAATGAACAGCAAAGAGGAAGAGGGAGTGAGACGAAACCACCTATCCAGTGTGAGAACTAGCTTACAAATAATTGGTGCAGCGGCGTCTTGTCACCACATTCTCTTCATATATGATACTATGATAGTTGGGTGTTCTACACGTGGCCAACCGCCCTACGTACTCCGATGTGATTATATATAGGGATTGGCACTGGGTTTGGCCAATGGGCGAGGAGGCGTGTGCGTGTATGAGTGTCTCGTGAGTAGGATATGTGGGGGAAAGCATACCAAATCTTCATATGCTCGTTATACGCTTGCTGGAAGAGGCCATAGTGGTCTCTCGTCACCTGAACCCCTATTGCCGCAGGGCAAGGTTTTTCCTTGAAAATCCCTTTATTCCTTACCTTCGAGATGTCAAAATCCTTATGAAATTACTGATTATACTTGAACACCATCCTTGTGGATCCGTCTTTCTTCACAGGATCAGGATTCGTATGGTTTCAGTCTGAAACTATATGCGTGTGACCATTATCTGACGAGCTATCCTTGGTGGACATGTGTGACCGGCGCATAACTGTTTCTGAGCACAGAATTCTCTCTCCCCCTGAACCGGATTCTCCATATGGAAAATCATATGCAACATTGCAACTCACTGACTATAGTCGCGCACCATGCAATGCCTCTCGACGTGATAGATCGACAGCAATCCAGTCGAAACATGTACGGCTAAACTGAAGGTGTGAGCATTCAGCGACAGTGTCACTGTGTCAGGCTCGGCCTTCGCAACCACACTGCATGCGCTTCGCTTTCAGACCAGCAAGCAACTTCACACCGTTCTTGACTTATGAACAAGAAATGAAAGGGCAGAAGCCAAACGAGAGAGTTGGGAATTCTTTACGCATGTGGCTTCGTCATATAAATGAAATAACCCCGAATAACTGTCTCAGAGAACAACACGCATGACAAATCTTCAAAGGCAGGGGCCTGCGAGACGTCTGATCCTCCTTGATCTTCGTCTGCGCATCATCTTTTGACGAAAATTGTCGCCTTTTGGACGGGTGCAGGCTATTAGCGAGTAACTTTTCCTTTTGACGATTCTTTACGAGAAGATAATGGAATCGGCCATCTCCTTCAGGTTTACACTTGAGCGCTCTTTAAACATCATCGATTTGCTGAACTTCTTTCTTCACAGGATCAGGATTCGTATGGTTTCAGTCTGAAACTATATGCGTGTGACCATTATCTGACGAGCTATCCTTGGTGGACATGTGTGACCAGCGAATAACTGTTTCTGAGCACAGAATTCTCTCTCTCCCCCTGAACCGGATTCTCCATCAGGAAAATCCTATGCAACTCACTGACTATAGTCGTGCTCCATGCAATGCCTCTGCACCTGATAGATCGACAGCAATCAAGATCGAGACACGTACGGCTAAACTGAAGGTGTGAGCATTCAGCGACAGTGTGTCACTGTGTCAGGCTCGGCCTTCGCAACCACGCTGCATGCGCTTCGCTTTCAGAGCAGCAAGCAACTTCACACCGTTCTTGACTTATGAACAGAAATGAAAGGGTAGAAGCGAAACGAGACGGTTGGCTTCGTCATGACAGGGTACAACTATTAACCGCCCGAAGAACTGTCTCAGGGAGAGGATCTTCATCTACGCATCATCTTTTGACGAAAATTGTCGCCTTTTGGACGGGTGCAGGCTATTACCGAGTAACTTTTCCTTTTGACGATTCTTTACGAGAAGATAATGGAATCGGCCATCTCGTTCAGGTTTACACTTAAGTGTTCTTTAAATATCATCGATTTTTGTAGCCGCTCTCTTTTAGATAACCATTTTTGCTCTTTTATCTAGTGGTGTGATTGGTTTAGTGCTACTCAACTAGGTGCACGTCATGGACATAGAGTGTGCCTAATCATATACGCTCATGAGGTTAATTAGCTCATGTGATTATTGTGTCGATTCGTGTAGGGTAGCCCCTCTCTCTACAACACTCCAAAGCATGTCCTTTTCATGATAAGTTGAACCATTTCTTCTGCAAAACCACATTTTCTCATCATAACCTCCTAAATGCCAATCTACTCAATCATATGTCTTACTCATGTTTAATTTCAGAATTGCAGAACCAACCGACCGACTCTTTGTAATTTGCATGAATGAGTTACCTCATATGCCAAAAGAATATTGTACGTGATAAGCCGCCCCGGATGGGTTGTGGTTTGATTGGGCCAAAGGACCTTGAAGCTTTCAGTAGAGCTCTATGGCTCAGATGGTTGTGGTTTGATGGGGCGCCGGAAGATAGACCTTGGAAAGGAACCTCGCTGCCGGTTTCGGCAACAGACAAGCAGCTATTCGCGGCTTGCACCGACATCAAAGTGGGGAGGGGCGACAAGACGGAATTTTGGACTGATAATTGGTTGCATGGTACCACTACCACCCCCAAGGATTGTCGCCCGCAGCTTTTCAAGTTGGAAAAGAGGAAAATGTTTACTGTAAGCGAGAGATTGTTACAAGGACGGTGGATGAGGGGACTGCATAGGATGTTGACGGAGGATTAGCTCGATCAGTTCTGCGTGCTCTGGGAGATGGTCATGGATTTCCAACTGACTGACGAGCCTGACAAGATCGAGTGGAAACTGACGGCCAATAGGGAGCATACAGCATAAACAGTGAAAGCATATTTATTCATTACACATTCATCAGACAGGAACATAATATATACTTCAATGTATGACTGTATGTACATTGAATATTGTTATGTTATTACATTTCAAGGTTGCATACACAAGTGATTACATATACTCTATATTCATTACACATACATCAGACAGTAAGAGGAGCTGACCAATCATTCATTGCACTTGCATATCAGCCCTGAGCGTAGTTATCATTGGTCATGTATGATGCATGCAGCGGAAAACATGATAGCCTCCTGGTTTACTTGTCAACTCATATGTAATATACTGAAGCTTGAAAAAAAAGGATAATTACATATAGGCCCGCTTGGATTGGCTGCTAAAATTACGATCCGGAAATTTTGACCCTGCGAGCAACATAATTTTTAGCAGGACCTCAACAGCTCCGTCGAATATTCCTGTCCTATTGCTTAATTAACGCCGAACCAATCAGGGCAAGCAGAAAAGTATATGGTCGACGCCATAGCGAAGACGGCAAACCATTTTTCTTTTCTCTACATCTCATATATATGTAGCATCATGTGACACCGGTATTTTCCTGAGGATTTCTTCTATGGGAAGCATGTACATTTTCCTTGGTGTCCCTGTCCATCAAGTTCACTGTCAATCCTCGTCGTCACTTTCCTGAAGTTTGGTCTGTTCAAACTCGTGATCCTGAGTACTTTTGTTTTTCTTATGAAGATTTGTATCCTTGTGTTTAAGGCCCGGGCCAACCATGGTGCCAAGTGTGCCGATGGCACAGGGCCCATAAATTTGGAGGGCCCAAATTTCCTGTATATGTATACGTATTTACATAAGCCTTTTGCGTAGATCTACGTTTTTACTGTCCAGCGGATCTGCGCGTTGCTTGCCTGGCGTTGCTCGTGTGGACCAGCCGCGATGCGTTGCTGCTAGCGCTGCTGGAGTACGGCCTTTCATATTCAGCTTGTGCTCGATCTGCTCCTTAAAACGTTGCGCCACAATCTAGGTAGCAATGAGTCGGTGAGCAGTCATCTCTACGACTGATTGATCCACTTCTTTTGAATCTGTATGCACGGCGAGTTGGCGTATCGGCACACGCACACAATATAATGATTACCAGAATTTTCTTGGTTTATTATTTACCTTAGAAACATTGCGCCTCACTGGATTATGATAGTTTGAAGTCTTCTTGTGATCATGTGGAAGCTAGTTTTAAAAAGGATAAGCAATCTGATATTGATGCCAATGATCGATTGAGTTAAAGTTTTTTTGAAGGTTAATGTCAAAAAAAAAATATTGGGCCCGTTGAAGTTTTGAAGTTTATAAAGTCGTATGATTGTTTTCCCAATGAAGTCCAATATGCGTACTTCAATGACACCACAAAGTACAAATAAACGTTATGCATTTTGAGATATATAGATATGATTTTCAATATATTTAAATGTTAGAAAAAATATTATGTTATATTAGAATTATTATTTGTTTAAATTTTTGGGTGAGATAGGTTCCCATTTTAGATTTTCGCACAGGGCCCAAAATTTTGTCGGCCCGGCCCTGGGATGGAGATCCCTTGTTTTGATTCTTAGAGAGATTTTGAGTAAGGGTCCTACTCCTATAAACTACAAGGATGATGGATGATAACAAACCACACATTCTTTTTGAGATATATTAGGTCATGTAGAAAAGGTTTAGTCTTCTCTTTACTCTTAATTTTATTTAGAGAATACGATAAATATAAGTCATATAATGAATTATCTCTTATCGTTATCTTTAATAAGTAATGACAGTAATTAAAATTTTAGTGTGAAATATTGTTAACATGAAAGTCATACGACACCATTCTGAAAAACAACCTTTTAACATTTGTAAGAGATCAGCTAAGGGAAGACAATCTTCTATCGCTACCTCACCTCCAAGTAAGAAAACAATCCGGTACGACGACATCACCTTATTGTACATGACCTTACACACTTGCGAAGGTTCAGGAAGAACTTGATCCAAGGTACTATATGGAAACTATTTAGAACCTTCCACCTCATGATTACCCCACGCAATATTGCTCTTCTTAGTTGAGCAGAATTATATCTTAGTTTCTGGGAAATATTTTCCCGTTTTCAATTCCACCCTACTGAAAGTCAAAAAAGAATTGTGAAAACCCTTCTACTGGCATTTTAAAAAATTAATTTCAAAAAACAAAAAATATTTCTTTGACCAAAACAATTAATCAAAACAACTCTGTTTCTTCCTTCCTTGGTTGCAAAGGAAGCAAAAGAGGAGTCTTCCCTTCCCTTCCGACCCCCCACCCAATCGTTCCTTCAGGAAAGCAGGACGAAAACCCTAGGACAGCCTCACCGCTCCCATCTCCGATGGCCTCGTCGTCGCCGCCGACGCCAGCAGCGAGCGGCGCGCAGCACGCGCAGCAGTTCCTCAACACGGCGCTCTCCCAGCGGGGCCCCTCGGCGCTGCCCTACGCGGAGGACGTCAAGTGGCTGATCCGCAACCACCTCGTCGCCCTCGCCGACGCCTTCCCGTCCCTCCGCCCCCGGGCGGCGCTCTTCACCCACAACGACGGCCGCGCCGCGCACCTGCTCCAGGCCGACGGCACCATCCCCATCACGCACGGGGGCGCCGTCTACAACCTCCCCGCCGTCATCTGGCTCCCCGAGCCCTACCCGCGCGCCCCGCCCCTCTTCTTCCTCTCCCCGACCCGCGACATGCTCATCAAGCCCCACCACCCGCTCGTCGACCGCTCCGGCCTCGTCGCCGGCGCGCCATACCTCCGCTCCTGGGTCTTCCCGTCCTCCAACCTCCTCGACCTCGTCAGGTCCCTCTCCCACCTCTTCGGCCTCGACCCGCCCCTCTTCACCAGATCCGGTCCCCCCAACCCTCCCCCTCCCGTCTCCCCCATGCCCCCCGCCCCCTCCCCTCGGCCCCCCTCCATCTCCTCGCCCGCCGGCTACGCCCCTCGCCCATACAGGTTCCCCGCCTCGCCCCAGCTTGCCGCGCGCCCCCCGCCCACCGAGGACCCCGCCGAGGTATTCCGGCGCAACGCCATCGGCAAGCTCGTCGACAACGCGTACGCCGATGCCGCCGCCCTGCGCAACGCCCGCGAGGCGGAGGTCGAGGCCCTTTTCGCCGTGCAGGCTGAGCTCCGTGGCCGGGGGCAGGTGGTCGACGACGGCGTGCGCAAGATCATGCAGGAGAAGGAGGCGCTCGAGCGCCGTCTCCAGGACGTGATGATGGCCACCGATGTCATGGAGGCGTGGGTCGCCCAGAACCGCAAGGGGGCCTCTGAAGAAGACGCTGATGCCGAGGGGGCGATTCAGCCGGCAGACGCCCTGTCCAGGCAGATGCTCGAGTGCACCGCAACCGATTTGGCGCTCGAGGACGCCATCTACGCCCTTGACAAGGCAGTCCAGGAAGGGTCCATCCCGTTTGAAGGCTACCTGAGGAGCGTGCGCGCGCTGGCGCGTGAGCAGTTCTTCCAGCGTGTCATCTGCACCAAGGTCAACAGCGCGCAGCAGCAGGCGCAGGTTGCTAGGATGGCGGCACGGGCACCACAACAGTATGCGTCCTAGCGACAACAGGGGATAGGTCAGTACACATGCTGCTTTTCAATTGATTCTTCTATCGATTGTAAGAGTCACTCACTTGTAAAGTTCGTTACCGGTATCGGTGTGCGCTTCGCAGCATTGTGTTTATGGTCAGGATTATGATCACTGAATATGAACAGATGGATGGATGGATGTCAGTGTGTGTTACAATAAGCAAGTGCTTTAGTAGTTGGGGGTGCAGTTCATGGTGTTGTATTGGGTTCTTGAACTTGCAGTACATATCTCAGTTTTGTCCTTTACGCTCATTTGATGTGTCCATTTACATTCCAGCTCTTTATGAGCTATATAATGTTAGATAGACAAACATTCAGAGCCTGTGGCTATCTTTATGTAATATAGTCCAACGGTGGAAATTAAGGTATCAGAAGTATATGGAGTTCACAATGCCTCGGGGATGGTATTTTTCTTTGTAGTGGCACCATGAACTTATTCTGTTGCTAATACTTGAAACTGGAAAATGTCTACTAGTTGTGAATTATATCTTCCGCAAGTGTTGTGAATGGGGAGACATAACTTCTTATTGTCTACATTGTAACTGAAGTTCTGTGGATGCTTTGGTGTCATCTGAATTGTCTGACTATTTTATCGCAAGTATATCTAGCCTTGGGTATAGCTTTAGTTCTGTGAATATGATTTTCTTATAATATTCCTTAATTGCCTGGTTGGACTGCCACGTGAATTGTAAGTCGTTTTCTGTGATGTTGCCTGCTAAAAAGGATTACTTGACAATGGAGTAGACAAAGATAGTGAAGTTTCTATTTACAGTGCCCTATTTGCCTATTAGGAACTGATTATATTTTACCTAGGACTAGGATGTATATTTGTGAGTTTGGGCTGACATTCAGTGATCTATTTTATGGTCCCTTCTAATTAGTATTTGTCTGGATTCTGTGCGGCTATTAACCTAGGATGCTGTAATTCTGCATTGTTAGGACCAGGAAGTGTTCCTTTCTACGGTTTGCCAGAATATCAATATATGTAATATAGTCAGTGTTCCTGGAACGGAGGGGCGGTTGATACTCCTTCTGTGAGTTCTTAACGGTGTGTGTTCAGTCCACATGGTGAAGTAGCAACGCTGAGTTGAATGCTAGTATACTCAATGTGTGGAATTTGGAATGGGAGGAAGATGATGAATTTTCAGATCAAGGCACTCGCTTCCCATAAAATTGCTGTGTTTATTTGCGAGGAGTTATCTCAACTCCTGTCCTTAGCAAAGGTGGTCATGGCCCGATGTCTGTTGTAACTGATCTTGCGAGGTTATTGCCTTAAACATTCTGTTTCGCTTGCAAATATTCTGCTCCTCTGTTAATGAACATGCAGTGTTCTTGCTGTTTTAGCATTAAAAAGGTTAAGCTATGTTGAGATTCAACACATTTGTTGGGTCTATTGTAAGTAGAGTTTAGTACATGTCTTGGTAAACATACCAGGTGACAACACAATTTGTGCATATTTTCTGTTTATTTAGTTCCTATAATGCATCACATAATCCCAACTGCCTAAACTAGCTATAGATGAAATGAGTTGGGAATGGACTTGTAGATAATCAACATCTCAAAATAACATGTAAATCATACACAAGAAACTGGCATTGAGGGCACGAGGCCCATTCATGATATACTTGAAACAAATTGTCGATGGAAAATTGAACAAAAAATACAAAACCACCGCAAGGAAAGCGAATTTCCTCCACGGGCGCAAAGCCAAAACTAACCATCACTCTCCCAATCGCAAACCTTTACATTTTTGGCTCTTTGTCATCTTGATTCTTTAACTGTCTTGGTCTTTGTTCAACCTTGAGTAGCCATGCGCCCCCAGCTCACCTCTAACACCTCTAGCTCTACACTGGTTGTCTTGCTGGATTATGCAAATGGCTGCACCTGGAACTACAATTGTTAAAGACCGCTACACATAATGATGATGGAGGAAAAGAAAATTAATGTATCCCACACATGCACAGTATCATCAGTACGTTTTACCAGATTTTTACCATATATAATGAAAAATACAAGATCTACTTATTAACCATGCCTTGTCAACTATGCATATCCTAGAGGGTATGAATCATTGTTTTAAACAGCGCGCTATATCCCTATTTGTTACAACTGATTTAGAGGGCTGCCACTATTTGTTATAGCACGCTAATTTTTCGCTATGAATGCATCTGGTCAGCTTCTTACAGTTTGCAGTGAAACAAATAGTCACATTACTCATCTGCCAGCTTCTTACAGTTTGCAATGAAACAAATAGTCAAATGTCCTATAGGGTATAAATGCATTGCTGTCTATTCCCTGTCAGCTTAGAGCTTTGAGGTGAATTGACCAATAAATGACACCCAGCAGTTCATGGTGGATAGCATCTGGTCAGCTTCTTACAGGTTGCAGTGAATCACATTAACTCATTTCTAGTAAATTAAAAAAAAATCCCCCTTGAAAACATAATTCGATGCAGGATACTCTGCATGCAATGTTATATACCAGGTGATAGTTAACACACCTCGGGTTTCGGCTCCTCCTTATGCAGAAATGACCAAGGTCCTGATTTCCACATCAACCTGAAATTTTGCCAATGGTTGCACTAAGAGGAGAACATAGAAGAAGAGTACCGGAAAACGTCGATGTGCTCCATATAGAAACAAAAACACCATCAGAGTAGTGTATGTGGAAAAGTGGATAATTTTCCAGGTACCACATACTAACAAGTGCCATGTGATATCTAAGGATTGCATCAGACTATATTTTGTTACCGGTAGTATTATATTTGCAGGTGTAACAGAACAACAAACAAGAATCATAATCACCTTACGATGCCTGCAACCATGCGCAGTCCCATAAGTGTTGTCAAACCAGCCCAAACTCCGGCCAGGCCAAAGACAGATGGAGCATATAACAAGACTAATGATGACACTATCCCAACCACAATCTGTGCAATCCAAACAAAACCAAGAAATCTGATGAGCATCCCTCAAAAAATAAAAATTGATGACCAATAGGGAAAAAAAGCACAATCTAAAGCTACTGATGACTAGTTCCCATACCGTAGCTTGAGCGACATAGTCAAAATCTGAGACACCATAATGAAGACCATCAAAGATGAATGCCAAGGCATTGATTGGTTGACTGGCACAAACAAACTGAAATGGAGAGTTTTAGGATAAGGCTAGATATGATTTATGTAACAATCAAATGGCGAAGTAGGAAGGTGTACCAATGCACAGGACTTTACAACCATTAGGACCTCGGGGTCATTGGTAAATAGCCTTGCTATATTGCCAAATGAGATATACAAGCCAGCTGCTAAAGCTAATCCGCTAACTGCTCCTGTCTGCAAGGGAAAATTACAAAATCAGCAAAGTGTGTCCATGTATATAAGCTGAACTTTACAACACAAAGAAAATGAAGTATGTATCACCTTCAAAGCAAACATTGCTATATTCTGAACCCTTTTGTAGTCCAATATGGCATAAGAACTTGCTATCAGAGCCTAAGAAACAGAAGCAGAGTTAGTCTGGACTTATGGAACAGATAGATCATGACGGGGTCATTTAGTTGGAGAGATAATATTTGTAAGAGAAGTTATTTGTAATTAATAGTTCTTTGTCACAAAGACGTACTTAGTATTATGTCCTATAAGGCTCTGTATGAATTTGTAATAATACACAAAGACAGGTGCGAAGGGAAGCTGATTTAAAAGTAGGGAAGCTGATGTAACAGAAACGCATACCTGTGCAGAAACTGCTAAAGCGTCTGCAAGCAAAGATACAGCAAGCCATACTTGCAAACAAATCTGATGAGCAGCCATAGCTGTTGGGCCTTGTCGAGCAGCCATTGACGTACCAATGGTCATAGTTAATAGAATTGAGAGCGTTCTTCCCAACAGCATGCCACCTTAGCATTTGAAGAGTACACAGATGATGAAATTAAAGCTGCAGGTAAAAAGAGAAAAAAAAAGGAAAGAAAATAGAGAAAAATAATACAAGTTTAGTTCAAGCAAGATGGCATGAGATCTCCAAAGACTATAACAATAACAAGACCGACAAAAGGATCTTTTGCTGCTTATTGGCCAGCAGACATATAATGTGTCATGAGAAGGTACATTGTGGCAGCTTTGTCAATGAGAAGTTGACCTTCTTATCCTAAAAATTACCAAATCAGTGGCTACATCTTCCTTCTTTTGAACTGTCAGTAATAGATTGTATGTCTTCATTAGTTACTTGTGTAGGATGTTTTCAATTATTTTCCTGCTCATGTACATGTCATTATCGGGCCATGAAATAGACTGTCTTTTGAAGCACTAACTGAAGTGTACATTCCAACATGAATGTACTAAATAGAGTGTTTGGCAGGACAAACTTCTACAGAAGGACCAAACTAGCCTGCAAGTTTTGCCTAAAAATACTCAAAAGTCCCAGGAAACAATCCAGATAGTAAACTGCAGTCTGAATGAACAAAATCCATAATCTGCAGTCTGAACTTCGATTACCATGCACCACAAGTTCACCACTGACTAATGAATGAGTAGGACAGTAGCATCAGAGACTCACCAGATTTTAAATATCCACTGAACTCTAACTGGTCCATTCTTGGAGGAAGCAGAACAGCTCTTTTACTTAGAGACCAGATAAGCAAAATTGCAATAATGTACCTAGGTTACAGTAAAAAAAAAAGTACCTAGGTCATGAATAGAAATGAAGTTGGAACATGTAGAAGATACATGCTCACACTGTAACTAAAGAAAGATGTGACTCTCAACAGCCCAAATAATGACTACTACACATACGAAATCTGACATGGGTAAACATGCATATAGCTAATAAACTACATGACACAATATCAGTAGATCTGCTAACAGCCAATACATCTCATAATACAACCAAGACCCGCAGTGCATATGTTTACTGCAATTTGAATGTACTCAAATAAGGGAATAGGAAAGCTACAAGTTAAATAGCAAGTGTTCTTTCCTTTGATTATTTGCAAGAACTAATAATTGGCCTTCCATTCTTGCTGTACTCAGATTACACCAACCTAGGTACTACAAGAGAAAACTTACTGGGATGCAACTGTAGAAATTGCTGCTCCTGTTATACCAAGCTGAAAACCATATATAAGTAAAGGAAGAAGGGCAACAGCTGAAAGATTCCCCAAACCTACAGATGTTTTAAAGAATCATTAAGTTCGAGAGAAAGGAGATTTTTTACATCAGATAACGTGTATGGAATGTTCCAATTCAAATGAGACTTGCTTCCAAATATCATTAACATGCAAATGCGTGAATGATTTCATGGGCTTTGACATGGGAAATGGAACATAAAGAGAGGCAGTACTAGTCTGTAACTAACTGCAAAATATTTGCTACGAATATGAAAGGAAAATATCTTAAATTTGGGACCCTACACCATTATATGCATCAAAAGGTACTTTTCACACTCACAACTTAGTAGTTACCTATATATAGTACAGGAGTCCGTGTATCCTTGAAGCCACGAAAGATACCCTGCACTGCTAGCATAATCACGTTTGCAGGTGCTCCTAAAGCTCTCAGTGAAAGAAAGAGGCGTGCAGATTTATACATTGGAGAGGCCTGTGTAAGCACTGAATTTAGACTTCTCACTAACATGCACAAGTGAAAATTCATTGCTCATAATGTGCATAAAAGAGGGAAAGGAAAAACAGTAATCCCTAAAATGAAAATTTAAAAGATGATAACATTCATCGTTATAATATAAACATACAGGTGACACGCCCATTAGTTTAAGAAACAATCCTGATCCTAGAAACAATGCCAGTGCTTCAATTATACCAATACCAGCAGCTAAAATCAAAGCCGACGATACAGATGGCAGCTCCAATTTGCCTGCAACGCATAGAATCAAGTTTCATTGTCTGAATAAGCAACTTCTACATAAACTTAAATTTTGTATCCACGAGATGATCCTGTTACCTGAATTAGAATGCTTACTAGCATTCTTGGAAATATCCTCCGCCACAAATGAGGTTGCTATGCTCAACAATGGAATATTAAAAATCTTGGATAGAATGTTGAAAATAGCCACACCAATACCAGCGGATGCTAACTCCAGGGCACCTTCAGAAGATATGCCAAGGTTGAGCCAGAAAATAACTAACAGCTTGCTTTTTATGCAGCACAGATGTCTACGAGACACCTTATGTAGTAAAATACTAACATGCCTAAGGCTCCACGTATGGGTAATGTCAATCTGCATGTTGTAGTATTTCATAAAATAGAACAGCCTCATACTAACAAATAAAGATTTTACCGCTTTCTCTTAAATTCACATGATAATCTGATGTGCAGCCGTGAATTCATCTTTCAAAAGAATCGGCTGTTCAAGGACATGTAATGTACACTAATCTGGTAGGACATAGACAAGCTCAAGCAAATCTAGTACACTGCACTTTATGGGGCTCACATTCCACCAACTTGTGATGTTCGAAACAAATTATCGGCATGCAAGAAACAACAGTGTTATTGATCACAGCGTACGAGAGTATACAATGGTGTGGCCACATGTTCTAGCATATTATTTTACGCAAAGCACAATGCCACTCTAGAACAAGAAAATTTACTGATAAACAAAGGACAAAGGATGGGTTCTATCCAGCAAACTTGAGAAATGAATGAAGAGACAAACTTGAGAAATGAATGAAGAGACAAACTGTGAGGAGGTACAGGGTATGGCAGCACAGAGTAGGTACCTAATTTGCCGATATACGCGGTCTCCATGAGTTGCGCCATCGGGTCGATGGCTTGGCCTATAACTGCTGGCAGAGCCAGAAGGATGAGGTCGACGCCGACACTCCCAGGATGAAGCCCGCTGTCCGATTGTTACGAGAAGGCAGACACATATCATGACAGGAACGCAAAGATTATTAGTATAACGAATGCACAGAAGTCTACAATAATAATAATACTGAAAAGGCAAGTGGGCATAAGTCTGAATATAGTTGGTGCAGATAGCATGATGTTTCAGTTTGCGACAGATATAAATATCGGTCCAAGCTGGTAAACCTCTGACACATTCAGGAAGTGTATGTTGGAATCCCATTTGGAGGTCATGAATGGATAAATAAAACTGATTACTTGATCACTACAGACTACAGAGGAAACTGAATCTTACAACAGGGCATCATTTGCCGTCGCAGCGAGAGAGGGGGCGGCGTCGTCGGCAGCGTCCTGAGGCTGGGACAGCGCGCGAAGAGGACGGGGAATTGCGGCGCGCCGTCTTCTTGCGAAATCCCTGGGAAGCTGGATGATTGTGACTGCCTTGGTTGTTTCTAGGGATAGGGATAAACTCCTCCCAGTAGCAGGGGACGAAGAAGCGGCGGCGGCGCGTGGTGTGGTCCTAAGCCTAGTAGTGGTTGTAGGCCTCGGGCGTAGCAGCGCGGGCTGGCCGGAGACGAGCGCCTTCACCCCCATCTATCGGAAGCGGAATCCAGCGAAGGCGACGGCGACGGCGGAAGAGGAGTCGGAGAGCGCAGCGCAATCTCTTCAATGGCGGGCGGGGGAGGAAGATGACAAGATACGCAGCAGCAAGGGTCCCGTGGGAGGAAGAGGAACAGCAGCAATGGCACGCAGAAAGAGAGAGAGAGAGGATAGAGATATGATGAAACGATGGGCGAGGCACACTGTTTGACGCCTACAGCGAGCTGTAGCGTGGCGTCGCTCGCTCACCTTGGGCCGGCCCAGCGACCGCGTAACCTTAGTTAGCACCCGAAATGAGCACCAGTGATCCTGATGTTCGAAAAAAAAAATCGAAAACAGTATTTTAAAAGTTTCAGAAAATTATGAAAAAAATGATGTATTCCACAAAGGCGGAAAACATAAACTTCAAATGGTTTCTATTTGGGGGTATACAACAATGACAAAAGTGTGCATTTGAATATGTATATTTTCAACCTCCAACTTTATCAGATTTTTCATTTTTGTGTGGATGTGAATATGCCTTACTATCAGTTTAGCATATCCTAGAGGGTATGAATGCATCGCTGGTTCTTCCCTGGAGCTTTGAGGTAGGTTGAGCAATACATGTCTTGCCAAAATGTTTGCTATATCCAGTGAAGTTTTTGTATCAGGTTTCTGTCTTCTTATTTCTCCAATTCTATCGAAAGCTCCAGCTTTCCATCTTTGTATGATCTGCCGCAGTGACATCCAAAGAAAAAACAGCAAGTCTTTTTTCCAGCCGTGGTTGTCTTTCCAGTTCACCTACAGACTGTTTGACAGAGAGATGGTGTCTCAATGTCCATCCATTCTGTTCGACGTGGTGCGATTAGCTCACACAAGAATCCAGGCCAATTTTTGATTTAGTACTCACTTAGACAAATTAGCAGACTGCAGCAAGTAGGGACAGGCCTGTGATGCATCCATGATTTGATTTAGTCTCCTACTAATTCGAAAATAAATTCGAGCTAACAGGCAACAGTGCTTAAGCAATCACGCCTGATTTGCCAGTACCTGATGTGGTGTGTCCACCCACGGCCGGACACCATGACAGTTAATTAAATGGCCTGGAGAACCTCTCTCAAGCAATTGCATGTTGAAAGTTTTACAGCATGCCGAAACACATCTACGGCAACAACCCACCAATTGAGCCGTCTTAGCGCACTTATTTTCCATGGCTAAGACGCGAAAGAATGGACAGACATATAACTCAGCCTGATTTCTAGAATAAATGGAGAGGAACACCAATTATTTTGCTTCCTCTCGTCTCCTAAGCCGCGGCCTTGCTTCCTCTCTCAAGTTCTAAGCCGCCGCGGCCTGCTTGCACACTGGGCAAGCGTTCTTCACCTGCAGCCACTTCTTGATGCAGCCGGTGTGGAAGTCGTGCCCGCATTTCAGTATCCCCAGGTTATCATTGTCCTTGTATCCCTCCTGCCAGAAATCACACATCTTACGTTAGAGTTGGAGTTCAAGGCATCGCTGTAACAGATGGTTCAACATGGAACCAGCAACTAGCGGTGGAAGAGAGCTGTACCAGGCAGACTAAACACCTCCCATCTTCTTCATCGTCTACTGTAAGATCAGAACCGCAACAAACCACTTCTTTCACACATCCTGAGATCTTTTCTTCAGCAAGGCCAGTGTTGACATTACCTATGGTTTCCTCTAAAGCCAGCAGTTCCTACACTCAAAAGACAGAAAAAGTTTCAGAGAATATCATCAAGTTTTATGAGCAGATGGGTGAAGAAGCAAATATCAGCTGTACCTCATAGCTCATCTCATCAATGTTCATCCTCAAGTCCCTGTGGGGGTCAACAGCTGCTTGTCTTGATTGATGAATGAAAGCCAGCTGAGTCTCCAGCATCAAAAGCCTCTACACAAACGAGTGGCTAGATCAGAAAAAATTCAAACCTACATGGATACCAGCTAAATTACCTGAAAAAGGAAACAAGACGTGTACCTGTGCATCCATCAGAGGATGAATAGCATAGTACGAGCTCCTTGCTGTCCTGTTCCTTCCACTGTTGGCATGTGTCATGGACACATGCCTTGCTTGTCTAGAAGATGCAGTTGTGCCAATAGGAGATGGATCATTGATCCTTATGGATGTAGAGGTAGCAGGAACATAGCTCGGAATGACTGTGCTGTGGGAAACTGCCCTTGAGCTAGAGGAAGCTGCAGATGATGGATGTCCATAGCTAGTAATGATGTTACCATGAAAAGCTCTAGGAGCAGCATAGCCACCATTGACAAATATTGCAGTATCTGAAGAAGCATGGACAGTTGGGGCAGCAGCAGCACTTGAGCTGCTGCTGTGCATAGCAGGAAGGTGCAGCCTTCCCGTCGAGGCCCTACCACCAGTGGCCCCTAAACACAATCATAAAACATGTACTGTAAGCCTGAACAACACTATAAACAGGAAGAAATGAGAACCGCAAATGCTATAACATATACTCCCTCCGTTCTAAATTAGTTGACTCAGATTTAGTACTTCTACTAAATCTGAGTCAATTAATTCAGAACGGAGGGAGTAGAAGATTAGGGACACTAACAGTGCACATTGCTCAGTAAAATTGCAGCACAGAAGAAAAAATAGAAGCAGGTAACTACTAAGATCAAGCCACAAAATCCACTCCATGCCAAAATTAAGATGGCTTATGTTTGGTTGCAGCATTTATTATACAAACCAAAGACTTCATGAGATGGCAACTGTAAAGTGAAACACTGGGGGAAGCGGAATAGAAAGACAATAAAAACATATATCTAGCACATAAACTATGAAAAAAATGGGGGTAACTAACCTGAAGGTAATGCTGCTGCTGGCAAAGGAAAAGGTGCATAGTTCCTTTCTGCTGATGTACTTTGGAAAGCACTTGCAGCTGAATGGAATAGCGGCAGGTGATTGTTTGTTGATGTGGAAGTTGAAACTGGTCTAGATTCCACAGAAATATTTGCACGATCATGGCGAGCTCTGACATTCCTCTGAAACCCTTCTTGGTTAACCAAACGTTGGTCACTCCAGTTGCTTGGGCCAATGCTTAAAGGCATCTGAGGAAGTATAGGCTCGGTACATGCAGTAGGATTTGGCTGCATAATACTAGAGAACCGACTATTGGAAGAGCTTCCCACATAATAGTCACCAGTATTTATTCCATCTACAGGGGTTTTTCGCTTCATTGCAACCTTTCTGCCATCCACATGAGAACTCACTGGACCAAAGAATTCCTCAGATCCATGCGGGTAACTTGGAGCAGGTTTCGGCTGAGCATCATATGGTACATGGCTATTGGATCTTCCAATATGATATGGAACAAAGGAAACATGTGAGGTTCCTTGGTTTCCAACTCTATGACCAGGAAGCTGCATAGCATGGCTTGAAGATGAAACACCATTTGATCTACTTGCCATACTCCTGAAGCCTGGAGGGCCAATTCCAAGGGCTGCATCGCTTCCCATATGCTCAAAAAGCTTCTGATCTGTGATTGAAACAAAAGAGTGTTGCTATTGTATCGTAATTGAGATGAAAAGCACAATAAAGAACAGATAAAGTCCAGCTACCTAAAGGCGTAGGCTCGTTGCGCGGCCCATCCCTGGGTTGAATGTGATCCATCTCTGGCACTTAGAAATGGTTCTGATGATGTCTAGCCAAGAAACAGTCTTGTTTTGGTTGTTCTTAACCTGGAACCACAAATTGAATGAGCGTCAATAATCCAGGTAATACAACACTGAGAAATTTCAGGTAATGACGTGTATGCATAGATCACCATGGACTATTGATATTCACTGAGCTAGTGATTGTTTCAACTCAGGTATCAAAACATGGAAATAGGCAGATTGATCTGTTAATCCATTCATACTATGGTGGAAGTGTTTGTGGCCTTAATTCTGTTAGTTGGCAAATCCACAACATTTTTCACCAACAATCAGTCTATTTAGTCCTAGACATGCAAATTAGGGACAGACAGCAGCCTCCTCTTTGTAGGGAGATGGGGCACATTAGGTTCATGGTCCTAATTATCCCGAGTCTGAAGTTAGAAGAAATAGCCAATCGCACCCAGCAAATACTGAAAAATCAGACTACATTAGAACTACTAATTTCGCTGCTTTAAACAGGTATGACCTGGTTCAAGCCAAACCCCAGAATTGACAGGCATTGAGAAATGGTTGTGCATTCACAGTAGGCCAGCCCCAACAGTAAACAAAACATATCTGCTAGACTGCAGGTATAAGAACTTGTGGGATTAGCCACTAGCCCGGAGATCGATTTTTTTCAGATCGAAATGGTAAAAGATGCATGTAAACAAAACAAGTCCTAAATTGGTCCGAGTCTGAAGTTAGAAGAAATGACCGATGCGCGGCCGGCAAATACTAAGACCACATTAGAACTAATAATTTGGCTGCTTTCAACAGGCATGTCCTGGTACCTGCGAAACCCCAGCATCAACAGGCATTCCCCAATGAAAAGAAATGGTCTTTGCGCCGCCAGGAGTAGTAAACAACCAGTAGCAACTGAAGGCGAGAGGAGACGGGCAATGCTTATTGCTGTTCAGCAAATGTGCAAAACTGAAGAAGTAGCACACAAAAGGAAGGAAGGGAACAGAACATTGCCCTCATAAATGGAGCACATAAATTGGCTTTCCCGTTGTGCATAATGTTAACTTGACGTCGGATATGGCAGGTGATTGGGCATGCTTATCCATGAACCAAAGAGATGCACAAATAAGACACGCTAGTATTATTCTTCTATATTCGTGTTAATTGATGTGTAACCCAAGCATAAGCAACCGGAAATGGCCGCTGACAGGACGGCAGCTCCCTAGTACGCGGCCTGCATACGACCAAGAGACCATCCGTGGATGGATGGATGGATGGATGGATTGAGCAGCAACAGGCAGGGCGGGTGATTGAACTGAACGACGCCGTCGGGCAGATGAGACGAGGAGCAAGCTGTCAGGCGCGTAAGAACAAACTCTGCTCCGCCGTCCGTCCGTCAGGCGGCTAATCCTACTTATCTATCCCGTAATCCCGGCTCGGAGCCGCCCGCCTGTACGGCGACGTCTCGGCGGGCGGATCAACCCGTCCACTCACCCAACCAACTCCGCCGGCAAGGATGGGGAGAGGGGAGGGGGCGCGCCGGTCCAACCAATCGCAACCAGAAAAGCAGAGCCGTCCGGAAAGGAAACAGACAGGAAATCGGTACCTCTGCAGGGAAGGGAGCGGCCGATCCGGGTCGATCCGGCCAGATCGGCGGCGCGGCGGGGTCTCTCTCTCTCTCTCTCTTCTCCGGCGGGCGGGCGGCGGGCGCTGTCTGAGCTGGTCCGGAGACGAGACCAAATTTGTCCGCGTGGGTGGGGAGAGGAGGAGAGGAGGGGTGGGGAGGAGGCAGAGGTATTTATAACGGCGTGCGTGATGCTGCTGGCGTTGGCGTTGGAGAAGGCGAGGCGGAGACGGAGTTGCGGCGAGTGGGGCCCGCGCCAGACTTGTCTTGTCACTTTACTTGCCTAATAAAAATAAAAAATAAAGCCCAGAGAAGGGAAGCGCTCTCTCTCTCTCCTCTCTCTTCACCGGTCGTCTTTTTCAAAATTCGAACGGGGGACCCGGGGCGGGGCCCACGCTCCAGCGAGAGAGAGAGCGCGCTGGCCGGACGGATGAGTAGAAGAAGCCCACGAGGCGAGGACGCCTGGTCGCGTGCTGCGTGAGCAAACAGCTATACTGTACGTACTAACTATACGCCCCGAATACGTATCGACGTATCGTTATACGACGACGGATAAGACATGTGAGCGAGGGTGGGGCCCGGCTGCCAGGGTTTGACCCCGCTGTGTTTCTTCCTTTCTTGGGTGGCTTCTCGCCTTTTTATATTTGCTCTATCTATAAATATAGGAGTGTAGGAGCCTTTTCTTCCTTGAACGAGGGCAACCCTTTTGGAGCAAAGCCTCGTGTACGTTATGAGGCCGACATACACCTACTAGGTTTTTTGGCATACGATGGGGCAAGAATAGTCCGGGCCTTTTCGTGGCTCTTGCCTGCGTTCTTCCCTGGATATGCTAAACAAATTTGGCTACTTACCTAGGCTGTTGACAGCAAATATATGTGTGATGGTACATCTCAATTAATCATCTATAAGTAAATAACAATATACTAGTTCACAATGCAGTATCGGTCAAAATCTCCTGCGATCTTGCCAAAATTCTGCGGGGATCTCGTTCTGAATCCCCCCCCCCCTCCATTTATGTTCGTATAAATAACAATAATTTATATGTACAATACTATAAAATATCGTTAGACATTGAACGGTGAAGGGTCTTTTTGCTTTATATTAACTCATAGTGCACAATACACAGACCATGACACATAAGAAATAGAGAATAGTACAAACCAGTCCTTGGATAGAGGGGCCCAAGGGAAAATTGAGGACTACATCTGGGTTCATAGCTCAACCACAACACGAAACCAGCTTGACCACCACCGAGCACGAAACCACTTTGGGGTGAACCAGCCGCCGATGTTCGTCCTACTGTAGCAGCATGCCGACGAGAACGGCGTGATGAAGATGACTTGTCTCCATGCTTCCCACTCTTTCGCTACAAAAAATCAATGGATGGTTACCCTACGACCCATAGATCCGATGACGTGACCGCCCAATAGCACTAGTAAATCGTCACGTGGAGAAGATTGAAGCCCAACGAGAAGGTTGAAGTCGCCTGTTTGAGACTGACTTGTCCATGAAAACAATTGTTTCCCCGTTTTGTCGATGCCTTGGCCATAGGTGTCCACCCATCTGGGTGTCCAAGTCGGCTTGTGTCGAATACCGCATGGCCTTCTTTTGTGGGCTCTATTCATATAAGTGTGAATATGTGTCAAGAGTGATGTCCCTCTAGGGCCAAAGAACAACCAATCAACACAAGATTTGTTTAGAAAAAACATCTTATTTCCTGGCCATATATTTTGAGGGAACATATATGTCGTTTCATAACAAAGTTGAAGCCCATTCATTTTTTTGTAGCTCTGTTTTGCAATAAAACGCTATGCATAACAAGTAGCCTGTAAAGCGGATTTTTAAAATCAACACATGCCTTTGATCACTCTGCGAGTAGATTTTTCAGTATTCTAGAACCATTTCTAAAATCTATAAATAGCAGATGCAATCATTTTAAATTTAAGCTCAATTACGTTGTCATGTTTTCGTTGAACTTAGCAAATTGACATGCCATTTTTATGAGTGTGTTTTTGTGGGCAAAATTTGCAAACCTTACAAAAAAAATTTTTCGCTAACTTTTACAAAATGGGTCTTGATCGATTGCACTAAACCCAAAAAGGGTTATTTAAAGATTCATATGTGGATGGGGCACTATCCTTATTATACATGGTTTTCCATGTTACATCACATGTTTTATAATTTTCAACTCACATCACTTTACACATTTTATGACCATAAAAATCTTCATTAGATATTTCCAAGTTATAAAATATCTCGCTTAATAGATACAACCGAATAATTATTTAACACTATGTATCAACATATATGTTCTTATGTTGATATGCAAAGAATATCTTCTAAGAACTCGTTGGCATGCCTCTTCACGTCATATAATAAATTATTATATTAATATAAAACATGATTGAGGAAAGCATTACAATAAGATGATAGAGTAGTGGTTTTCATCTTATTTGCATAGAACTGTGAAAAGAGAGTCTCGTAGCATACCAAACACGCCGAAATGTTTCACACCTTGGCAAGAAAGCATGGACATATGACCTCTTCACGACCTTGCCTTAAACACAAGTTTTTACATAATGATGGATGTCAGTCCATGTTGAATGAAAATAAACTAACTCCTAGATTTTCTTTAAGGGACTACACCTAGATTGAAAGGAAGTAGGGTGAGTTATAACTTCTAACTTTTGAGAACTGAAATCGTTTAACGAAAAGGAGAGCTTCATATGTTTGTTTTCAAAATTTTAAGGAGAGACGAGGGGCCCACGTACCGGTGTCAGCCGAGAGCGGGTGGGGCCTCCGGACGAGCACAAACGTGTTGGTGTACCGATCGAGAGACAGGTGCAGTGTAGCGTACATATATGGTCAGCATGGATGCACACCAAGATACGATGGATACTCAGTGGTATCCGTAGGTAGGATGAGACGTGAGCCGTGGGACCCGCTGTGTGACTTTAGGGCTTCCATATTCTCCTTTTTTTTTGGGTGCCGCCAGTTTTTTTTTTTTTTAAGAAACACCGTTTATATACACGCGCACACACTCACCCTATGAACGCACGCACATCCTACCCCTAGAGCACCTCAGAGAGACTGGGCCGGCATGTCAGGTCTTGAGATTGACGAAGTCACCACAGGCGTCTCGCTGTCAACGGGAACATCGCCTCCTACTGAAAGAATATTCCGTCTAAATGAGAAACATCAGCGTCAAATCTGTGGTTTGAACTCTGGTGGGATGAGGATACAACCATCCACCTAACCATCTCGCCACAGGCAAGTTCTCGCCAGTCTGTCTTTTCGTTTCTTCCTTGTGAATGAACCTTAAATTTCTATGTGATTTACGAAACGGACAGCTGGAAAAGAATACGTTCGTCGAGAGATATGCTAAAGAAGTTTGCCGTATGAAGTTATATGCAGCTGCTAGCTGCAGCGTACGTATATGTCTCAAATAATTAACCAACCCACAAATCGGCACCTAATAAACCATGATGCAATCTCGGTAAATCTCTGATGATCTTACGAAATTCTGTTTGGATTTGTTTATTTGTTGCATCGTCATCCGCTTTTTCTGCTTATAGGAAGTTTTTATAGTAATATCCTTTTTATTAAAGAAAAGTTGTTTTGGATGGATATATCTCATACGTCCATTTTACCGCTGCATGATTCAATAGAACGGATTGTTGAAATCTAGAGATACTGAATCCTCTATTAGAAGTAAAGAAACATAAAAGGCGCTACAAATGCAATTTTAAAGCTTAAGTTGTATCAAATTCAACTCACGGGTTTGACTCGCGGTGGGGCTCGTGTGTCAGGGTTTGACTCGCGGCCTTTCTTCCCTTTCTTGGATGGGTTTGCACCTTTTTTTGGAAGCATTTTCTTCCTCAAACGAGGGCAACACATTTGGAGGAAAGTTTTTGGCCCGATTATTTCTTTCTTCTGAGTACGCTACGAAGTCGAAAGACACTCGCTGGAATTTGGTAAATAAGTTCGCATGATATACTTAGGATTGCAGCAATATATTCTCAATAATCAGATCACAGGCAACAGTAATAATAGTCCACGATGAAAATATATCGATGTATCTCCTGAGACATTGCGAAAATTTTGTGTGCACCTTGTTTCGGATTTATATCTCCATTTTTGTTTAGAAAAATAACAGCGAAATTTGTAATACAAAACATATGTGCCATGAAAGAATAGTTCATGATGTACATGCTGATATTTATATCTACAAGGTAAAATTATTATTTTTACTTTAATCTAAACAGGTCTTACGGTTTTTTCGTAGAGTGGGTATGTCTACATTGACTTGTTTCAAGGAGAGAGACAGACAAAAAAAAACGTGCCCCTCCTTGGCCATAGCTGTTCTTCCCTCCCGTGGGAGCCACAAGTTGGCACTGTCACATACTATGTTAGTCCGTGCAACCATGGACACCCTCTCGGGCCAAATGAAAACCTATCAATTTGAGTTTTATTAAACAAAGTATCTTATTTTTATCGGACTATAGTTTCATACAACATGTCTTTGTTGTCGACCTGAATAAGTTCGACTCCATGCTTTTTGTTGTCGATCTTAAGAGGACAAATTTAAAAATAGTTTTAAAAAGAGCCAATACATATGTTTACTTGGTTGTTTACAGGGTACTGAGAGACAGGTGTAGCTAGTTTAGCGTAGTGTGCTGTGTGCACATATGGTCCATGACAGCAGGGCGATCTCTAGGATGCACTACAATGGATAAAGCCATACAAGTACTCGTAGTATGGGTAGGATGAGAGACGTGAGTCGTGTGCCGTGATGACTGATGAGACATGAGCACTCAGCCATAGGGGCCCATGTTTTGTAAGGGTTTGACTTACGATGTTTCGCCTTCCATTTTTTGGGGGGTTTGCCTTCGTTAATTCCCTATGTATGTATGTTACCTCCCCTGGTCTGGATTATAATGTATTTTAGCCTTTTGTGATAAAGGTAAAAACAAGCAGAAATACTCGTTTGCCTTGAGATTTGACTCAGAGGAGACCAGGTCAAGCTCAAAACCGTTGGGGCTCCCGCAAATCCAAACCCTTGCGGAGCTAGACAGTGGCAACATGGTAGGTGTCCACCTTGGCGTTCTTTGTGGTGGATCTGGGTGGAAGAGTGCTCTCGTCGAGGTGAAAGGTGTTCGCTTAGGCGGAGGCTATGGGAATCTGGCGTGGGGCTGGAGGGAGGGGGCGGAGTGGGTGTAGTGTCCAACAATGAGAAGGAGGAGCAATGAGACGATTCGTGGCCGGTGAGGACGGAGGATGTTGTGACGCGGGGACGAAGGTGGAGGGGATCAATTGCTCGTCGGTAACTAGGTGAGAGGGAAAGGGAAACACAGAGATCGAGTGAGCTAGAGGGGAACATGCACAAGTTCATCTCCATTCCGACCAGTGCTAAAATCAGAAATTACTAAAAAAGTAAAAGGAAATGAAGTAATTGTCTCAAGTTTAAACCATATCTAGATATATCCACTTTTAACCAAACTTGAAATAGTTATTTTAAAACGGAGGTTACCAGGGCGTTACGAAAATAGACGCTAGTGGGGTTTTGTTTTGGCATGATGAGCCTGGCAAGAACAGTACATCCTCGGCTCGCCCTTTAGTCGTTCGTGCTCATCGCTACGTTCGTCATGAGATATGCTAAAGAGAAGTTTGCCATATAAAGTTCATATAAAATAATTTATATGCATTGTTCTAGATTTTGGCTCAAACATTAATTATGCATCTGCAGCGCATATATACCAAATAGTTAATCGATCCAAAAAAAAATCAACAGTAGGTAACCCATGATGTGATCTAGGTAAATCTCTGAAGATCTTGCCGAATTATGTATAGATTTATTATAATCAATTGCATCATCCACTTTTCTGCTTAAAGAATTTTTAGTAGTATATATGTTTATAGAAAGTTTGAAATTGGCTCGTTGTTGGAAGGAGTGATTAAAGATCAACGTCTAGCGACTTGGCTACCTGCTGGTTGCCTTGTCTGGCTAGGTCATAGTAGGCTTGAGGGTTTGAATCTTCCTGTAAACACTTTGGTAAACACTAAATAAAGAGTCTGGGACTCTGAAAAGGGAGAAAAACATAAACATTGGAGCTGGAATGGTTTGTTTCGGTTTTAGTTTGGACGCACACGCAAGACATTTATATACTCTTGTACCTCCCGAATGTTTTTAAAACGAGATTAGTGGAGCTCGGGGCCGGGGATACAACTGTACCTCTGTACAAATGATTTTCGTTTTGTAGGTCACAAAATGCTTGCGGTGCTTGTATTGGGCTTGGTATCGCTGCCGTCTATTTAGAGCATCTCTAGCAGATACTGCAAAAATCTAGCCTACCAACCCGATATAGAGTACACTCTAAACGTGTTTTAAGGGCTCGCTTGGTCAGCGGCCAAATGGACCCCTTAAATAGAACGGTAAAAAAGAATAATCCTACCGGTCTTCATCTTCCTCCATTGTCGCATCCTTCCTCGTTGTCGTCGTTCCCCGCCGCGGCCCTCCTCCACCGCCGTTGTTGCATCAAGCGCCGCTCCCCGCCGCGACCCTCCTCCTCCCCGTCCTCCTCGGCCCGGCCTCCTCCAGCGGCGACCCGCTTAAGCAGCCGGATCAGGACCAATAGCCGCCCTTCAAGTTTTAGCGCATCTGGTCCGAGTCTGATGAGTTGTGCTTCCTGCAGGGCCTCCTCGGTTGCGGCGCGCAGGGCCTCATCTTCTTGCGCGACCTCAACGTCTTCTACAACCGCTTCTCTCGATCCATGCCCTAGCCCTACCCCCGCAGCCAGCTCTCCGAGAAGCTCTGCCGCCTCAGGAACAAGCACAACCAGATTCCAACCAGATTCAGGCCAGTTCCACGGTGGCACGTATGCTCCGACGAGGTTTGACCAGTTTACGGGTGGACTGCAAATAGCCCCCCAAAGTGCATAAACGAGGGTCGCATCGATAAACTCGCAGTGCCCTGTAAAACTTTTAAGTGCCGATCCAAGTTTGCAGGATCTGCTAGGCGGCGTCTTTTTTAGCGAAATTGTAAATAACTTTTTTTTTGCAGGTTTGAACACTTTTACGGGTGTCTGCTAGAGATGCTCTTAGCTGGGCTGAACCGCGTGCAGAACGGGACTTTTTCGGACTACAGTTGTGTGACCACCCATAACACTTGTTTGGAATTCGAAACATCGATTTCCAGTACCGAATTCTGTGGTGGAATATCTCCAACTAAACAGAGAACCAGAGTATTCTGCGTAGCAATATGCACAATGCAAGCATTTAGCTATAGTTCTTTTAAATTTGCCTTTTGAGAAGAAGTGACTAAGTTTTTTTTTGAGAAGAAGTGACTAAGTGAGTAGCGACAAATCCTTCATCTCCGCTGACTGGGCCAGGGGCAAACAGCTCACAGGATTCAGCCCTTGCAACATCCTGCCTGGGCAGCCGAGCCCAAGATGAATTCATGGACCTGTTGCCGGCGATAAAAACACACAGACAAAATCCGTCAAGTTTGAGCCCACCTGGTTGCTCTATGGCTGTTTGCCATTGCTAAGAGAACCGAGGTATTTGTGCGGAAAACTATTTTCGCATCGCACTGTTCACGGAGGGTGAAATGAATATGGTTTCTTTTCAAAACGGAGCACAATAAAAAAGGTTCTTGTTCGATGGTTTTCTCGCAAAAAAAGTCTTAGTACCATTTAGAGTTGTTGGGTTTTCTACAAGCATTGTGGACAGCTCAACTTGTTTAGGCTATACTTCCGTGAGATTATTTTGTTTCTGAAGACTATAGGAGTAGCGTGCTTGCCTCTGTTCATGTACATAGTCGCATACCTAGCAGCCCAGCTAAGAGCATCTCTAGCAGCCACAATGCGAGTCAGATTTGTTTCGTCGATTCACCTTTGTTTTCATTTGCTTTCTTTGAACATGTTTGTGATGTTACTCTAGCATTTTCTTTGTTTTGAACTGTTGTATCGGTGTGGTTGCTATATTTATATAGCGGGACGTAAGCCTGATTCGAGAGAGACATAGTCGTATACCGAATCGATTTGTCTGTCGATCCTTCGTCGCTGTCCATCAGTTGGCCCGGCCGTGTAGTTTGTTCTCCACGTGAAAGAACATCGCACCTTTCTCTATAGCTTTTAGCTACTCTTCAGATCCATCACCCCACCAGCTATTCCTGTATTTCTGAAAGATATGCACCAGCTAGCTGTATACCTTTTTTTTACTCCCTCCGTCCCTAAATAGATGCTGTGAAATTGCATAGGAAAGTCATTTTTTTCACTCACATGCACGCAAATCGCTAAGACGTAAACCATGTGTGCTGCTTAATTAATTAGGTGTAAGAGAATAGAGTTATCTGAACCAGAGATCTAGCGCCTGTCTCAGCAGTGACGCGGCATATGCCGCAAGGCGGCAAAAGTGTGTGTACGTATGATGAAAACAATTTGTTCAAATTTGCTTATATCCTGTCCTTACTTTGAGCAAAAGCTCAGTGGCTAAGAAATTATTTCAAGTTCAATGCTAGGTTAATTTCTTGTTGTCAGTTGGGTGATAATTGATGAAATTACCGACTTAACAATATCATGCTCTAGGCTACAATCCAACGTTGATCATCAAGCTTTTGCACACATTTGTGTCATTTTGTTTTGGATGACCTCGAGGTTCTGTACTAAAACACCAAACTAGCTCCTCCAGATGCTCATTTTTTTTTGAAAGAAGCAGATGCTCAAATTATTAAACCTGCACTGCAATTGCCACCCTATATATATATACATCCTACCCAAGATCGGCATCACCACAATTCCGAATTGTCAAAATGATACGAAAGAATAAGATGGAAAACCCGAGGCCCGGCTGCCAGATCTTGATACTCTTGCTGCTCTCTGAAGCTATCAGCTGGTGGTTAGCCTGTTCCACCCTGGCAACTCACCCCATGATCCTCATCGATCAGGGTTTGGTGCCCTGTAACTGTAACTACGACGATCGACACTTACCCCCACAGACCCTACACCCACCTAGCTTACGCCTCACTCTTCCTCCCCCAACCATCCTGTTATAAGCCATGCACGCCGTCTCTCATGTCGATCATCAGTCGCATCGAGTTGCACTACTGCACGTACGTAAATCATGGCAGCCATGCAGAGACTTGCCGTGCTCCTTCTATCCATGGCGATCACGGCCTCGGCGCAGGGCCCCGCGGTGGCGCCCACCGCACCGACAACGCCGACGCCGACCCCGGCAGCGCCGGCGCCGGCTGCCGGGACGACGAACATCACGGGGGTGCTGGCCAAGGCCGGGCAGTTCAACACGTTCATCCGTCTGCTGCGGTCGACTGGCGTGGCGGCGCAGATCGACAGCCAGCTCAACAGCAGCTCCGGGAACGGGCTCACGGTGTTCGCGCCCACGGACAACGCCTTCACCTCGCTCGCCTCCGGCACGCTCAACTCGCTGTCCGACAGCCAGAAGAACGCGCTGGTGCAGTACCACGTGCTCTCCACCGCCATCCCCATGTCGCAGTTCGACACGGTGAGCAACCCGCTGCGGACGCAGGCCGGGAGCAGCTCGCCGGGGGAGTACCCGCTCAACGTCACCTCCACGGGCGGGCAGAACGTGAACATCTCCACCGGCGTCGTCAACGCCACCGTCGACAACACGCTCTACACCGGCGACCAGCTCGTCGTGTACCAGGTGAGCAAGGTGCTGCTGCCCATGGCCATCGCCGGGACGCCCGCGCCGGCACCGGCGCCGCTCGCGCCCGGGAAGGCCAAGGAGAAGACGCCGGCCTCGTCGACGTCCGCGGACGCGCCCGAGGCCGAGGCGACCACGGACGCGTCGTTCGCGGCGCCGGCCAGGGTGCTCACGGGAGGTGGTGTCGCGGCGGTGCACGTTCTTGCGTTGGCGGCGTTCTGGTGGGGTCTGTGATGGCGTCCAGTGAGACTGTTGATTCGTATACGTGTGGTGTCTCGAACTCTCGATCCCTTTTTGCTCGCTTCTTTGAAGTTGTTGTCTGTTTTCATTTCATTTGTTTTATTTTTTCGTTAATATCACTGTAATTGTTAGGGCCGTGCAAAGTTTATGTAATGCTATTGAATAAGATTGATTTTTCTATAGTTTTCATAAGATATGTACGGAGTAGTAATTAGTAAAGTACATATTCATTTGTCTGAAGATGAAGTTTGAAACATGGAACGTGCGCCACACACGACATCGTGCTCTCAAGCCTACCCATGTGAAACCAAAATTGGTGCACCAGTCCTTCGGTGAACCACCTAAATGTTTTCAAATATCTGTATAAAACTTTGGGCATACACAATAGTACAATACTCATCTAACATGTTACATGTCATACAATTCTATATGGGAATTCATATATCACATATCAATAAATAAAATAGACAAATCTGGAAATAAATAGTGTCCAAGTTGCAAGTTGGGCTTTAAATTTGGCCCGTTATCACTCTGTTTTTTTCCTCCGTTTGTGTTGTTTTTCAAATTTGGACTTAATATTTTGTGACTACCTATATTCGAGATGTGTCAATGTCCAAACTTTCAGAATTTTTTAAAACATTTCAGATGGTCCACAGGAGCTGGTGCACACTACTTATGTTTTTGCACCGAGAGAGGGGCGACACGGACTTGTGAGAATGTCTGGCTTGACCTTCATTCGACCTTTTCTCCGATAGAACTATGCAAATTTCCGCGCTCAAAGCAGTGCAATTTCAATATAAATATGGAAATTTCTCATGGAACAAACGGTTAAAATCCCATAGAACATGCAAAATTTCCATCTTTTTTACACCATCACACTTTTTTAGTAATTAGTTTACATAGTACTCTCGGTAGAAAAAGAAAAGGAAAATAGTGTCACAAAGAATCAAGAGTGAGCCGGCCAGGAAGAAAGAATGACGACATGAACAATACATCCAAGTTTCATTGGGTCCCTCCGTTTCAAGGATTCACAACCAATTGATGATTTGCCGTGCCCAACGTGAAACAGAAAAGGGCAAGTCGGCCAGGGTGTCATCAAAAAAAATAAAAAATTCTCTATGATTTTGTACTCGCAATTAGCCACGCTGATGGACGGTATTCCATCCTCGGGGAGCTCGAGCTCCGTCCGTGCCTCGAACCTTTTTCATTCCTTTTGGGATTACTATTTATTACCACTCAAAACTATAAAAGCATGTCTCCTAATCACACGTTAGAGTGACTGATGCGGAAATAAATGATTCTCACCAAAGTTTCTATTTCACCTTCGACATCGCCAACATGTATGTGAGCAGCAGGATCTGAATCCACCAAAATCGTGTGTAATGGCGAAATTGTGTTCACTATCACTTCATGGTGAAATAAAGAAGTTGTTGTGATGTGATTGTGTGTTTGTGTTCATAGCAGCACTCTTTCAGTGACACGGTTTTGCTTATGTAACCATACATCTATTATGTTTCCGGTTAATACAATTATAGTATGGAAAATAAACATATGTTATGAACACGAAAATATGATAATGACAATTTTATTATTGCCTCTACGGCATATTTCTAACAAATATATTTTGTGGTTATTCAAACAAGTAAAGTGCACGAAGACGTGTCAAAGGAAAGGAATATAACTTTCTAACCATTTATTTCTTATAGGTGTTTATATTTTTCCTACAAAGTTGATAAAAAAATTAAAAGATTAACTTTGACTAAACTTATAACGTAAATTACGAACGAAGGTCAATCATACTCTAACATGTGTTGTTCTTTTTCTTGTATCACAAGGCTGGTTAATTACGGTCACATACGAAACCACCAATGGGTCACATGAAGGAGACCCCTAAGAAGTGGTTAATTATGATAGTGGAATGGAGCCGCCGACAACACATGAGTGAGAACAATGGTGAGCCGGGTAAGGACACATACGAGAGGGATATTAGGGTGAGCGTGTTCAATAGTGTTGAGATGCGGGGAGGAGGCATGGTACAAATTTATGACGAATCCAATTAGCGGTATGGCAAAAAAAAAACTAAGATCTACTCGAAGGGATATTAGGGTTGACATGTTCATAAATATTGACAAGAGGGGAGTAGAGATGTAGTAAAAAATCATAGCCGAGATGACATGGCCATAATCATGTGGCAAACATGTTAACTCAGATTATCATCACCATTTATCCTGTAACAAGCACACTTGATGAATAGTTATAATCAAGGAAAGAATTATTGAGAAGAATGATGGCAAACAACTAAGAAAATCCAGATATAAAATATATCTATGAGGGGAAACCCAACATGGAAATAGCCCTAAACCCCAAAATTATTGCCGACCACTCGTTGTTGATCAAACGTTGGAAGATCTAAAACACTCCCATTTCTTTGCCCTAGCCTCTATATATCCCCCGCGCCCAGTATATTTCCCCACCTCACTCTCTTTACTCTGCCCCCCCCCCCCCCCCCCCCCCCCCCCCCACCCCATCTGTAAGAATATGGCGAGAGAGGGAGTTATGGATAACATCAACAACATCAACAACAACGATGGTGAGGTATTTCCAAACAGGGGAGCCGAGAACAATAGAGAGAAAGGGGTGACGGTGCAGTCGCTACAGGAGGGCAAGGCCGAGGTGAAGAGGATCCTGGAGCACAACCGGATGCTGATCAAGGAGATGGGCATGAAGTATGAGGGCCGAGATGGCGGCGTCATCAACCATTACGCCACCCTTTTTTGTGAGTACACCAAGAACATCGAACGCCTCCACCACATCTACTCCGACCTCTCCTTCTACTTCAGTTGCTCCATCGCCAAGAGCTCTTCCGCCGTTGTTGATGGCGCCACAGAGGGTTGCGAAGAGGCGCGACCTTCCCAGTAGAAGAAAGATACCAACACCCTATCTTCTTCTATTTTTAGAATTCAATTTGTGCGCACCTAGCGATGGTTGGGGCTCAGCGGCCGTCAGGCTCAAGACTTTATTTCCTTTTTCTTGTTTGGTTTCTTGATGAATGATTTTAGCGTTTTGCTGAGCATGTGCGGCTTATTTTCAGAAATCAAATAAACATGCAATTAATATACTACATTATCAGCATGTAGTAGTACTCCTTTAATTTGCAAGCAGTACAATAGATCAATGAAATTTTCCACGCTCCTGGCAGTACAATTTCATTACGAATATGGAAATTTCTCGTGGTCCGACAATTCAACTCCCATATAGAACGTGGAAGTCTCCCATAATCTTTCCATTCACATACAAATATGGAAAGCATTCGTTTTCCATCCAAAACGTTCAGTTCACACAAAAACATGAAACAATCGCGTAGTACTCAAACAGTCGGATCCCCGTAGAGATGGTGAAGTGTAACATGCATGACTCATTTGTGCCGAGTAACATGTTCTTCTTATGTTACCAGTTTACATGATCACTATTTTGTAATAATTAGTTTACGTTAATATTGTTGGGGGGGAGAGCCAGGACAGAAGGATGACAGCACAGTACAGCAAAGTTTCATCACACAGCTACACGCCATTTCCGTTTCAAGGTTTCACAAACAGCCGATGAATTCCCCTGCCCAACGTGAAACGGAAACAGAAACGGGCCAGCCGGCCAGGGTGTCGCTTATACCATGTGAAAATACAAAAACCGGCTCCGGGACTTCGTACTGCCAGTTAGTAACAGCCGTTCTGCTGGCCGGTGGTCCCTGCGCTTGGTCGCCATGAATTCCGTTCTGGAGAATAGAGGCGCCGGGAGCCGGGGAAGGGTCCATGAAGGAGACTAGGATTTTTCTGGGCTCACGACGACAGAAAATATAGACAGCCCCGAGTGGCTTTTTATATGCCTTTGCATGCGCCGACGAAGTCGAGTTGTACGCAAGCTGGACATCGGGCCGGGCCTTTTTTTCCCACCGACCCAAGCACGGCAACACAGCCCGGCCCAAAGCACGACCCGGCACAGAATAAATTGGGCTGGGACAGGCCCAAAGCCCGCAGCAGGCAGTTTTTTTCTAGGCACACCCGGCTCTAAACATTATTTTTGAAATTTGAAATATTTATATTTTATATTTGAAATAAATAGAAAAACATGCTAAACTAGATCAAAATATGCCAAAACATGTCAAAACTCAAAATAGGCCAAAACATGCAAAAACTTACGAAAACAAGTCGTGCTTTTTAGGTGGGCCAGATATAAAATAAGTTGGGTTGGCCTTTTATGAAAAGTTGCCACGTGGGTCTTCGAGACTCTCGACGACGGCCTTACTCTCGACGGCGAGCTTGATCGACTTCATATTTTGGCTCCTCTCGCCTCGCTTTCGCGTCTTCGAGACTCTCTACGCCAAACGTGCAGGGGCGGATCCACACTCCGGGCAGCATGGGCCATGGCCCCCCGGGTTGCAGAAATCTTTTTAAGCTATGTATTACTCAGATTAGGGATTTTCTCTAGCAATTAGCCTAATTTTTATACTGAAATTAAAGATTGGCCCGGAGCTTGGTTGGATTCTGGATCCGGCACTGCCAACGTGAGCTCTTTTTTTGGAACTTGGGCATCAGTGGTGAGCACGAGGGCCCCTCTTCGACAAGGGCGAGGTTGGCAGCCATGGCTAGGTGTGGAGTGGAGTGGGGCTGTTGAGAGATGGAAGGCCCGAGTAGAGAATGCCTCGAGTCAGGAGCAAATTAGGGGAGAAACGTAAATGTGATCCGCGTATGTCTAAACGAGTCCTAAATTTGGACAGAAAATGGGTCTCTGGACGGATAGAAAACTGATAGATGGGGTGGATCCGTTGAAGTCATGCTTAGAACGAATAGGGTCGTCCATCCCGAAGATTTTCGAGCATTGCCTACAGTAGCCGTATGTGCCACCACGCTTGTACGCAGTGAAGAGAAAACCATGTGCGGTGCGGTGGTGTGCCGTCCGTCGCCTCCGCCGGAAACCGCCCGAGCCGGCCGACCTCCGTGCTGCAACCAGCTTATCTATCTAAGCATGGCCATGGCGCCTCGTGATACGATCCATTTTTTGCTTCGCTCCCAAGGAAACAACTCAGGACGTCCGTCCGAGGGGCGATCGATGCACCAAGCCAAAACTGCGCCGCGGCTAAAGATCGTCTGAGCTAGCCGGTCGTCGTGGCACGCTGCCGGCCACCAACGTAGTGCTCATGGAACATTACTTTTCTTTTCTTTTCGTTTCAGGAAAGGTGTGGTGGATAAGAATATTACATACTGGAGATTCCACAGCTGTTCTTCAGCCACACGTCCACTTGCAGCAACAAGCTACTTTATTTTATTTTATTTTATTTTAGGTAGATTCTTCTGTATCTGCATCATGGAATGGTGACTAAACTATATCTAAACAGCCCCTAAGAAAGCAATGTGATAATCGGTTCACAACTGTGTTCAAGTTTTGCTGGTTAGTGGCGAGCATGGTGGAAGAGCCAACTGTGTCGGCAGGAGTGCAACCATATGATACACGCCGCTTGTGCAAAAAGAAAAAAATATGATACACGACGCATAAAACAAACGGAAGACAAGACAATGGATCCATGCGTGACCCAAAAATGTCAAGCCACATCCGTCATTCAAATCCACCAATGAAGAACGAAAACAAAGGAGGAAGATAGACACGGGCTTTCTTCCTGCAGAATCAGAAAAACTTGCCCCCCTCTTCACCGTCAGATCATTGGTTCTCTTTTTTTCCTTTCGCCGCCTCGGCGGTACGAGGGAGGGAGACATCATCCCCTTCTTCTGGTCTAGTAGTTAGGGTTTCGATATGTCTATTGTGGTGCGATGTTAGAGTTGAAGTATGTCCAGGCAAATACATATGGCTTAACTCTCTTCCCACACCGGCGGCGACCTTTAGGATGGCGTCTCAGACGTGTCAGAGTTGATGGCAACGTGTCCTGCTCGATTGTTCACATTGGCAACCTGGTCTTCTCGCCGTTCTTTAGATGTGGCGAGATCAGTTTCTCGTTGTGTCGCTGGCGTTCGTGATTATCCATGAAGGCGTTGGCGGTTGAGACGGGATGGTTCTTCTATAGCAAGGTTGTTGGTTCGGACATGATGAATTTGTTGTTCTTCTCCGATTTCATCAATGGCAGATGACAAATCTTGGTCCAAGATAACACACAACGTGACACAACTAATATGTGTCTGGTTGCATGCAACAAGCCTGCTCATGGACTCAAAAACCTCGTTAGCGATGGTGCTTTTTTGGATTTTGCAATGGGGGAGGCTCGACACCTCTTCTGGTGCTCGGTCTCGGCGATGCTAGAATTATTGTAACTTGATTTTCAGTTAATGAAATTTATGCTTTGCTCTAAAAAACACCAATGAACGATACATTAAAACTATGACTATGGATGTAAATACAAAACCTGATTATTAGTGCTTCTTTGTATTCAAAGTAATTTTATATGATTTTCATGGGATTTGGATGCTTATAATTTTTTCGATGATTTGTGGGGTAATTGTCCTTGGAAAATTTAGCATCAATCCAAACCTCCTTTTAGAATCTTTTGCTTTTCCGATGCTTCAAACAAAGTTTGTGAAACTCTGTATAATATGTGTAGTATTTTTGTAAGGGTTCTCTGTTTACACGACAAAATAAAATATACATAGCCACCATATGTCCGTTCTGCCCGCCATAAAACAAACCCCTGTCGCTCGCTCCAGCCTTCACCTACCTCGCGACTAGCTAGCCACCCAGGGAGGCGGCCACTTGGATCACCATGACGGCCACCTCGCTACCACAGCCTGGCCCCCACGGCAACGGCACGGCCAACGGCACCCTGGCGCCGCCCTCCAACGGCGAGTCCTTCGCCAAGTTCTTCGAGTGCTGGATCTTGCAGCAGTCCCGCGACCTGTCCGCGCTCCGCGCCGCGGCAGCCGCGACGTCGACGCCCGCTGGCCTGGAAGGCGAAGCCGACCTCCGGCGCCTGGTCGACCGGGTCCTCGGCCACTACGAGCACTACTACCGCGCCAAGTCCGCGGCCGCCGACGACGACGTGCTCCCGATGTTCTCGCCCTCCTGGATCTCGGCCACCGAGACGCTCTACCTCTGGTGCGGCGGCTGGCGCCCCACCGCCGCGCTCCAGCTGCTCTACTCCAAGTCCGGCGCGCAGCTCGAGGCCCAGCTCCCGGCCTTCCTCGACGGCGGCGGCCTCCCGGACGGCGACCTCGGCGGCCTCTCCGCCGAGCAGCTCCAGGCCGCGGACGCGCTCCAGCGCCGCACCATCCGGAGCGAGCGCGAGATCGACGAGGCCGCCGCGAGCGCGCAGGTAAGATAATCGACTAAAGATTCGTTCTTGGAGGAGGTCAGAGCCTGATGAGACGCGTGCAACGTACGTGCGCAGGAGTCGCTGGCCACGGTGAAGATGGTGGAGCTCGCCGCCGGGGGCGGCGGCGCGGAGGGCAGGATGGAGCGCGAGATGGAGGCCAAGGCGGAGGGGATGCGGCGGGTGCTGGAGATGGCGGACGCGCTGAGGATGGACACGCTGCGCGGCGTGGTGACGCTGCTCCGGCCGGCGCAGGCCGTGCACTTCCTCGTCGCCGCCGCCGAGCTCCACCTCTCCGTGCACGACTTCGGCCGCCGCAAGGACGCGGCGGAGTGAGCGCACGCCGTCGCCATTTCGATGGGCATGGCCTTGGTTGGTTTGCTCAACGCCGGCTAGCGCGATAAGCGTTGACCGCGCCGTTATCCCGTTCCTTCCGTTGCGTGTAGCCTGTATAAACTGTGTTGTGCCAATTTGTCAAAGCTGTCGTGATCATCAAGGAGGCATACAATGAAGTTAGGCTTTTAGCTAGTATACTAATATTTTTGCTGAATTAGGGAAATGGGGGTGTAGTGTTTATTCTAAAGAAGAATTTCAAATTTTATAAAGTTTTCCGGTACTGCAACTGTTTGTACTACTACATCCCATCGTTTGATAGCCGGATCAATCAATGAAGAACAACACTCAACAATGAGATTATTAGGATTTGCCTGGATTGGTAAAAAAACATACATGCAAACACACGACATAAAAGAACAAAAAGATGTTAACAACCAACATAAATGAACTTGTGAAAATTCAACATAGATGGTGATCGCAATCCTTCGTTAGAAAAAATATGATAATGATCGTTGGTTAGTAAAAGATCGGAATTTGAAGACCATGATCGAATTAAAGGGAATTTTGTACGGAGTAAGAAATTTGGAGGATTGACCGACGTCATCTGTAACTTTTTCTATAGGGGTTGTCCGATGTATTAGATCGAACCTAATAGGAAAAGAATCAGTTAGACTACATTATATGGGAAATCTAACATCCATTTCCGTGTTTCTGAAATCGTGTGAGTCAAAGTGGCCAAAGATAGATGAGGCTAGTGGTAGGACAATTAGTTGGGAGGAAACGAGACAATGTCGGTTGGCTCGATCTCGCGTTTCCTCTCCCTCCCCTCCAGACCTCTCCTTGTCTCATTTCATGTTCTCTCCATCTTGTTTTCGTCAGACGAAGATGATGGAGGGCGAGAGGCATGACCTCCTCCTTGGCATTGTTTATTATCTAGTTATAGTATGTTTTTCCGGTTTCCTCAATATGACAGTTGCCATTTTGACTCTTTTTTTTTGTGGTGGCTCTGGCCTTCTCATGGTTAGGGAATTTTTTGGTGGTGGCTCTGGTCGCGTCGATGTCCACATGTATGACATCGCTAGCAAGGACACGTATCTCGCCTATGATGGTTAGATAAAAAGGTGAATGTAGTGATCTAGATTATTGACCCATCCCCGCATCATTCCAAATACAGTAATCCTAGTTTCAGAAATTGTGTTGAAACAAAACTGAGCTTTAATAGATTTATCTTCTTTCATGTTCATCTCAGTTTTGACTCAAACAGCGCATGATAGTCCGTACAATTATCCAATATCTATGTGCTTTTTGGTATAATTTTCTGCAATCATTTGCACTATGTATTTTAGGTTGGTACCATGCATGGTAATATGTTCTCAATAAAAGGTTATTTAAAGATGGAAAACCGTTGTTGGCTTTTAGTACTGGGCTTTCTAGCCCAACTACCACGAGTGAAATGCAAGCCCAAATTCTAGATGTAAGGAGATCTATTGGACCTAACTGCAAAAGCTACACTCACTGACTCACCTCCTAAATCTCGCGCGCACCACAGCGATCTCCGGCGACCAGCCGACCACCGGCGATGCGGTCCTCCTACGCGGCCGCCGCTTCGTCCTCATCGCGAAAGCCAACTCCCACCCCTGCTGCAGCTCCCACCACGCGTATACCACCACCCCGACCTGCACCGCCGCCCAACCCTAGCCCCGTCTCCGACTCTGACCCCTCGTCCTACTCCTCCTCCGCGGACGAGACCGATCTCTCCGCCTGCGACGACGCGACCAAGGCCGTACTATCCGCATACCTCTCCGCCGCCGGCGATGGCGCCGACCTCTCCAAAGTCGGCATCTTCCTCAACTCCGCCTCGCGCCGCCGGTCACCGCCGTGCCTGATCTGCCTCGACCCCATCCGCCCCACCGACCCCGTCTGGTCCTGCTCCGCCTCGTGCTTTGCGCTCCTCCACCTCCCCTGCATCCAATCATGGGCGCACCAGTCAGCCACCGCCGCCCCCTCCCCCACCTGGGGCTGCCCCAAATGCCGCGTCGCCTACCCCAAATCCCAGACCCCCACCTCCTACCGCTGCTTCTGCTCCAAGGCCGTTGACCCTCCCGCGGACCCCTGGAACCTCCCGCACACCTGTGGCGACGTCTGCGAACGCCCGCTCAATTCAAATGCAGACTCCGGCTGCGAGCACACCTGCCTCCTGCTTTGCCACCCCGGGCCTTGTCCGCCGTGCCCCACAGTTGTCCCGAATGCTCGGTGCTTTTGCGGAGCGAACCGCGAGCCCCGGCGCTGCGCGCATCAGCGGTATTCTTGTATGGGCAAATGTAACAAACGCCTTAGCTGTGAACTCCACCGATGTCCGGTGGATTGCCATGATGGCCCCTGCCCACCGTGCGCGGTGAGGGGGGATCACCACTGTGAGTGTGGAGAGACAACGGTGAAGAGATTGTGCTCTGAAAGGGTCTTTCAGTGCGAGAGGGAGTGTGGTGGGATGCTGGATTGTGGAAAGCATAGGTGTGAGAGGGGATGCCATGGCGGAAAGTGTGGGGAATGTCCGCTACGAGGGCGCCGGACGTGCCCTTGTGGCAAGAAGGAGTATCCAAAGTTGGAGTGTGATGTGGAGGCCGCCACATGTGGATCGACTTGTGAGAAGCTGCTTGGGTGCGGACGGCACAAGTGCCCTGAGCGGTGCCATCGTGGCCCGTGTGACGTGACCTGCCGTCTTGTGATAAAGAAGGCCTGCCGCTGTGGGGGTCTGAAGAAGGAGGTACATATCCATACAGCATGTTGTGATGATAACCTTGCAAGTAGTAAGCAACACAGATATTCGATCACTCAGTGTGAGAAGATAAATCGATTGACTCCAAAATGCAAATGGCAATTAGCAACACTATTGCACCTAATACAGAACTTATCTTCAAGTAATTGATACATGTAACAGCCAATTGTTGAAATGTACATTTTCCAGTGGACCAATAAAAGGCTTGTGTGCTTCAAATCAATTTTTGACTCTAAAGTTTACCCCTTGTAGGCATACTAGGTAACATAGTAATAATAGTGACTAGCAATTGGTCATTTCTGTCTCTCTGTAATCTGGTCTAGTAGTAATGCTATAGCTCGTTAGGTATACTTCTATGTTATTGTTTATTAGAAAGCAAATGCTTAATTCCCAAATTCTTGTGATGCATTTTATCAGCTTCCTTGCCACCAAGACCTGACCTGCGAAAGAAAATGTCAGCGTTTACGCGCCTGTGGACGCCATCCTTGTAAGCGACGTTGTTGTGTTGGGGATTGCCCGCCCTGCGCAGAGGTACTTCTTGTTTTTCTTCTTTTATGCATTATTTTGGCTCCTTCAAGCACTAAAGGAGCCTATGTATGTAGACTTGTGATCGGAGGCTCAGATGTGGCAATCATAAATGTCTGTCTCCATGCCACAGGTATTGCCCTAATCAAAGATGCATCTTTTGGATTGTCACTTGCTGTTGTTTAACTCTACTTGTGTTGCTACATACTTATGTGTATGTGCTCCCATGTTGATTCAACCACACAATAGATTTCAAAATGTACTGGTGTTTTGCTCTGTAATAGTCACATTTAGTTTTTGGATGGAAACTCATGTCTGTAGTTTCCAGGCTGTCTTATTGGTTCATTTTTCTGAATTGAATTTCTAGTAACAATTTGTTCCTTTTGTTTACCAGAGGTGCTTGTTCACCCTGTCCTTTGATGAAGACCATCTCATGCTTCTGTGGGAAAACATACTTTGAGGTTGAACTTGATAGACTCTTAAATTTGTTTTCATTTCGTTATACGAGTTATATTAGGTCCTACTACTTCCTTATAAAAGATGATTAGGACTTTGGAGAATGAATTAGCATGAAACACCTGCATTCCAATCATTTTTACTTCATCTGGTGCACTTCCCTTGTTGTTAATTCTTGCTCAGGTTTGATTAGTTCACTTTGTAGATTAAAATGCATAATTTTATTGTAGGTTCCTTGTGGGACCGAGAAGAATCAGAAACCTCCCAAATGCTCAAAAAGATGCAATATAGATCGCCTTTGCAGACACAAGCTTGAGTGCCGGGTAAACTGTTCCGACTCTTTTCTTTCACATTGTCATTACTTATTAATGATAATCTCTTGATCATTTTCATTGCTGATTGCCATTACAAGGGTATCTTCCACCTTGTTCAGAATTTATTCTGGTGAATTTGGTTGCATGTCATTTCTGCATACTTTTTAATTACTTCTGATATTATAGATTTGTCCTCAGAATTTACTTGACATTTAATCTCCTTCCTTTAGCCCCATAAATGCCACTATGGAGCCTGTCCACCTTGCAAATTGATCTGCGGTGAAGAGTTTTCTTGTGGCCACAAGTGTACAGAAAGGTCCATGTTTAATTAATATGCCAAATGTGTCATCGCAGCAGTGTACTAAGAACTAGAAATTTCTCGGATGGCTAACAATCTTAACACTACTTAGGTGTCATGGCCCTATTCCTCCGCCGAACCCCGAGTACACACTTAAACCAACGAAGAAGAAGATGGAAAAGAATATAGAGTGTACGCCTGGAACGCCATGTCGACCATGCCAAGAAGTTGTTCTGGTGCCATGTTTTGGGCAGCACCTAAGCCAAGAACGTGCAGTAAGTTCCCAACAACATGGGCATCCTTTGGTTAATTTGTGCCTCCCTCCTTCCCTCCCTCTTTTGCACACTCGAGCATGCACACATGCACTTATACTCGCTTTTACACCATGTTATAGGAACCATACATTATTTATTTTTCTTATTTTGCAGATGCCTTGCTCCAGAAGCAGGCAATTTCCCTGTCAGAATTTATGTGGAAACCCTCTCCACTGTGGCAATCATTATTGCACAAAGACTTGCCATGTGTTAGAGGTCCCATCGAGTCAGACTAAAGCTGATACCATATTATCTCGCAGTAGGGACAACACACTTGCTGAGCCTTGTGAAAGATGCAATCTTCCTTGTCAAAGGGTCAGTCTTCTTTCTTTCCCTTTGCAATACCTTTAGTTTGTCTGATATGTCTATATTTTTAATGTGAAAAGGCTAGTTGGCCTCCACATCTTTCTTTTGAGCTTGATGCATGATGTTTACTCTTTATGCTTCTGCCAGGCGAGGGATCCTCCTTGCTCACATCCTTGCCCTTTGCGGTGTCATCTGAGCGATTGTCCACCTTGCAAAGTCCTTGTTAAAAGATCATGTCACTGTGGTGCTATGGTACACGCTTTCGAGTGCATGCACTATAACAACCTAAATGCCAAGGAACAACTGAAAGCAAGGTCTTGTGGTGGCCCATGTCATAGGTCAGTTACCAATTACCGGCTCCTAGTTGTTTCTGTTATAACTGTTTGAATAAAAATGTTGCATAATTGTCATCCAAACTTCCAGATTTATACCTGAATTTTTATTAACTGAGTTTTGGACCTGTTATTTGTGGCACTGTGCAGGAAATTATCAAATTGCCCCCATCTGTGCTCAGAGATATGTCACCCTGGTCAATGCCCGTCAGTTGATCAATGCATGAAAAAGGTGACCTCAGCTTATATTTAGTTTGAAATAACTTGTAACCTGGTAACCAGCAAGTGATCTAGTTTGTTATCTGTTTACCTGACAAAACTGTAGATGAGAAGTATTTGGATATATTCCTTTGTTAAAAATAAAAGTGAATTATAGTTTTGCAATCTCAAGCTATACCTTTTAGTCGTTTTAATTCCTCTACCTATTTGATATCTATGAAGGTCAATGTACGTTGTGCATGTAACTCCCTGAAAAAGGAGTGGGTATGTCAAGATGTTATGAAGGAGTACCGTAGGTCTGGTCGTGATCCAAAAGAAGTACCTAAAGGTCAGTATGGAGTTGGCCTACTTGCATGTGGTGAAGACTGCGCGAAAAAAGTCAAAGTTTCAGACACAGAGTTGCATCTCCGGAAAGTTCAGGAGATTAAGGTACCAGACCTTTACCATTGGAACAAAATTTGGATGCAGTGTTTTTATCTGTGAAGGTTTTACCAATTCCACCAGACCCTACCATCATTAACAAAAAATTTAGTCCATGCACTGTTTTTTATCTGTTTTAAGGTTTTACCACCAAACGATTGGATTCTGAGGTTATGTACTGAATGTGCAATTTTCGTGTAGAACCCTGCTGCAGAACCTGCAAATGTGCCCAAGCGCAGGAAGAAGCGTGACCGTGGAGTACAGGAACCTGTTAGGGTTTCGACATGGCAGGTGTGTAAAATGTACAGATGGGCTGCTTAGGTACTGGGCTGGCTGTATTATCTGCTCCTTACAGTGCACTTACGTTTGCAGAAAACCAAGAGATATCTCCTGATGTTTGTGCTAGTGATGATTTCTGTAGCTGGATTGGTCGTGTTGGGAAAAGTCGTTTACCAGATTTCTGATTGGATGAACGAGATGGAAGAGCAGAAGGCCAGGCAAAGGCTTCTGAGGGCTGGAAGGCTGTAAGTAAAGTAAAGAATATAAATGCATATTTTGATATGTAAATTCATAAACTGCCGCTTACCGCCGCGGTCCAGTTTTTGGAGGCATGTGAGTGAAGGATGTTATTGATTTTGCACATTTCTTGTATAAAAGGAAACAACTTTGTATCATTTGAGTTATTTTGTTGTTCACTTACGGTAAACAAACAAATGATGTCAGTAATGTATCACTGTCCAAAACACTTATGTGAGTTAAGAATTATGTCATCTACCAAAATGATGTAATTTCTGCTGAAGCTTCAGCAACAAATAGTGTCATCGTATACATTGTTTGTAAGATTATCAAATGTCTAAGCAACATAGCATTGCCAGTTTGGAACAAAACAGGCAGCATGTTCAACTTGACTGCATGTATGCGATACTTCTTCTTTCGCAAGAAGCTGAACAGATTTCGCACAAACACCTAGACGCATGTGAATTTCTATAGCCTTAACTCAGTAAATTGTGCGTCGCCACTGAACTAAATCGCCTCATCTATGCATCCTTGTTCCCGGCAACCTAAATCTCACCACACATCCTTGTTCACTTGTTAATTAGTACTGAAACTTGGTGTCGACACTGCAGCCGACTTCTAGAGTTCTTGTCCATGCCACCTCCACTCTCCAGGAAACACCATGAAGCATCAACGCAACAGCAGCGTGCTATCTCATTGTCCTCTCGAAAAAGGTGGATTCTTCCGACCGTAGCATGAAACTCATCCTACGGAATCAGATGCCGTATGTGCTCAAAGCTTAAGAAAATGCAAAATGCAGTACTTTTTTCCCCTCCGCCGGATACTCTCGGCCGTCCAACACACAACGTCGGATTCCGTTTTCACTTCTCTATCATCACAGAAGCCATAATGCTCAGCTCAGTTCTCTTCTAGGCTTCTACCCTTCTACAGCTACATATATAGATGTCACGCTCTGCCTGAACTGCTACACTCCAGTTCCAGGACAAAGTTCAGAGTAACCTACCATGGGGGCAGCACCGTCGCGAGAGGAAGCTGCTTCCGCCTCGTCGCGCACCGATGACGGCCGCGCCGTGCCGATGATGGCACACAGCGCTTCTACGACCTCTGACACCGCCAACCAGGCCCAGTCCAAGCGAGCGCCGGCGCCTCACATGTTCCGGGAGATCGTCGCCGGGGAGGTCACCGACGTTGCTGCGCTGGAAGACCAGGTCTCCACGGGGATCCTCTTGGCCGGGAAGACAAAGGTCCGTTCACCTCTGAACATGAGGTGCCATCTTCTTTTTTCGAATAGCTACCATGATATGTTGGATATCATAAGCTTTCATCCCTGTTTTTGAACATGTTTCGTGAGTTATGCAGAAGTACTGGGTGGATGATAAGAGTAGGCACAACTGCTTCATGCTACTCCCCAGGGGCCTGCACATCACCTGGAGCGAGGACCCCAAATACTGGACCTGGCAACCCCTGAAAGAAGGAAGGTAAGTTACTAGTTAAGCGTCACAACATGTCTAATATAATTACATCATGCCATCTTTATGCTTGCATCAGGAATCAGTACGTACTAACCATGCTGTCTCTGAACCTGGCATGTCACCGTCAGCGACGCCGAAGCCGAAACCGAGGCGGCGGCGCTGCAGAACGTCTGCTGGCTGGAGGTCCACGGGAAGCTGGAACTCTCCCACCTCACGCCAGGAGTCACCTACGAGGTTGCCTTCGAGGTGATGCTCAACGATCCGGCCTACGGATGGTCGACGCCGGTGAACCTCCTGCTGAAGCTCCCCGACGGGACGATGCAGCAGCACAAGGAGAACCTGCTGGCGAAGCCCAGGGGGCAGTGGCTGCAGCTCAAGGTTGGGGAGGTGAAGCCGCAGAAGGGGCAGAACGGAGTAGCTGAGGTCTCCATGTTCGAGTACGTTGGCGGGCAGTGGAAGAGGGGGCTCCTCATCAAGGGCATCAAGATCATCCCAAAAGAATGATTTGTGTTGGGTTTTAGTGTCGATGATCGTTAGGTTTCAATTATCAACTATGCTAAGATCAAGTGTGATGCATGTAATAATAAATATTTGGGCTGCTACAAAGTTCAAGGCTTCTGAGTATATGTTCCATAAATTCTTGAAAGAACCTAAGATTACTTACTCAAACATGGAGATTTATACATTTAAATCAGCATTGACGACACTGTCAGATTCCCATTTTAAAAGGTTAAAATCTCAGTACAGACGGGCTACTTAATACTGTTACTGAATCATAAAGTCAGTTATGCTCGTAGAACAGCATTGACGGCACTTTCAAAGAGTTATGACCCAGCTCAAATATTTTCTACAAAAAATTGTGTACCTGAAGACCCATAATCTTAGGCCAGCTGCAATAAGTTCACTGTAAACATGAAGCTAGGACTAGGCTGAATCTCCAGTGTTCAAGCAAGTCACCACAGTGAATTAGGAGCAGGTTTAGCACAAAACAACAATTAACAGGCAGGCTTTAATGACAGTCATGCTGAACTAGTAGTGAGTCAAAACAAGATGAAACCAGCAACCTAGCTTACCCATCAAACAAAATACCTGATGATGTCAATGAAGAATTCTGAATTTGGAAGCACCAAATCAGCAGAACAGGTAAAAGTGATTTCCAAATGATGCTGGTATGAATACTCGTACCTACTAATAGTAATCAAACTTGAGTCATCTCCACTCACTTGACATCCCCTCCTACTCGTAGTCATATAGCCACCAATAGTAATCAACGTCATCGCTATTTACAATGCCGCCGTCAAGGGCCCAAACAATATGGCATGACGGTAGCAGAGCAGCCAGTCACACATCAGTGACTGACCAACAAAACAAAACTACAGTCTTCGCTAGTGCAGCAGCAACTGCTTACAAGCTACAAGTCGTAGTATTTCTGATCATCCAGGCAGATCACTTCATCACGTGCACCCCTCGACGCAGCCGACTCTGGAGAGGACTCGATCACCGTCAGCTTCTCGTCCAGCTCGTGTATCTGCTTCTTAAGCTTCTCCCCGCGGTCGGGCAGCCTAGACACCAGCGTCTGCAGCAGAAAATCATTCTTCTCATTTTAGTACAGATAGGCAAGAAAACAGTGTTGCTGCGGGCGTGTTTGCGAGGGAGTTATACCGTGTTGGCGAGGGTCTGCGACAGCCGGTTGATTTTCGCCTTGATCTCCTCAGGGCTCTCTGACTTTGTGCTGTTCACGGGAGAGTATGCTCTCGGAGTGAAGTCCTTAGGCTTGAAAGCGTGGGCAGCCCTGCATGAGAAATACAGTTGGGTCAAAGACACCCCTTGCACTCACTCGCTGCTTGAAAGATTGGCAGCAGGGCTTACCCATTGGCGACATAGTCAGATAAGGATGCCTTGTTCTGTCTGGCCATCATGGGCATGCTTGGGGGCTTGCTGCAAACAACAAACATCACAACTATTAGATATAAGCTTTGATAAAAAAAAACTTGCAAGCCAAAATAACATGATGTGTGAATAACATGATGTGTGAGTGTGTGTTGAATGCAGCAGCACTAACCTGTCCAAAGCATCGTGCTCACTCAGCGTAGGCAAGACTGCTGTCTTGGTAAACAGGAGGCTGTGATTGCTCACACCCGCTATCCCTTGTTGCTCAAGAAATTCTATGTGCTCCCTCATCAACGGATCATCCCTGCAAGACGTGGTACAGGGAGACAAACTTTTCAAAAGAGAACATGGTATTACCAACTATTGCTACCAGGGATCAAGAAGCTCCATGTCAAGGAAATTCAATAAAAAACAGCTGTCACATTTCTCTTCGGTAAGCCATACCATTATATCCTAAAGTACCACGGTATATCAAGATATCCTCATAAAGGAAGCTCGAGATTTCAGTGTGCATGTTCTGCCACATTAATATCAGGTAATACTCAAAGTAAGTTTTATTTCAAATTTATGATAGCATGTACTGAACCTCGGTTACTCAAGGAGACTGTCGATGTCAATCATCTATAAAGAGTTGTTTAGGCAGCCCGATAACAAAAAATTCACAGAATCATTCAATCAACTCATCATGATCAAAGTAGCTCTGCCCATGATTTCAGAAAAAAAAAATCTTACATGACTAGTTGTTGTCCGTGTTCTTCTTGCAATTGCTTTTGCGTAAGGGAAACATCAAAACCTTGTTCTGGTAAACTAAACATCTCTTGCATGTCCTGAAGATACACACAAGAATTAGCCATAGTATCCAGCAGGACATGCAGCAAGGATTAAAGGAAACAGATATCATTGAACATGATAAGAAAGGGTATCAGGATCAGGGTATCAGGATCATTACCCTCTTGCTGAAGTAACGTGTTTGTTCTTTCTGCTCTGTGGCTGTTCTAAACAAAGCCCCCTTGAAGACCTAGAAAAAACATTATGTGATTCTAGTACAAAATTTCAAGCTAGAAGTGTCATATTAAAAGATTTGGAGTAAAAAATTCTAGATCAGATCTGAACCTGCAACTTATATATCTTTTCTTCGATGGTTCCACACGTCATCAAGCGGTAAACAATCACATCTTTGGTCTGCCCAATTCGATAAGCACGATCCACGGCTTGATTGTCCGTACTGTAGAAAGAAGAATGAGTAAAGCAACAAACTAGATGTATGAAACACTATATGAAACCAAAAGAAAAACACTTGATCAGTCTGTTCGAGTACCTTGGATTCCAAGCAGGATCAACTACTATGACACGAGCTGCCCTGGTGAGTGTAAGTCCAAGCCCACCAACTCGTGTGGTCAGCAAAAATATTTGTGCTTTAGAACCCTCTTGGAAGTCCTGGAGATACAGATGCATAATAAATAAGCAACATAACGGATATAGCCAAGTCCATGGTACAACATAGCAGCAGTAAAGTGAATGCGTGAATAGGAACCTTCACAATCCTTTCCCTCTCCTTAGTAGTGCCATCAATGCGTAAAAACTTGTAGCCCTCAAGTAATATAGCTTCCTGTTGCAAATAGTTGAATGTGTCAACTAAATAGGCCAAAGAATTATAAATAGTTCTTTTTTTTTAGTAGGTACACAAACGTCTTAGACTGGCCGACAGCAAGGTGAACATGCATAGTTCATGTATTGCAATTTGTGGAGACAAAAGAGAAACGAAGGAAGTAAATCAATAGCTAAGTTTTGAATAACATATAGTATATATCACAAGAAAATGGCACTCACATCATGCAAAAAGAATTGACATGAAAAGAACAGACCTGAATAAGGTTTAGCATTTTACAAGTCTGGGAAAAGATTAGAACATGGTGTCCCTCTTCAAGAAGTTTCCGCTGAAATATTAGATATTAACCACTTGAGTTTACACAAACAAATATTCCATCTGGTTTACAACATAAGATATTTCTACCAATGTACAGGCATGCAAAAGAAAATGCTTACCAATAAGGACTTGATAAATGATAATTTGCAGGAGATTTCCTCCTCAACTTGCAGTGCTTCCTCATCATAAGCCACATCTGCAAGGTTCATGGCCATTTTTTGTACCATGCCCATATCCTGATTATCTAGCATGCCATCCATGCCCTCCATGCCTTCCAAGATTTCTTCAGCAGCTCTCTTAGTCAATATCATTGGGTGGTCGCATATTTTCTTCAATATCTGTTGAAGACAAAAAAAAAATGAAACGGACACAGAATTGCAAAAAATAATAACGCACACAGTAAAAAAAATTGAAGGATGCAATTAGCAACTACCTCCAGGTCCTCCACCATAAAAAATATACTTTATTCTAGCACTGGGATTAAGGAAACCAGAAGTAGTAAGGGAATGACAATTGTAGAGTGACTTAGTATGTGTGTTTAACAATAAATGATGAGACATAAGGATAAAGTAGGGCAAAAGAGTGAAAAAGTAACCAATTCTTTATGCAGGCCTTCTACTTTGATAAAAGATTGCAAAATCTAAATCCACAATTTGATTCGAAGTGAGTATATATGATGAGCATAACATGAACATAACTGAAGGAGTACATGAAAGCAATGAGAGAACAAATAAAGTAGGCAGGATTGGTGCAAACAAAAGGCTTTGACTCTGATGATTACCGTGATTGCAGCCAATGGTGAACCTTGTATCGAGGAATGAACTATGTCACTGTTCAGAAAAGCTTCATATAGTTTTCTCTGCATCCAAAAGAAAGACAGATCGCAAGATTATTAATGGACAATTACTCGGTCAGTTTTACAATCAATGACACCAGAATTTGTACCTGGCAAGCAGTTAATTTCAGCCAGACAATTAGCTCATTCTTCTTTGAAAGTTTTTTATCATCTGCCGAACCAGTATCAGCAAACACTTCACTTTTCATGCGACGCAAGAAGTATGGCTTTATCCGCTCTCTTAATTCCTGACAAGAATATACAAGTATCAAACGAGAGAACAAACATGTTACAACAGGTTTAGTATGACATAGTTCAAGAATTCGTTTGGAAGGATTAGTAACATTTAAACAGCGAAATGCAGCAAACTGAAATGTTTTGGTCTATATGTGGTTTTCCCTCTAATATTTTCTACTAAAAGTTAGACTGGAATCTGAATGCAGTTTGTGCACATTGCTTCCACATACCGCATGACAAATCAGAGATGAATGAGCTACTTTGCTATTATATGGATACAGTGTACAATATAAAATTTAGTTGATCTCTAACTTGTATTTTTTACAAATAATAAAAAGCAATGCAGAACCAAAATGATAATATAGAGGATCATCTCATTCTCAAAAATCCAACCAGTAATAAATAGACAACAGTTAAAAATCTGTGAAAATACAAATGTTGTCTGGCCACAATAAGAGGAAACAAGGCTTGATTGCCATCTATATCGTATATCTAGAATACGAACAGAGAAAATATACAATTTACCTTTGCTACATTTGAGCCTATATGCTTCTCTCGATTGGTGGCACTCTTGTCATTTCCTCGAATGATAGCTGATTCGTATCTTGTTTTGAACCTGTCATACATTCAAGATATAAATAACAGCAGATGGTGTAAAATAATGGAACAATATCTATGTAGGGAAACAAGAGAGTTCAATTACACGTCTTTATCACCCAAGACTTCTGGGCAACAGAAATAGAACAGCGCCCACATTTCCTGTAAGAATTTACATGTTTACATCAATTGGTAATAAGAGGACAAGGCGTGTAGGAGCATCTACAGTATGAGGTATTAAGAATTTCAGGTAGGTGGTACCTTCAAATTATTTTGTATCGGCGTTCCACTTATGACGATGCGGTGGACACAGGGTATTTCAAGTAAACTTTTGGCCCTTTGTGTACTTGGGTTCTTGATAACATGTCCCTCATCAAGAATAACATAGTCCCAGAACTTCCCATCCTCGTCTTCATCAGCATCATTATAGAAGTCACCTCTTATGAGCTTGTCATACTTCCCTTCCATGTTACCTTTGTAGAAGTCGCCCCTTATCAGCTTGTAATTGTTCCGGACAATGTCGTACGTAGTCAGTAGGACACCACCATCCTGTAGAATATGACAGGATATCCCTTTATATGTTGGACAACAAGATATCCTTTCAAATAGCTCATACAAAAATGAATATCTGCCGACTACCAGGCATTGGAAATTTCAAACCCAGAAGGAGCCAGGATAAGAATGATTATATCAAGAATAGGAAACCAGACCTTGAATGCGTATTGAAGCTCAGAGTCACGAACTTTTAAGCTGGTACCAGAGTAGCTGTAAAACCGAAAAGGAGTCAATTAGTACTGCTATAAGGGATTTTGCCTGTATCAATTTGAGGGGAAAATATAGCATACTCTCTAATCTTATATTTGAGGCCAACAACTGAAAGTTCATTGGACCAATGATTGAGAAGTGTCTTTGGCGCAACCACTAACACTCTCCTGATTAAACGTGAATGAAACAATCCAGCCAGGAATGCAGAAATCTACAAGATAAGATAAAAGATGCAAGTACTTGTCAGCAAACTGCACCACTTCATATTCATAATATACTGTGGCTGGAGGAAACAAGAGTGAATGAACTTTGCAGAAAGGATCTAGCTAGGAAACAGCTATAGAAACAAAAGAAGTAATTGCGTCATCGGGTAATAATTGCTTTCAGTTCCACATCCACACATGCAGAAGAAACTAAATGGAACAAAAAATGCAGGTGTTCAAACAAATTTGTATGTAACCCTACCACAAAAAACATGAAGTTCTTCGCCATGTCATAGTCAGACGACACTTGATGTGATATGAATTATTAAAAGCGGAAGCAGAGAACGAGACAGACCTGCATGGTCTTGCCGAGCCCCATGTCGTCCCCCAGGATACCTCCGGTCCCCCTGCAATGCAGAACCCAGAGCCACTTGAGCCCCTCGCGCTGGTGTGGGTACAGCATCTTGAAGATGCTCCCCTGGAGCTTGTAGGGCTTGTTGACCATTACGCCGCACCGGGTGGGCTCCATCTTGAAGTCCTCCGTCTTCTCCCAGCCAACATCCTCCTTCTCACGGTTCTCCTTCTCCTCCCGGCGGCTGGCACCGTCGGCGGCGAAGGCGGCCGTGAATGGTGAAGCAGGGACCTGCGCTTTCTCCACCTTGGCTTCCCTGAGGCCCGCTGCCGCCTTCTCACGGTTCTCCTTCTCCTCCTGGCCGCTTATGTCGTCTTCCCAGTCCAGGAAGGACGAGGGCTTCGGCACGCTCTTGCCACCATAAGCCGCTGCCGCTGTTTTCTTCCCCTTGTTGCGTGTCTCCTCCTCCTTGACGGGTGGAGCTGGTTTCTCCACCTTGACTTCCCTCCGGAATGCTGCAGCTGGGACCTGCGGTTTCTCCACCTTGACCTCCCTCCGCACCACCACCTCGTCGTCATCGGAGCTGGAGAGGTCGACCACGCCATCCCCATCCCCGTCCGATTTGGGACGCGGCAGCGGAGGGGAGGAGGATGAGTTGGTGGCGTCGTGGTACGAGTGGGAGTCCTCCGGTTCGGTGGCGAGGGCGCATGGCAGCGGGGCGGGGTCCCGCGGCGCGGGCCTGGGGTTGTGGACGGACATGGAGTCGAGGCGGGCGGTGAGGTCGTCGAGGATGTCGCGGATGCTGCCGTTGTCGTCGTCGTCCTCGAGGGCGGCCGCGGCCGGGGGTGGCGAGGAGGAGGAGAGCTTGCAGAGGCGGCGGCGGCCCGGCAGCTTGACCTTCTGGGGATCCGCCCCTTGCGCGGCGGCGGGGGGGCTGGGGGGGTCGGGGTTAGGGTTTTGGGGCGGCGGCTGTTGCGGGCGGGGCCGGCTCTGCGTGAAGCGGAGCAGGCGTTCGTTGAGGCCGTTGGGGGTCGGGGCGACGGCGGGGGTGGGGTTAGGGTTCCCGGGGGAGGCGGCGGAGTGGAACTCGTCGTCCTCGTCGGAGTCGGAGAAGCTGAAGGACGGGGGCGACGCCATGGATCCGGCTGGTTTGGTTTGGCGATTGGGGGAGGGGATTCGATCCGAATGGCTTGCGAGGTGGAGTGAGGGGATGAAGAAGAGAAGAGTGGGGGAACGGCTGCCTCAAATTTCGAATTCCTCCCTTCTCTTGCCAACGGATCGGAAATTGGGGAATCTCACGCCGCCTCGGGCAACTCCGTCTACAGTTATGGCAACAAACATTTCTTTTTCGAGAAAAAGATCTGAACTATTATTATATTATAAAAAGGTATATAAAATACTTCAAATTATATAAATTTGCTATTCAGCAGGCGCCTGCTAGTTTGCTAGTTGGCACTGCCATACGCACACGCTAGAGCAAAGAAACCAAACCCGCTCGCGTTTCACGCATGTTGCTTAAGGCTTTGTCGAAAATTCAAAAGGTTTTATAGGTCAAACCGTTTAGAGAAACCGTTTTCACCGTTAGACTAGTCGCGATGAGTTCTTCAAAACTAGATCCCATATCGATATGTTTCGACAACTTTTTTTTTTGCCCAGAAGTTACCGCCCCGTAACAAAAAAGTTATCAGGTCTTATATACATAAGTTACCCACCATATTACCGATTACTTTTTGGGTGAATAGAACATTTTTTTCTTGTTCTTAATCTTTATGAGTTTAAAGTTATCACATTACTTTGAGATGGTAAATTTATCATACATGCATAAGTAGTAGGATGAGGATTACCCACCCAATTGTGAAAAGTACACATAAAAAGATGGACATTGTGTTTGTAACTATTATTTTAGTTGACATGGTAACTACACCAATTTTGTGGTGGATAACTACATCATAAACACATGGATAACTTCATAAGTACTTAGTGGGAAACATTATCGGGTGCGTTACTATTATATAGAGAGTATGGTAACTACATTGGTTTCTTGTTGGATAAATTCACCATAAAAACACGATCGATATTATGTGGGTAAATCTGTCAATATTGGATGGTAATTATTACCGAGAGAGTAGAGTAACTATAACAATTTTGTGATGGATAACTGTCTAAAAAACAAAAATGGGATAACTTCGTCAGTACTGGGTGGTACGAGAGACTAGGGTAAATATAACGATTTTGTGGTGGATAACTACTATTGTTGAGAGAGTATAGGTAACTACATTAATTTCGTGTATGCATGACTACATCATGAACATATTGATAGATAATAATACATATCAGGAAGTAAGTTCATCAGTATTAGGTAAAAAAAACGAACTAGTATTGATTTTGTGTATTGAGTGATAAGTTCATTCATATTGGCTTGGTAAAATATTATCCAAAATGTATGGTAAATTTTACCGAAATAGTATGGTAACTTATGTGTTACGAACATGGTAACTTTTGGTACGAAAAAAATGTTCTCAGAATATGTCAACATGAGATCTAGTTTCGAAGATCTCGTCGCGACTAGCTCGGCGGTGAAAACGGATTCCAAATCGGATAAACGGTTTGGTCTATAAAACATTTTAAATTTTTGAATTTTACAATTAATGTGGAATGACATCATGCATGCATGTGGTTGTCAGGCTTATGCATGCAAGACCGTAGGATTTGCTTCACGATGGACAACTCGTGTGCTGCGTCGACTTGTGACATGCAGCAGGCCTCTGCTGTTTAGATATTCCGAAAAAAAAATACATCGAGGTTTTTTACCGTCTAACGACCGTAAGAGTGAGTGGCCGATGTGCCCGACCCCTACTGGGGTTGACATTACTTGTTGGCAGGTTTGAGGTTCACATCCCATTTCATTGTCAGCAGTGACAAGCACAACACGTCTATTATCATACGAAGACGAGCGAGATGGGTGAAGGGCTAGATCATGATCAGATCCACCGGGCTTGTTTGAATGCACTACCCTTCTCCCGCCACACATAGGCGGTATGCGGTCATGGTGCGCGTGACAACATTGACAAGCTACTTACAACGAATTATGTTGCTTTATCCGAATGATTTAGGAATAGAAAACAATAGTACAATCAAAGTTATGCACAGTTGGATACTTGGATTCAATTTTAACAATAGTACAATCAAAGTAAACTTTTTGTTTGCTTATGATGCTACATAACCAATCTTATCTATGACATTTTTCCAGACCATGATTTTATATTCTTCCATGCAACACAATGGAAACCCTAAAAGAACAAGTTTGCATGAGATACATTCATACAAACAATATGCATGTAGGGATGTCCCATTGCAATTATCATCATACACTGTTCATATGAAAATCCCATAAGTCCGTGAGGCCCTTACAACAAAAGGGTTCAAAAAAATTATTTGATGGGGTAAATAAGCAAGCAAGCCGCCTCATTAAAAACCTTACAGTCCCCGTAGGTATCCTGATAAGGAAGGTTTAAATGTTTGTGAAGAAGGATTAAATGTGTGCCTATCTCGAGACAATATGCGCGTCATGGGAAACATAAACACATAGATAGACACACGACGAGAAACTGACAAAGAGACACACTAGATCAAGTCGAATAACTGTGTAAAAGACAAACCAATTTGAGCCCAGAATTCAAATACACATAAACTACAGTCAACATTTCATCCTTCATGGAATGGCCTCGATTAATCGAGGTGACATTTCGTTCATCGAGAAGCTCAGCAAGTGAAGAAACACATCCCGCGTGAAACATTGTGTCTCTGTCGTTCCCCATAGGCGATCGGGTGGGCGACTACCACACCCCCGTTCTCAGCTCCCACCTCTCAACTCCTCCTCTGCCGCCGAGCCTTACAGAAAAACATGAGGTTATGTCTTTTCCATGTGCTCCGGTGAATGGAGTATACTAATGTCACCGTGGCCGTGTGGATCAATCGATGCAGAGGACTTCCCAAAAATATGTCACTAGAAACACTTGTACTGATTCATTTGTACTCCTTCAAGAGTGATTAGGTTGTGATTTATTGTCAACGGTCATTACCTTTTGTTTATCGACTATGCTAAGATTAGTTTTCTCGGTTGCCCTAGTATCAAGTATGTGATATGTGATACTTCAAATTACATTGTCATCCAAGTGCTAGTATACGTGAAAACAAAAGGCTCACTTTAATGGGAACTATGTTCTGATTTCTTAATTACAACAGTGGAAATGTGAATACATAAACTTTAAATACAACTGGAAATAATTAATGTCGAAAATAAGACTGGAAACAATATGCATGTAGGGAAGTCCATTGCAATTATCATCATCTACTATTCATCTGAAAATCCCACAAGTCCGTGAGGCCCTTACAGAAAAGGAATAGCACGGAAATCTATCTAAGCAACATCGTTTGTGATGAATGATTGAATGTGTGCCTATCTCGAGACAATATGCGCGCCATGGGAAACATAAAACATAGATAGACACAACGAGACACACTAGATCAAGTCAAATAACTGTGTAAAAGACAAACAAATTTGAGCCGAGAATTGAAATACACATCAACTACAGTCAACATTTCATCCTTCATGGAATGGCCTCGATTAATCGAGGTGACATTTCCTTCATCGAGAAGCTCAACAGGTGAAGAAACACATCTCGCGTGAAAGGTGGGCGACTACCGCACCCCCGTTGTCAGCTCCCACCTCTGCCCTCCTCCTCCGCCGCCGAGCCTTACAGAAAAACATGAGGTTATGTCTTTCCATGTGCTCCGGTGCATGGAGTATACTAATGTCACCATGGCTGTGTGCATCAATCGATTCAGAGGACTTCCCAAAAATATGTCACTAGACACACTTGTACTAATTCATTTGTACTCCTTAAAGAGTGATTTGGTTGTGTTTTATTGTCAACGATCATTACCTTTTGTTTATCGACTATGCTAAGATGAGTTTTCTCGGTTGCCCTAGTATCAAGTATGTGATACTTCAAATTGCACTGTCATCCAAGTGCTACTAGTATACGTGAAAACAAAAGGCTCACTTTAATGGGAACTATGTTCTGATTTCTTAATTACAACAGTGGAAATGTAAATACATAAACTTTAAATACAACTGGATATAATTAATAATGGGGTATATGCAACAGTAATTTAGCAGAGAAAACCTGCTCATCTGAAAATGTTGGAACCAGACTTGAGATTACACAGCATGATGGCTTCATGGCCTGATCTTCCCTTAAGTGCCAGAAAGATATTAAAACGACTGAACGCTATCTACAGGCCGAGGCATGGGCTTATCTTGCAAGAAATGCTCAAAAAGCTTCAATGCCTGCTTTGGACGATGGAGGGGAACCTCATGTCCAGCACCTCGGACTGTCACCAAGGTCAAACCTTCATACACTTGGCACCAACCACCGACCTAAGCAAGATCGACAGTATTAAAGAATGATGAGTGCAAGTGTAACAAAATGAAAAGGGAATGAAACCGTTAGTACTATTTCAGACTAACCTCCTCGTCCTGGTACCAGGGATACCAGTTAGTGACGGTCGGAAGATAGAGTGCATCGATGGAGTATCTTGTCGCAGTGAGGGGTACTACGGAATCGGCATCACCACTGTCAAGTTTCCCAGTTCAAATGATTAAAACCCCAGAAGGATAGACATGCTACTTAATACTGTTACTGAAACATACAGTCAATGATGATCATTGATCAGCATTGGCACCACTGTCAAAGAGTTTTGATCCAGCGCAAATGAAATTTTCAACATAAATTTGTTGTACCTGAAGACCCATATTCTTAGGCCAGCTGCAATAAGTTCACGGTAAATAGGAAGCATGGAGATCGGCGAATCTCTCCAGTATTCAAACAAGGGATCACTGCGAATTAGGAGTAAGTTTAGCGCAAGCTATTATTTAACAGGCAGGATTTACTGACAGTCAACTCATAGTCAACTAGTTGTGAGTAAAACAAGATGACGCCAGCTGAACAAACCTGCAGCCGGTCCAGGCATATGGTATTCCGGTGATATTGGCACGAAAAGCTTTCTGCACTTCCGGTAGATTATAATACTTCGTGGAGTACACTTCGGTACAGGGATCATATCCTCTTGGTATCCAGGGCTACATTTGAAGAAAAACATGCTGTTAGGAGGCAAATTATGAAATATTATACTCCATAACAATCCCAGACGTTTCTGAACCATGAGTGGTGAATGAGCTCACCTTGTGGCCCTTTATCAGCCTCCGCTTATGAAGCGAGGACTTCTTACAGGTAGGTGTGTAGATGCTGTATGCATCGATCAAGCCTTCCTCGTCATAAGCTACATCAAACATCTTGTTGCATGCCTCGGAAGCGTGCGTAGATGACTCAAAATCACAGGCCAACTGCAGCTTCTGATAGGTGTCATCTGAGATCAGCCCGTGCGTCCACCAGTACTCGAAAGTTCCAACGAAATCGTTGTAGTCATCCATAACCGCGTTGCCGACCTAGAGCAAGCGACTGATTATACGATCATTCTGTATCAAGAAAATGGCCGGAGCAATCAAGGGATCACCAGATTAGAGAAGAGCTCTCAAGAAGAACTGACCATGAAGCCTTTGAAGTTCAGGATGGGCTCCTGGATCCCTTTGTTGTTTCTGTACACTAGCTGAGACAGCTGAGGGACATAGTGCCCTGAAAAGAAGTCATTGCAGCAAAGAGTAAATCATGCTGACTAGTGACTGCCACACAAAACCATGTACTACATGTGTGTCAGTTAACAGCTGCCTGTTTCTGAACTTTCAGTTAGGCATTCTGTCAGTTTCGACAGTTAGTTTCTCTCGTCAGGTTTAGCTGAAATAAACCAAGCTGCCACTTGGTCTCTCTTTCTCTTATTAAGTTTATAGTATAGATGCTTTGATCCATCGTGGGATGGCACGATGAAGTGATCATGGCAGCATTGCCGGAAGCGTGCGGGAGAAGTTGGAATGGCAACGTCGTGTCGTGATCCCGTTCGTTTGTGTTTTTCAGTTAGCATGTAATTACTGAATAAATAGAGAAGCAGAGAACAGAAAAGCTGTACGATTTTACACAGCAGCAAAATCATCTCGTGTCAATTCTCTGTGATCAGATCGAGAGCTAGAAGCTGACAATGTGATTGCTAGACGGTGCAAAATGCAGAGTCCTCTATCTCTGTGCTAGAATTAATAACAGGTTAATTTTGGTGGCAGCTCACCTGCGTAGCTCTCTCCTGCGATGTAGAAGTCGCGGTGCTTGTACTGCGGAAACCTCTCCAGCCAATTCACCAGGAAAGCGTAGGAATCATGAGCTGCACAGAAAACAACATTTGTATGCATGCTCGTTCAGGAGAAGACGTCCATGGCCATGAGAGCAAGAACGGCACTAGCACTCTAGATGAGTAAGTGGACAGTGGACTGACTGACTGGTCCAAGATTTCACCTGTCTTGTTGTCGCCGGCGGAGAAGAGATCGGAGGTGGTGTTGGAGTAGGAGTAGCCAACGCCGGCTGGGGCGTCCAAGAAGAGGATGTTCGCCCCTGCAACACAACCATTCCGTGTCAATTGTGAAGGAAGATACGCATTACTCGTCGATTGGATGTGGGGAAGAGAAGGGAGGAACCTACTCTTGTTCCAGGAGTACGGGTTGAGGGAGAGAGATGCGCCGTCGGCGTTGATCCGGAAGGCGCCGAGCTCCTCGGAGGCGCCGTAGCCGACGGAGGAGCAGCCGGGCCCGCCGTTGAGCCAGAGCACGAGCGGCGCGGACGCCGGGTCCGCGACGGCGGCCTCGATGAGCCAGTAGAAGAGGGCGCGGCCCGCGGCGGCGTCCACGGTGACGTAGCCGGAGTACATGGAGAAGTTGACCTGCGGCTGGCCCGGCAGGAGCGTGATGCGGTCGGACGCCGCCGCGGAGGTGGTGGACGCGCGGGAGCAGGGGAGCGCCAGGACGGAGGCCAGGACTAGGAGCACCGCCGCCGCCGCCATTTGGCGCGCTCGCTTGCGGTGGCTCAGTGGAGGACCAGAGGACTCTGAGCTGCGAGCTAGTGAGCCAATGGCGAACTGTGAAGATTCAGAGTTCAGACTTGAGGAGGTTTGTTGGTTTGGGGAAGCGTGGAAGGCGTGGAGTGGTCGTTGGATTAATTTTGACATTTCTTGGCAGATCGTGTGGCGCGTGCCGCTGGAGCGTCACCGTCAGCTCATCATTGTCCATCGGCCAATCTGATTTTTTTTCTTAATATTAATGGAGAATCGATTTGATTTGATCCGTGTGTAAAATATCTCGATCGATTTGACTCGTGTGTAATATCTCCACACTGGGGTTCTAAAGTAGACATTCAATTATTCACCAAGTTAAAGTAGAAACTAGGGTGAAAGGTACTCAGGTTATTCGCCAACGAGGGTGGTGGCGATGTGGTCGTGCTAGAGGGGTTTGGGCCAGTGGGATGACGGGTCAGCAGTGCCCTGCTGCATGTGGGTGTTGGAGGCGGTTTTGCTCCGAGCGTAAGCCTAACGGTGAGGCAACCGTGGATGTCGATGTGGACCTTGGAGGGTCGTGGTGGAGTTCTTCCACATCCTCGGCCCTCAGGTCATATCTTCGGGTGACGGCCGAGAACCTGCTTTGCAAGGTGAGATGACGACATCGATCCTACTCCCCCCCCCCCCCCTTCCCGAGGACGTCATCTTGCGCGACATACACATTCTCCCAGGGCTAGACTTGCGCGACATTGCGATTGACGGGTGGTCAGCCAGTGATGCTAGAGTTCTTGGGTCAGCTAGCGTGGCAACGATGACGAGTAAAGATTTCATCGCGACAAGGTTTTGGTAGTTGGCTCTTGTTTCTACGTGTCTGACGGTTTTCGTATTGGGCTTCTATCGTTGTGAAGTCGGAGTTGACATTGCGGGCGTGTAGCGACGATGCCCCGTGTGGCGGTTCAATCGTGAAGGTTTTCATCGACGCAAGTCTTCCACATTTCTTGTTTGGATCTTTTTAAAAAAAAAATTGGAGCTATCAGTCTCCTTCACGAAGTGTTGACTGTTTGGTATGAACCAAATTGCCAAACAGGAACATAAACTGAGTCCAACCATTAATGATGTACCGAGCTCACCTTCAGAGGCCTTGGCACCATCCATGTATCAACCCACGAAGAGACGAGCTGTAAGGCAAGGACGTCGAAGAGAAGATGCTTTGTAGAAGAACATCCTTTTTTTAAACGAAGAGAAAAACTTTACCTTATTCATTAATTAAGAAGAATGTGGCTAATTTATTAATGGGAAAAACCAGTCAAAAACCATCTTTTGGAAGGAAGAAGAACCATGCTCCCTGTCTCGACACACTGCTCCAAAAGGGGGAAGGAACATTCGTCACCCTGCTCAGGTACGAGGGCACCCGATCCGCCGGGGAGCGAGTGCAAAGAACAAGCAGAAAACAGCCAAGAAAATTGCAGAGGACCTGAATCCAAGACTTGGCACTGCTGCCATGGCTCAGACCACACATCCCGGAACGATGTATTCGAATGGCAATATTACTGCCTTCGACATCAAGATCACACCACAAGCAGCTCAAAGCCTGGTTTCCGTAAAAAAAAAACCTAGTTTCCAGGAAACTACAAGGCCAAACCATATATTTTCAAGAAAATAACTCACTCTGCGTACAGCAATACTCCTATAAAGCTAAGAGACCTAAGTATATCATGATATCTTTCATAGCAAGAGACCTAAGTATATCATGATATCTTTCATAAAAATCCTATAAAGCAAGACCCTCATGTGATCTTAAATGTATTTAGTTGTTGATTGGAAGGATCAAACTGGAGTAAAGCTTGGATTCAGAGTCAGTTTCGAGGGACCATAGCAACAAGCACATAGCTAAATAATTAACGAATGATAACAAGTTTGAACTGAAGAACTCCGAACAGTAGCATACTAGCATGGAATGGAGCACACGATACGTCGACACTGATTGTGGTTTGGTATACACAGGACGGCAAGGAGAGCAGTCCTCTTTGAAATCATTATTTCTCAAACGCAAGACAAAAACCGATACTGTAGTGTATTAGACTTGCAAGCAGACAACAATTACCTGAACCAGCTACTGGTTAAGCCAACAATGTTGACTTGACTATAACGAAATATAAAATGATAGTCGTGAAATAAAAGAGTTCCACTGGGTTGATTGCTGAATGGACTTAACAAAATAAAGCGCAACTAATAAACTTAGTACACGCCACATCAAGGATTTATTTTTTCGCCTTGAACAGACATTAAAGTATGTGTCGTTTGTATTACTGTAGAAGAAAAGTAACAAAATAGTGCAAGTACAGCTCTCAAAGCAAAAACAAGAAGAAAGAGAAAAGCAGCCTTAGCTAAGATTTCACGCCACATCAAGGATTTCTGAAACAGAAAGGATAAATGCAAACTGTTGAAGGCACTGACAAGTAGTGGAAGACAATACCACATACCCACAGAAAGGGTAATGCAAACTGTTTAACACACTGACAAGTAAAGTGATGCTAGTACAAGTGATTTGTAGTCTTCCAGAAGAAGATTAAGGTGTGTTGGTAAACTGAAAAGCAGGCAAATCTAGAGAGGCCAGCCACGAGCGCGGAGGCGAACAGCCCGAGAAGCCATAGCTCTCAGGTTTGCTCGGGCAGTAGATACTGCGTTCTGTGGCTGCATCCCTGCATCTTCAGTGTCGAAAGCCGTCATGAACTCCTCCTGCTGCAACCTGTATGCCAGTGCAGAGTCATCAGACTGGCCTGATCCCCTGGTGGCGACCAACTGCGACGCCTGGACAAAGCTTCTGCTGCTGCCTCTGCTTCTTGTGCTCCTATCCCGTGTGTCGGAACTCCCACTGCTGGTGTTCATGCTTCTTCTGCTACCTGGAGTTACGAAGCTTCTGTTGCTGTTGCTGACTCTAGTGCTGTCTTGCACGATGGAGCTGGTACCAGTGTTCCTACTTCTCATGCCACCATGTGTAAAGCTGGTGCCTCTTGGAACGGTTTGCTTCGCATCATCCATACTTGCCGAGCATGATGAAATCGAGGCCCTCCTCGCGTCAACTTCGCTAGGAAATAGGAGTTGAATGGTGTTCCAGAGTACTGTATTGATAGTGCAAGACCTTGAATTGCTGCAGAATAACACAATTTCAGTTGAACCCATGGTTGTTCTTTCTATCACATTATTTGGAAAAAGTGCAAAGATTTGAAGCTTGAACCTTACCTGATTAACTGACGGCATTTCGGACACCGCTTTCCACACTTTGAGGCGGCATGTTTCAAGCATTGCATGCAAAAGCTGTTCAGTGAAAGGAGCAACAGTTCTATGAGGTTCAAGAATTCAGTATTCGATCTCTAAACTACAGCCTACAGGACTTCACAGTTCACATGGTATTGCAGAGTTATAAGCAAGTCACATATAACAAAACAAATGGATAAACTTCAGTAGTAAACTCATGTCTACTCCAGCTAACATGGATTCTAAGCTTAGACTTCACAGTTCGCATGGTATTGGCGTATTGCACAGTTATAACAAACAAATGGAAATTTACCTGTGACCACAAGGCGTGGTGCTCGGCTCAAAGCAGATGTCCAAACAAATCTGGCAAATTAACACCAAGCCAAGCACTAATCAGACCCAAAGATCATCATCTCCATATGCAATGAGAATATACCAAACCAAAGCAAACAAATTCGATCTGTGAGATGCCCTTACAGCGCAAGACAGCTCCTCCCTTAGCCGATCCAGATGACACGGCAGCTCCCCGGTCGCCCCCTTGGCCGTTTCCTTGGCCGTCTCCTTTCCCTCCGCCGCAGGAACCTTGTTCTGCTGCTCCTCCTTTACCTCCTTGCGGTCATCTGCAAATCCCCAAGTTAACAACAACACCAGATCGAGAAATTCCCAAACAGGAAGGACTGGCGCGACTCGCGAGGGAGCAATTGCTAACCTGCAGGGTTAATATTCGACTTGCCGTCGTCGTCGTCGCTGAGCACAAGCGTCACGGGCGGCATCGGGATCGCGGCCGGCGAGTGCCTCCACGACCTCCGCTTCCTGCAGGAAAGGAAAACGTTGATTCGGACGGACCAAAAAAAATATACAAGGCGAGTAGGAATCGGTGGGCTGCGCGAATGGAGTACCTGGTGTTGGAGCCGGCGCTGCCCCCGGCGGAGGCGGCGGAGGAGGGCCGCCTCTTGCGGCGCGACTCGCGGACCGGGGTGTCCTCGACGACGAGCGCCGCGAGGAGGATGGACTCCTCGTCCCAGCCGGCCAGCTCGGCCACCGACCGGAACCGGGGGCTGAGGAGTCCGGCGGCGCCGTTCTTGGCCTCCGGCGCCGGCGGCGGCCGCCGGGGAGCGGAGTTGGGGCTCTCCGCCGCCATGATTCGTTGTAGCCGTTGGGGGATTTCGAAATGGATCGGGAAGATGGCGTGCGGTTTACATAGTCCGGCACTCCGGCCCTGCGATCCGGCTGTACCTATTTGACGACCAGGTCGTGCGCTATTAGCGCACGACCACCCCCATCGGGGCGAGTGGGCCGGCCCAATAGCGCACGGCCTGGTATTTTTTTCTTTTTTCTTTTTTCCTGTTTCTTTTTCTGTTTATATTTTCTTTTTTCGTTTTATTATTTTTCGGATGTTTCTTTTTTCGTTTTCTTTTCTGTTTTTTAATTTTAAAATATTTCCTATTTTTCTAAAAAAATCAACTATAATTATTTTCATGTTTTCTTTCCTCTATTATTTTTATGTTCATAGATTTTTTCTGTTCATGAGATTTTTTGTGTTGACATACAAATATAAATTTATAATTGTTCAAATGTAAAAATTGTTCAAATTCAGAAATTTTTCACATATAAAAATTATTCAAATTAAAAAAAATTAAATTGAAAAATTGTTCAAACATGAAAATTGTTCACATATAAAAATTAATCAAAATTTTAAAAAGTTTTAGATTTGAAAAATTGTTCAAAAACGAAAATTGTTCACATAAAAAATTATTCAAATTAAAAAGTTTTAGATTTTGAAAAATTGTTCAAATTAAAAACTGTTCAAATTTTAAAACTGTTCAAATTTAAAAAAAGTAGCAGCGAAGCAGCGGAGCGGGATATGGGCCGGCCCAATATGCTCTAGGGGGTGGTCGTTGCCTAGTACCGCACGACCAGGTCGATAAAAAGGAGCTCCCCTGCGATCCCGATTGTCGGCTGGGTGCTACCGTGCAAGCAGGATTAGTCCAATGGGCCCTAGTTTTCGGCCTGCTGGAATTATTGTGTCTAGCTTTTTTAAAATACATTTTTTGGGTTCAGCTTATCACAAGGAATATCTATAACACGTATTTTTTTTTCTTTGTCATATTTCGACTCCAGAAGCTCACTGAAAGTATAAACCCTAACATGCATAACGTTTTTTCTGTCATTCAGTTAAATACCAAAAAGTGTGATTTTATGAAAATTTCTCTAAAATCCTTGAATGATACCCCTTTGTCAATATATAAGTTTTTTTTGTTTGTACACTGCGGACATAGATGAAACAATCGGATGGCGATCTTGTATTCTTGTAAATGCATAGCTGATCCCAATACTCGTCAATGGATTATCTAGACCGACTAGCAAATTTACTGTAATTTTTGTATGCTCCACATGTCCGGCGTCGATGGGGCTATCGTTGTCATCGTAGTTGTAGAGATTTATAATTGCCTCTAGCACTTTGTCATGGATGGTCTAGAATAACTACGGAATTTCATGATGATTTTTGCACAACGTTTTTTGGTGAGGCACTGTGAATGCTTATAAATTATCGTAGCTGCCTCTGGCATCCATCATTGATTTTTTTTTTTGAGATAAAGAGCCTTGATCTAAGATGGACGCCACCGAGCAGTGTCTTGATTTACCAGGTCGCTAGCAGCATCAGGTGTTGATTCATCCAGAGGCAGCTGCCAGCAGATCTGGCCATCTTAGCCAAGCAGTCAGCAACCTGGTTGCTCTCTCGTCTAACAATGTAACAATCGAGACTTTAAACTCACTGAACCTAGTCAGGAGGGCCTTCGCTTCTTCAAAGATATCCCACAACACCGACCTGTCCATTGCTTGGGAACGGAGTGCCGCCGCAACGTTGGCACAGTCCAGCTCGATGATGATCCGCTCGTGGCCTCTGTCTGTGATCAATTTGATCCCATTCAAAACGGCTTTACCTTCAGCAGCTTCAGCATCAGAGCAGTCCGGCAAAGGGGATCAAGCAGCCAGGACAACGTCACCGTGATGGTTGATCACGCCAGCCCCGCTAGGGTAGCTAGGTCCGATGAACGAGACATCCATCATTGATGAGCTGAAACAACTATGCGCTTACATGACAAATTTTTTATCATCCATATTGCCGATGTTGATGAGGCGGTCATTGCCATGGTTGAAACCAAGAATGATCTAGAGCATCCATGTTGAGATTGTTCATTTTCATTAGACCAAGATCGATGATGATACCCGATCTTATAACATCTCATATAAAAGAGAGAACTGTGTGAGGTGATGCATCATGTTGGCGAAGCCTGATTACTGGTTAGAGCTCATGTGTGGTGTTCTAGTCATAGATTTCCATGGTGTTTCGCAGTTGTCTTCGTGCGTGTACGTGTCTGCTTCGATCAGATGGATGTGCGTGTTCTTCTTGCTGGGTGTGTGCGTGAGTCGCCATGGGCACTTGTTCAGGCTTTAAACGAAAACATGTTCGTTTAAACCAACATTATCTAAAATGCAAAATCAAAATCGTGCATGCGTGCTATTTGCTTCCTAAAATGTGCAAGCAGGCGTACGTGACATAACCAAGGCAATCAACTTGCCGCGTACACACCGTTTGTATCTACTTCAAGCAATTGGATCCAAGGATGTGTAACATATAAGCCCAAATTAATGGGCTGTCCAGAAATGTTAGGCCAATATAGGGATAGGTGAAATAGTACCCCCTCTCATTCGCATTACGTGTCACCAAAAAAAAACTTGTATAACTGAATAATATTGCTAGTAGGGACAATCATTTCGGATCGAAGGTGATATTTGTTTTGGGATAAATGGGCAAAATAATGGTGGTTCTTACCTACGTTTGGCAATGGATACCCGGCACTCGCAAATCCTATAGGTACTCGCATTAAATGGGGACCAGACCCGCCGGGTCTGACGGAGGCGGGTATGGGGATGACAAACCCGTAACCTTTAACCCGTGTACCCGATAATACAGAGGGATCTTTGTTTATAGCCCCACCTGTCATTGTAGATAGAGGAGAAACACTTCTTTATTTTCCCTCACGACGGCCAGTCCCACGACTCGCGTCCAACATACGTTTTTTATCCATCTACCCCAATCTCCATCCCCTTCCCCACGCACGGCCTCCCGAGCCTCTGACCCTCTCTCTCTGCGTCGCGCAGCGTTGCCGACTCGCCGCCCTCTCCCCCCACCGGATTCTTACCTAACTGTTTGATGGGCTGGGGAGGGGGCCAATGCCCCCCCCCCCCCCCCCCCCCCCCCCGTCCCCGCAACTAGAAGAACAAGTGTGACAGTTTCAAGTCATGCGGATGGATCTAGTACGGGTGGATATCATATAATGTTGCGATGTGGAGATCCGCTACACTATTCAAAAGATCGGACGAGTTGGACTGCGTTGCCCCGACACGCTACATGTTTGGCAAACCTATGCAGTCCGCCAGAATAGAATAAATGCTGGTGTTGCATGATAAGAATTTTTTCTTACTTTGCAAGCATTGCACACCGTACAATCCAACAATGCACATAGTAAGAAGAGTACATGCAGCGCGGTGCTAGCTACCGACAGTAGGAATTTGGCCAACAAATCTTGGTGTCATCCCTGGCATCGAACGCAAATATATACATCGGGCGCCCGACCCTTTTCCTCACACGGATCATCAAGGAGACAACAATTTAGCGTCAAAGTTAGCGCCTTACCGTTGTACAACAAGCGCCTAGATAGAATTTTAATTTTGTGATAGTTTATATTTTTTTCATATAATTAAGCGCCCAGATAAGAGTCTTCCATTGTGGATGCTCTGATGAATGATGCCATTGAGTTAGTGATTCAAGCCCGAGTTTAACAAGTCCACCTAGTATGATTTAGCATGACCATTAGTGGTCGAGCACGCACAGACACAATATTTTTTTTATAATTTTCCACATATATTAAATCAATAAAAGGTACACAATTACATCAATTATAAAAAAAAAAACACTTGTAGACAACAAACACTTGCACGTTGGTTTCACTAGCCAATTTATCCTTCGTTTTTTCAGAAGGAGTTATCGGAGGGTTAAAACTTAAAAAGGTATCAGACGGTTCATATGCTCCCGCTGTAAAAATCCATCCAAACGCACCCACCTTCTTCCTCCACTCTCCCCTGCGAGCTCACCCTTGCCCCGCTCCATATCCCATGGCGTCTCTCCTCTTCCTCCCGCAGGCGGCCCGCACGCCCTCCCCGCGCGCCTCCACGCCCAGGTCCGTCCCGCGCGCGGCCATCACCTGCGGGCCGCGCGACAACCGTGGCCCGCTCCAGCGCGGCCGCTCGCTCTCCACGGAGGCCATCCACGCGGTGCAGTCCCTGAAGCGCCTGACCGCCGCCGCCGAAGGCTCCCCGTCCGCGGCCCGCGCCGCGGCCTCCGCGTCCCTGGGCCGCCTCCTCCGCGCCGACCTGCTCGCCGCCATGGCCGAGCTCCAGCGCCAGGGCCGCTGGGCCCTCGCGCTCGCCGCGCTCCACGTGGCGCGCGCCGAGCCCTGGTACCGCCCCGACCCGGCGCTCTACGCCACCTTCGTCTCCTCCGCGCCGCCCTCCGACCCCGCCGCCGCCGCCGCCGCCGTCGACGCGCTCGTGGACGCGTTCCTCGACGAGAAGGAGATGAGGGGCGCGGCGGCGGCGGAGGGGCCGTGGGAGGGGGAGGACGTGTACAAGCTCACGAGGCTGGTGCGCGCGCTGGTGGCGAAAGGGAGGGCGGTCGCGGCGTGGCGGGTGTACGAGGCGGCGGTGAGGAGGGGCGGCCTGGAGGTGGACGAGTACATGTACAGGGTCATGGCCAGGGGGCTCAAGCGGCTGGGGCTCGACGCCGAGGCGGCGGAGGTGGAGGCCGACTTCGCCGAGTGGGAGGCCAGGGTCTTCTCGCCGCCGGCGCGGCACCGGCACGCCAGGGAGACGAGCGGCGAGACGGCGATTGCTTCTGCTCAAGTTCAGTAAATCAATCACGAGAGCACAAGCGAGTAACCATCAGGAGACAGGAGTAGTAATTTTTTTTCCTTTTGCGTACTGCAAAGTATCCTAAATGATATGCTGCTGTAGCTATATGATGTTCAGGGTACAAGTAGACACACGATTTTCAGTATTTCTCTAGTGCAATATACTAGCTCAAGTTTTTCTAAAAAAATATACTAGCTCAAGACTCAAAAAAGTTACTCATCTTGTACATGTCACCACACCATTTGTACACTTTCAAGCCGTCACATTGTTCAACATGTGGCTAAGTTACACAGCGAATATGGCTAAGTAAGTTACATGCCGCCATCCATGACGATGGTGGCTAAGTTACACGGCGAACGCTGGCTAAGTTACACGGCGACTACTTACGCTACTTCAAACAGACAGCACTGCATTCCACGATCGCAGAAGGTTGCATTTTACAGTTTTGGATCCACGAACAGATGTCGGAGTGACAGCAGAAGCAGAAGTTCACTCGAGGCCGTAATCCTCGCCAAAGTACTTATCGACGAGCCCATTGGCCATGTTCCTCATCGCCTCGTTCTCGTGGAACTGGAACCTCTCCATGGCCTCAATGCCGTCCTGCCTCTCCACAAGCGCTGGACCTTGTCCACTGGGATATCCCCTCATGACCTGCAAAGATGGTAATTTGGATATCAATGGAGCCATACAAATTCGATACATAAACAGTAACCTAATTACAACTTGAAGACACACTTTACATTTCAAGGAATAATGAACCTGGCCAGGAAACGAGAGAAATGAGACGGAAGTAGTTAAAAGGCAGTAAGATTTCCTCACCAGTTCCAGGAACTGAAGTCCAAGTCTTGCACTCTCTATATCAGCAGACCTGACCAGATGTACGAACCCTGGAAGGGCTCCGCCATTTATGATTGAGACCAAATGTTCAACGATTATGTTCGGTGGGTCAGCACTTCCTGCTGGGACTACACACAGATTGCCCAGGGTGTAAGCTGCTTCCTTACGGATGTCAAACTGTGCACTCGTCAGGAGGTGTATTAGCAGAGGTGTTGCCTCACTAGTAAAAATCAATTTCTTGTGCTCAAAGCTGCCTGCTGCTATATTTGATAATGCCCATGAAGCCTCCTACATAGGCAGTCCATAAATTTCAAAGTATAAGCAAATTTGGTAGTTGTATGTGTTAGCCAAATGAAGTAAACTTGAAGCAAGAAATGAAAGCAGACCTTTCTGAGAACCCTATTGTCACTCTTCAAACATTTTATAAGACTTGATAGAGCTTGATCTATAAAAATATTTAGTTAGTGCTTGCAAACAGTAACTCATGATGAATATCATCACAAATGAAACATGGTGATGTTATATAATTGGAGACAAGGCTGGTTAGCTAACCTGTGATACTGTTTCCAACTATAAGAATTGAATCAACCATGTATCCATCCCCAGCTACAAGATTTCCTAAACCACGAAGCACCTAATTTAAAGTAGAAGTGTCAAATTGCCTGTGCTGTGAAACTACGCACTTCCTTCAGCAAAAAATTGAGGGCCCAGTAGTAAAAATCACACCACATACGCTCTTGAATGCATAATACGAAGTGCAGAATTCCAGAAAATGGAGGGAAAATATCCATAGAACAGCTCTATGCAATAGAAGACAATTAGTAGCATTTCATTCGATGCCTCGTAACAAAAAGATGCCTATCTACCAGATATGACATGCTCATCCATACATTAAAGGTCAAATTGACAACTATACAGTACACTGGTAATGGAAGTTTGAAGTTTGAACCAGGAGACGCTCCTCTTACAATACATGGTTAGCTTGCTGGGTAGTAGTGAACTACGATAAACATTGTTAATGACATGCATTTCCAGGACAGCACCAAAAGCACGAACAAGAGAAAATGATTTGCTATGAGATCAAGAGAAAAACATATAATACCGGAATGAGCAACTGCAAGTTCTCAGATGCCAGTAGGCGTGCAATCAGCAACTGAGGCACATGACTCCGTACTATTAAGCTGATAGCTTTTTCTGAAAGTGCAGAAAGATATACCACTACCCAAGCCACCTCAGTTGCCAACTCCTCATCCCTGAAAAATTACTTATCAGTGGTATTAATGAGCAAAAGCATGCACTGGTACATCTCAGATACCAAGAGAATATAACAAGGGAAAATAACTGTACAGGGAAAATAGTATCAAGTGTCCAGCAAATTCAACTTGGTAAATGACACTTAAGATACTAACTAATGAAGAGGTTGGAAGGAAGTATTGTTGCTGCAAGCCTATATCATGAGCATACTGGGAAGGCAAGTTACAAAGCACAGATAAGTGAATCTGATCAATGTTCTTTATGAAACTGTAAGGACACACAATAAATAACTGGAGCAATTTGCAATCATTACAAAGCCCAAAACAGAACAAACATATTTCTCCTTGAATTTTAGGAGCTCAATTAGATGAACAGTACAATAATTAACTGAAGTTCGATGCAAGATAGAAGGATGTCCATTAAGAGACGTACGCCTTTTCCAAGTCCCTTGTGATTGCATTTAGCACACCCTCTATGCTAATAAGCTCATTGACAGCCTTGGGATCAGGCCCCTGGATTATAAGAGAGACGGAAATTTTAGTGAAATGATGCTTGATCATTAACTATATGCATATTAAATAATATAACAGGCTGATAGAGTGATAGTGATTAAAACCTGTTTGAGGGTTCAGCTTTTAAAAGTGCCATAAGGTATACATGTCGTAAGTGTTTTGAGAAGGAGCTTAATTTTCAATACAAATATTGCTTGAAGTTTAGCTGAGATAAAATACACATTAAACTTTAAGAAACCCCTTACTATCATATCCCTCTTGTAAGGGCTTAAGCACAACCACTTTAAGTTACACTTACACGCTCCTAATTCCTAAATAGGCTCATTCTAAGCATATGCTTAAGCACCCTAATTCCTAAAGCTCTTGGAAAGAGTATATTATTATACACTGGCATAAGAAACTTGAGGTTCATACAGTCAAAGAAAGAGATATGTACCTTAATGAGATTCGACAACGCCCAAGCAGCAGTCCTTGCTGCAGAACCTTTGCTTGACAGCATTAAGCGGGCAAGAGGCCGCAAAGCACCCTGTGCAAGTAATGTGCTTCTCAGATCAGCTCCTTCACCAGCAACATTACCGATTGCCCATGCACATTGCTCAGCAACAAGTGTGGAGCTCTTCTCTAACAAAATAGATCGAGCAATTTTTTTAATATACGCAAAGATCTAACTTCCAACTGAACTGCAAAAGTATCTAAAAAAACTGAATTGCAAACAAATGTCTACTACTCTACATGAGAAATTACAGAGGAACCAGAGATTATAGTTCTGATGGGAATATACAAAACAACATATACTCCTAAGCAATAGAGAGAGGAAACGAACCACCCAGGTGAGCAATAAGCAATGGCAGTGCAGGCAGCAAGGCTTTTGTTTCTTCTGGTTGTCCAGCTGCTATGTTTGTAAGGCACCAAGCTGTCTCTAGCAACTGTAACAAAAGCATCAATGATATCCATAAGACAAATAGTTCAAATGTAGCACGAAAGTGGTTTTCAGGTAACGTAGAAAGCTGGAGTTGGTTTTCAACCTGTTCATCTGAAGATCCAAAGGACAGATATTGCACTAAAAGAGGAACTGCCCCAGCTTTAATTGCTACTTCAATGGGAGGTACTTCTGACTGTGACAACAGGCGTCTCAAAGCACGAAGCGCCTCTATCTTCTTCTTATGGGCCCCTTTCCCCCTAAGAAGCATCAAAACGTTGCAAAATACACTCCATAATGTTTTCTCATAGGAAATAATTAACTAAAGACCAGAGTGTAAATTTTCTCCAAAATCCACAAGTGCTTTAACCAGACCTTACAACTTATAGATATGTATGTTCAGAGTGGAAAATGTACACAAGCCAGGTGGAAAACAAAATCTCCAACAAACTAAGGTCTCATTTGGTTGTGCAGATCATAATGGTGGTAGCATACAGCTCCGGAATACAATTAAATGAGATGTTTAAGGGATAATGCATTTCACATGATGAACTGTGATTCACTAAATTGAATACAGGAAAAATAACAAACGCAACAGGTATTTATGGGCAGTGGGTTTCTTTGGATTTCATAAAAAGTAGACAGCATAGGTCATACCGATCGTACAAAATAATGTGTCCAGAACAAGGACTGACTAACACATGAAGTGATACAAAAGAAGGCACATACTGGCTTGACAAAGATGATTTCAATTCTTGGACAGCTTGAGCAGTTCTAGTTTCAAGACCTGCTTTCTCGTCATCAATAACCATATCACCATCTTCAAGTGCAGCCTCATTGCTGCCAGAAAGTGGAGTGCGGCACACACGCTTTGCACGCATTAAGGCTTCCCTTCTTTCCTTCCCTATTGCTACTGCCTGTTCACGCCTCCGGCTAGCTGCCGTATTGTGTACTGCAACCAGACTTCCAACCAATCAAAGTCTATAATAAGTAATAACTAACACTAGCAGCAATATTCCTCAAGTATGTTGGGTCTTTGTTATCGCCACCAGTGATTAGTTCACCATGGAACATAATTAACATACACTAGGCAAAAATTTCATGGTAGTTTGGTAAAACCACAAGTTAAGATTTAAGCATACTTATAAACTAAGAATACTAGAAAACTGAAGAGCAATTTCTCTTCGCAGCAGACATGACACCAGAATGGACCGAGATAAAGTTTCACTCTCATAAAATATTTGAAACTACTATAATTGTCAACATTAAGGAAATCATTTGTCGGTTACAGCTCGTTCAGTTGGCGATTAGCGATTAATAGGCGAATCGGCCGATAAATCAGTTAATCGGCTTATCGGTCACCCACTGAGTAGCAATTAGTCAGCCGATAAACCGCTGAATCGGCTGATTTTTAAACATTACCACCCTAGGTCATCTAACTTGCAGATATGCGATTTCAAGTTACCGCCTACGTTTCACCCATAGTTAGATGACCTATCCAAATGATAAGTCAAGTTACACACACCCTAGGTGAAAGTCAAATTAACCACATGTCAACTCGTTGACCACCCAATAATAACTTGCTCAATTTCATTTTACCCAGTTCTGAATAGTAAATCAAGTGATTCTAAGGTTGATAGGCGTGATAACCCACTATCCGCGTACTAATTAAGCTTCCAGGCGGCTCGACCTAGCACTGCTCGAACCACGTTGGAGTCCAAGAAGGCAAGAGAAGCTTCGCCCTCGCCTCTCCTAACGCCCCCGACCAAATATACGTCCCGGCTAACTTCAGGGACTCCTGGGGCTTTCCCCACCGCCGTGCGTATGAACAGTTCGACGGAATTCGACAGCCACGAGCGGCGAGGCGAGCAAAGAGGGAGGGGGTACTGGAATGGGGCCGGGAGGAGCGGACCTGAGGATTTGATGGCGTAGCGGTGGCTCTGGAGCGGAAAAGCTGGAGAAGACGGGGCGGGGTTGTTGCCGTCGGCCATCTTTTACGGCGGCGGAGCTCGACGGCTGCGAGGCTCGGTGATGATGGTGGTAGGAAGCGAAACTGGGACGGGGAGGAGACTAAGCAAGACCGTACGGTGGGCCGGGTTCGGGATAGCCCGGTTTTATTGGGCAGCTCAGCCCAGGCCCACGGCCCACGGGTCTAGGGCGGTGGCTCTGTTTTCCGCCAAGTTTTTTTTTGTAGTGGCCCAATATTTCGGTCAAAATTTTGCCATATTATGAAATTCAGAATGGTTCATTGGTTCGTTTCTCATCTGGTTTTGGGCTAATTGACGAATGCATTGAACATAGTCTTGTTGAAAAAACGTGATGTATTTCAGATTACTTTGCATATTAGTTTGGTCAAATTCAAAGTTTGAAAAGTTAGATCAACCACATAGCAAAAACTATCCGAATGACCATGCGTTACCACGAAGTCTTAAAAAAGATTCAGCTTTGTAGTATTTATTTTCTGCGCTATGAACATATTTATGTGAGTTTTCAAGTTATCAACAATACAACAAATTAATCCTCTCACCTTGCCTAATGCAGCGTCTCTTCCATTACAATGACGGCCGCGAGCTAGCATCCTGCCCCTGGTCTGCTCATTGCAAACCTCTCGTTGTCATCCAATTGTTGACATCATAGCCCGCTCGGACATCCTCATCAATTGCTTTCAGAATGCTCAAATAGTGGTAGTTAAAATTTACATTAACGTTTACACTTTGCATTGTTTAGTCCCTCTCCACAAAACAGAATTTTGCAAATTCTTTCGGGGAATGATGCATCTTGTCCTAGGGTTGTCCTAAGGGGGTCCTGGTGAAAAACTATCAACACTAGCCGAATGACCATGCATTACCACGATCTCTTAAAAAAATTAGCTTTGTGGTATTTATTTATGTGCTATGAACATATGTATGCGAGTTTTCGAGTTGTCGATAATACAACACATTGTTCCTCCCACCTCGACTAATGCAGCTCCTGCTCCATTACAATGACGTCTGCCACCATCATGCTCTTGGTTTGCTCATTGCGAATGCTCAAATAGTGGAAGTTAAAATTTACATTAACATTTACAACTTTGCGTATGTTTTGCTAAACATGGCCTTTTAGTGTAACTAATGATCCATATGACCCTTCGGCAAAAGTATTTTCAAATATGGCCTCTCGAGGTCAGCGCCAAGGAGGCCAGATTTGAAAATTATTTTGCCATACGGCCATATGCATCATTAGTTTGGCCGAGAGGCCATTTCTGATGAAAAATACACACTTTGCACTAGGGTTTTCTTTCGGGGAATGATGCGTCTCGTCCTAGGGTTTCTGTCCTAGGGGGTTACCAAAAAAAGTCATCTAGAAGACACATCTCCCCCTTCTTTATTCACTTGACACTTGTTGACATCATAGCTTGCTCTTGTAGGGAATTACTCTCTTTGTTGTTAAATATACGGAGTATAAGTCTCCTTTAGTTTTCTTTTATCTTTTTCTGGATTCGTACGTATCTAGACTTTATTAGTGGGTAGTTCGTTCATTTTGTTTTGTATTTGGTTCGTACTGGAATGTCTAAAACTCATTTTGCTTCCAGTTGCAATCTGCCAAACTACAAATCCCCTCATACATTGATCAGGATGCAAAATGCGCTTTGTGCCAATTGAGTACAAAGATGACGATTTTCAAGTTTTCAACAGGCCAAACAAGACTATACATTAGCTAAAACTTTTAAAGAAAAATACGTTAGCTAAATCCCCGTGAGCACACAACCTCCCAGGTTGACATTGGAGGTCAAAAGGTGATCTACATACAATTATCGAACTGCCCAGTATGTACCTCTGTATTCCAGAATGCAAGTACAACGTTTGGGGCATATGAACACAATGGATTGATTAGTTAAACAGAGGGATTACACAGTCTGAAAATGCGACAGTTGCTCTGCAATTGAATTCAGCATCAAACACATACATCGTTTTTTTACAACTCAATCGACGATTTACATGGAGTTACATCGTTTCTCTACGATTCAAAGATGGGAGTAGCATTTACATGGATGGATCATCCAAAGCAGAATTATAATTGAACAATTCTACACTCGTTGCGCGTTCCACATCGCCGCTGGAATATTGAACGTGATCTTCTCTGGTATCGCCGGTGGGATGAACTTGATCAGCGGCGCCGTCTTCGTTGGCAGCTCGACCTCTACGGAGGCAGCGGCGGCGGCGGGAAGAGGAACGGCGAACCATGGGAGTCTGAGCGCCTTGGCCGCCGTCAGCCGCTTGTCGGGGTTGCACGTCAGAAGCCCCTGCAACACCTGGAACCCTTCCTTGGACAGCCTCTCTTCAGGGAAGAGATCCCGCAGACGGTTGCGTGCCGCCGGTAGCAGTTGCATCGCATAGGCGGCGAGCGGCAGCGACGTGAATCCCGGCCACGTCTTCTCGTCCGGTGTGCCCAGCACGCTGAAGATGCAACGCAGCTCAGCTATCTCCTCGTCCTCATCTTCATCGTCATCATCCTCGTGCTTGCCAAGAAACAGCGCCTTGCCGCCGGTGAGCATCTGCGCCATGACGCACCCGAGCGACCAGGTGTCGACGAGGGCGTCGAAGTCCGGCTTCTCCAGGAGAATCTCGGGGGCCATGTAGGCCGGGGTGCCGGCCTGGGTGTAGGGCGGGAGCTCGGACATGGAGATGGCGAGCCCGAGGTCGCAGAGCTTGACGACCTCCCCGCCCTGTGCGACGAGGATGTTGCCCGGCTTGATGTCGCGGTGCACGACGTGGCGGGCGTGCATCATCTTGGCCCCGGTCAGCAGCTTCCACATGAAGGCGCGCACCGTGGACTCCGGGAGCGGCGGTCCGCCGCGCCTGTCGAGGAGGAAGGTGTGGAGGCTCGGCGCGGGGACGTACTCCATGACGAGGCAGAGCTCGCCGGTGCTGGGGGCGCGCGCCAGGCCCTCGAAGCCGACCACGTAAGGGTTCCCGCTGCTGCAGGCCTCCAGGAACCGGGCCTCACGCAGGAGCTCCTCGTCGAGGCGCTCCTCGTCGATGGCGTCGTCGTCCGGCGGGGAGAGGCACTTGATGGCGACGGTCTTGCCGGTGACGCGGTGGCGCGCCTTGAAGACGACCCCGTAGCCGCCCTCGCCGAGGCACGTAGCCTCCTCGTACTCCTCGGTGCTCCCGATGCTGGTGCGGCTCCTCTTGCTTGCTGGTGCGTGGGCGACGGCGGCAGCAGGTCGCTTGTGGGCGTCCATGGCGCGCGCTCGATCGGCCGCGAATTGGTTGCTGCTGGGAGGGGAGGAGATGGACACAGTGCGGTGTGGATCGATCGGCGGCCTTTATGGCGATCGATCGAGCCTCGACCTCGACTCGGATTCAAGCTGGAACGAAAACTCGATTGGCGCTCGATCACCATCTCGCTATCGGATTCAGTAGAGAAAGCTACAGACAGTCCGGTGAGCCTGCGTTTAGTTTCCGTGCAGCCTGCGTTTACTGTCCTAGATCAACTCGAACAAACAGCTCCAAGGCGGCGCTGTATATATGTAGAAAACCTACAGAAACACAACTGAAAAAATCATAACAAGACGGCAGGAAAAACACAGTAAGTTCAACTGTTGAACATCACTAACTTCTGTCTGTCAGAATCAAGATGCATATGTATCATGTATGCCCAAATAACAGACAAATAAAGCTCTGCCCAGGGAATCCTTAAATGAGCTGGAAAAAGATGCTTCGAAGCACATTTGGCTCAGGTCTCATGCGCCATAATTTTATATAAAGTTACTTAGCTCAGGATCTTGGGTTTACTTAGTGAAAGAACTATAGTGATGGTATGTCGGGCCATGGCGTCCTCCACGATTGCCTTCGCACGCTCATTTTTAAAAATTAAAAATAAGAAACCTTACCACAGGACATGTCTATATATTTATTTTGCAACGTACGGGTATTTCGGTAGCACTTCATAATGGTTCAAATTATATTGATTTGATAATGTATATGTGGAGTATTTTTTCTATATGTTTTTTTGTAAATGCAAACTTTATAAAGTAAGACTTTAGTCAAAACAAATGTACATAGTAGTTTGAAACGAGAAGTACATGTTCAGTGTATTTCATAACAGGATTTTGAACACGGGGTTTTCCCTCCTCCGAGAATCAAGTTGTTTCTGCCATGGAGATAATCCACGGTAACCATTTTGACCAATTATATTATTTCCTTGTGTATCCATATAGCAGACTTTTGTGCATGTGTCTTTAGTTTCCCTTTTATCATCTCGTCCAAGAGAGGAAGTTTGTAGTTCAACAAACTTTGTAGTTTTTCTAAGTTTAGTTCAACAAACTTTTCAGTTTGTTTAAACAATAACAAAGTCCGGGATGTGCACTCAATGTATACTCGACACTGAAAAATCAGGAGTAAATCTATAAATAACAAACACACAGCATAATGCGTTCTTCACATTTCAGTCACGACAATGAATAGAGATCACAGGAACAATCACACAACAAATTGAAGTTCACACATGGATCGATGGTGAGTAGAGTTCACAATCCATACACGATACAGCAGCCAGCAACAAGTAGAAACAGTTGGAGCTCATGTTCACAGCACAACATTCACATCACGTTTTTACGGAAGAAGAGGCGGAGATAGGTCAAAAAAAAAAAAAAAAAAAAGAAGAGGCGGAGAGACATAAGGCAGTAGAAGTCCACATCCCGCAAGGTGTCAAATGTTCTACTGTCCCGCAGTCAAATGTCCTTACTTAGGTGTCAAATATTCTACTCTACATCCGGCAGTCAAATGTCCTCGCTCCCTCGCCGCTTTCGTTCTCCCGTAGAAGTCCTTACTTAGGTGTCAAATGCTCTGCGAGTACGGGTGTGTGTATATATCGAGTCAAATCGCTAACATTATATACGTAGAAATTGTTACCTTATTTGCAACAACTAACCGAAATAATCAAATAAGAATCGGATTTGCTAAGTGTCAGTTGTCTGATTTTTTTCTTTAAGTCTCGGTGATGTCCACAAGTGTAGGGGATCGCTGAAATCTTCGTTGGGAAGTATTACCCAAATTTATAGTTCGACTCAAGGGGAACACAAGAATACCAATAAGACTTTAGCAATTGAGATGTCACTCTCAACCACACCTGATTATCAATAAAATTGCAGCAGTGATAGTGATAGTAGTGATATGATTCAAGTAAGCAGAATAAAACAATAATAGTAATGACGAGGGATGTCCCCATCAATACCCATGGTTGCTAGCCTAGGGTGAGCGTTATGAGGTAGAGACCGCGTAGTGCTGGTAGATTCGTCGGCTGACAAGCGGTATTTACCCAGGTTCGGCGCCCTCGAGTGAGGTAACACCCTTACGTCCTACTTGTCTGTTATTGATTGTGAATATGCGGTGAGTACAAGGTTCTAGCAAGATGTCGATCTTGCTAGGGTTTGGTGGTTCTGATTGGGCGTGTACTTTGATCGGCCACTCTCATGTCCTTTAAATAGTGGTACAGGTCTCGGGTCGTAACCGACTAGGATTACAGTTATGGAAAGTACTACCGACTTATGCTATCTATGGTACATGTCTTCGATTTGGGCTTCGCTTGTTGGGCTTCTTCAACCTATTGACAATTGGGATTTAGTCGTTACATGCATCAGGTACCCACACGAAGTGGTACCCATTTGGTATAACCTCATCAAGTAACAAAAGAGTTTTCCAGTTTTCACCGGAAAAAGTGAAGATGTAACTTAGAGATTTAAAACATAAGCATGAGGTGACAACACGGTGTTGCATGAATAATATTGATCATGTAATAAGATATAAATAGCAATGGGACTTATCTCTAACTCCGATATATGTAGGTATGTGTTCATAAATAGCTATGCGTACTAGCCAAGAGAATTTGCACAACATCTATTGTCCTACGTGCCCATTTCACCGGAGCCAACTTGGAACTACATGTAATTAAGGTCTACCCTTTCGAGTAGACCGAAACAATGCAGTAACACTTCATGAACACATAGAATCCTCAAACTAAGACATCTCCCCCTTGTTCCCTATATGTCACTTTTAAGGTTCGCAGGTTTAACATAATAGCAGGCAATACACTTTGCAGATAAATACCAAACTCAATTATATGATGAGGCAAAATAAATTCAGCACTGTAATGCCACTCGGGACCTAGTAGCAAGCATTAAACATAGCAAAAGTACATCAACACAATACGAAAGTATCCTCAAGATAAACCCCGAAGATCTTGAACAACGGATATCATTACATGATCAATCTCATCCAATCCCCATCCATCTCACATGCCTACATTGATCTACTCACACATGGTGATGGTGGAGGAGCTCATGGTCGATGGAGATGAAGGCGGTGAAGATGGCGGTGAAGATGGCCCCCGAATCCCTCCTCCGGGGGAGAAATCCTGGACCAATATGTCTCCGAAAACGAATTCATGGTGGTGGCGGCGCTCTGTCTCGTGAATAGCCCTCTCCTTCTAGGTCAAGCAGTTTTTCATATATATGGTGAAGGGGTTACGGTGCAGAAAACAATAATTTTTCTAGCGAACGAAACCCTAACTAGACAGGATCTATCTATCTAGTACATGCGATAACGGTGGCGGAACGGGTTACATTACCTCCATGTAGACCGATAGCGGGGATTACGCTCCCGCACAAGCGTTGACGATGAAGTCGTACGTAGCCGACCTCGAGGTCGCGAAGATCTTGCCGCGATGTCGAAGTCGATGACGCCGGGGTGTCGATGATGATCTGCGTCGACGGGCGTCGGGCGGAAGAAGGCATAGCGCAGCACCAGGGCTGGTGCGCCGGCAGCAGAGGGGAGGGAGGCGCGGCGGCTGCAGGGGGCGAGACGACGTCGCCCAAGCTCCTCAAAAGAGTTGCCTCCGAGCACTCACAAACATACGGAGCTTAGCGACAACTCCCGGTCATTCAGATCCAGCTGAAATCGCAGGAGAAGATCTTATCTGGAATCCCGCAGAGCAACGGCGCTCTGCGGTATAACTTGGGTGGAGAGAGAGATTCCCCTTTTCTCAGCTCGGCGCGGCTCCAACTTGGGAACCACGGGATCGAGAGAGAAATCGGGAATTAATTGTATTTTCCTATGAATTAAATCAATTAATATGCCTTGGTATATAAAGGGGGAAGGGGGTGTGCAAACCCCTTGGCTCCCCCATGTGGGACTAAAGGAGGAGAGGGGAGAGGGGGGTTCGGCCGAACCCCCCCTTGGGCTTTCCTACTCCTAGTCCAACTCGGACTAGGAGGCCCAAGCCTCCCTTCCTTGTGGGGTGTGGCTCCCCCCTCTTGGGCCCTCTTAGGGCCCATGTAGGTGGGAGCCCCCTTTTTCCTTTATTTAATTAATATAAAATTCCTATTAATTCATAATTAATATATTTATATATAATTCAATATCCCATGACTCCGAAACTATTTCGGAACCACCCGAACAACTTTCAGACATTCCCGGAACCATTCCATACCTTTTCGGAACTCCTTCCGGACCACCGGAACTCTTTCCGGATCAATTCTCTCTCTCCAACAAAGTCCTATAATATTCCAGAACCTATCTCCTAGCGTCGCTAAGACCTTAAGTTTGTTACGCTACGGTTCGAGAACACTCCAGACATGGTCGAGACACTCCGCTCACCAATGACCGTCAGGGATACCTGGAAGTATATGACGAACCCTGTGCATTGCACGAATATCATCGTTGAACCATAAATATGACATGCATTCCCTTTGTCTCTGCGATACTACCTTGTCCGAGATATGATCGTAGACACACCGATGTCTTTGTTGTATCTCGTTACCGACGAAGGTTATTAACTCGTCTGCGATATTACATCTCCATGACCTAGTCATAAGCTGCGCAGCTATATAGATGCAATATCACCGAGTGGGCCCAGAGTATCTTTCCACTACAAGAATGAACAAATCCCGCTCTTGATCCTTACGTCTTGATGCTCTTTCGGAATACCCAAGATGGACACCGTTATTGTCATGCTATATAAGACACAACGTTTGATGCTCTCAAAGCATCCCTACGAAGCATTAATAAGTACGGTCTCACGGTCTAAGGAATAAGCTATCATATTCTTATCTATTTCAAATGACAAACATCGTAATACGATCTTATTGCAATACTTTGCGTATGTCCACCACCTTATTCAACTAACAAGATGACCTCATTGTCAACCGACGTCATTGTCCTTGATCGGGAATCTCGATCAACTGTTGCTCAATGGACTAGCTCATATAGAGGCTTGCTAGGGACCTGGTTGTCTATGTATCACACGTGTATTAATATTTCCGATTAATACAGTTATAGCATAATACACAAACCTATTATAAACTTATGAGATAATGCAATAAATACTACTTATTTATTTGCCTCTAGGGCATATCTCCTTCATATGGAGGGGTACCCCAAAGATGAGGCTGAGGCGGCGCTCGAGGCGCCATATAGGTGGGCCCACGCGGCCAAGGAATCTGGCTGCGTGGGTCCTCGGGCACTCCCACGTGTCCATCTTCTTCTCGATGTCCTTCTTCTTCCATAAAAACTCACGTGGAATTTTTCTACGATTTAATTTTCTGCAAAAATAGACAGAAACAAGACTTTGCTAAAACATCATCAGATTCAACAGTTTTAATCAAATATGGGAAGACTACGTGACAAATAATGAAGCAAAGTGATTGGAAAAGTAGATGCATTTTAGGTGCATCACTCGGTAACTTTTTTATAAAAATGTAATGCGGTTTACAGAAACGTGTAATTGCAATTTCCTCAGACAAATGCAACTCGTTCAAATCTCACTGTGGAAAAAGGGGCACTAGTCCCGGTTCCAGAGGGGCTATAGTCCCGGTGTAGCAACCGGGACTGTCTGGCCGGGACTAGAGCCCCCCCACCCTTTGGTCTCGGTTCAATACTGAAAGAGCATTTTCTGTCTCCTGAGTTTTGGATAGTAATGACAACACAAAAAGGATGTTTAACGGTGTGCCTAAGTGTTTCAGATACTACATAGCCTTGAAGAACAAAAAGGATTAAGATCAACTGGACTAAAGAGAGAGTTGGCTGGCAGTTTTCCTGTCCTGTCAGGCCGGAAGTTCCGGTGCTGTGACCGCAAGTTCCGGCCTAAGGGACGGAACTTCTGAAGGGGTTACGGTGCAGAAAACAATAATTTTTCTAGCGTACGAAACCCTAACTAGCCAGGATCTATCTAGTACATGTGATAACGGTGGCGGAACGGGTTACATTACCTCCATGTAGACCGATAGCGGGGATTACGCTCCCGCACAAGCGTTGACGATGAAGTCGTACGTAGCCGACCTCGAGTTCGCGGAGAACTTGCCGTGATGATGAAGTCGATGACGCCGGGGTGTCGACGATGACCTGCGTCGACGGGCGTCGGGCGGAAGAAGGCGGGGCGCCGGCACCAGGGGGTGCGCCGGCGGCAGAGGGGGGAGGCGCGGCGGCTGTAGGGGCGAGACGACGTCGCCCAGGCTCCTCAAAAAGAGTTACCTCCGAGCACTCGCAAACATACGGAGCTTAGCGACAACCCCCGGTCATTCAGATCCAGCTGAAATCGCAGGGGTAGATCTTATCTGGAATCCCGCAGGGCAACGGTGCCCGGCGGTATAGCTTAGGTGGAGAGAGGGGGCAAAACGGGCGGAGAAACAGCTCGGCCGGCCTGCAATACAATTAATTGTATTTTCTAATGAATTAATCCAATTAATATGCCTTGCTATATAAAGTGGGGAGGGGGTGTGCAAACCCCTTGGCTCCCCCATGTGGGACTAAAGGAGGAGAGGGGAGGGGGGTTCAGCCGAACCCCCCATGGGCCTTGCCCTCTCCTAGTCCAACTCGGACTAGGGGGGGGCTCAAGCCCCCCTTGCTTGGTGCGGCTCCCCCTCTTGGGCCCTCTTAGGGCCCATGTTGGTGGGAGCCCCCTTTTCCTTTATTTAATTAATATTAAATTAATATAAAAATCCCATTAATTCATAATTAATATATTTATATATAATTCAATATCCCGTGACTCCGAAACAATTTCGGAACCACCCGAACAACTTTCGGACATTTCTGGAACCATTCCAGACCTTCCCGGAACTCCCTCCGGACCACCGGAACTCTTTCCGGATCATTTCTCTCTCCAACAAACGCATATATTATTCCAGAACTTATCTCCTAGTGTCGCTAAGACCTTAAGTTTGTTACGCTACGGTTCGAGAACACTCCAGACATGGTCGAGACACTCCGCTCACCAATGACCGTCAGGGATACCTGGATGTATATGACGGCCCCTGTGCATTCTACGAATATCGTCGTTGAACCATAAATATGATATTCATTCCCTTTGTTTCTGCGATACTACCTTGTCCGAGATATGATCGTAGACACGCCGATGTGTTTGTTGTATCTCGTTACCGACAAAGGTTATTAACTCGTCTGTGATATTACATCTCCATGACCTAGTCATTACGAAGCATCAATAAGTACGGTCTCACGGTCTAAGGAATAAGCTACCATATTCTCATCTATTGCAAATGACAAACATCGTAATACGATCTTATTGCAATACTTGCGTATGTCCATCACCTTATTCAACTAACAAGATGACCCCATTGTCAACCGACGTCATTGTCCTTGATCGGGAATCTCGATCAACTGCTGCACAATGGACTAGCTCATACAAAGACTTGCTAGGGACCTAGTTGTCTATGTATCACACGTGTATCAATAATTCCGATTAATACAGTTATAGCATAATACACAAACCTATTATAAACTTATGAGATAACGCAATAAATACTACTTATTTATTTGCCTCTAGGGCATATCTCCTTCACCATCACCTTATTCAACTAATAAGATGCCCCATTGTCAACCGACGTCATTGTCCTTGATCGGGAATCTCGATCAACTGTTACCCAATGAACTAGTTCATATAGAGGCTAACTAGGGACCTGGTTGTCTATGTATCACACGTGTATTAATAATTCTGATAAATACAGTTATAGCATAATACACAAACCTATTATAAACTTATGAGATAATGCAATAAATATTACTTATTTATTTGCCTCTAGGGCATATCTCCTTCAGATAACACAAACACAATTAAGTACGCGTGGTACATGAAGATCATGTTTCCTGGTTCCAGATACTTAGAAATACTTTGTTACATGGAGATCACTATTACATGTCCGCACCACCAGTGGTAAAATAGTGGTACTCTCCGGTCTCCGGTATGACATGGGCGAGGTAAAATCCCGCCAACTCCTCTGCAATTGCCCTAAAGCGTGTCTTTATTGGTAACTTGTTGCGCTTTCTTGCGAACTGTAAAAAAATGATATCACGATGAATACATGAGATATGAAATGAATAAAACTCATCACAATTGATGGTACAAAAATAATGTTGAGACTAGAGCTTTACGTACTTCAATACTTTTTCTGCTCTTCAAACCTTTGTTGACTAAAGTGTGCAAGTACTCGTAAACGTAGAATCCACATAGATCAGTCCCTATTGGTTGTTTAAGTCAAGTCTATAGAACAATATAATTTAATCAACTAATACTAAAGTATGATAATGGTGCATGTGCCTAGTTATAGTATTACTTACTTGGTTAGTACGCCATAGCAGCTTCTCTGGCCATCCACTGTTCGGATGTTCCGCGAGGAAAAATTTCCAAATGCTGCATGACAAGAAAATGAATGAATGAGTCATAAATTGTTTTGATATTAGGAAATGAACGAAAGAGGCGATAAGAAAAAAAAGTACCTTGTCACCAAATCAAAACAGGTCCTGTATTGTTTAGGGCATCTTCTTAACGAGTCAAGGATAACAATTTCTCCTTTTCGCAAGTCCATAACGATAAGAATGAAGTGGTAGCTGCGCACGTTTATAAATAGTCATGCATAACTCATCAATTAAACTTAACATCGGGTGAGAAAAATAGAATGTGTAATAAGAAGTAACACTCATTTGAAGTTGTAAGGCCATAATATATATTTTTTGTAAGCTCGTCGCTTGAAAAACATTAGCAAATTCCTCGGTGTATCCTTGTTAAGTCTTGGATCAATTATGTTATCTTCTTACATTATAGAGGAGTCAATGAACTAAGTTGATTTTCTGCTTATTGCATTCGAGCATCTTCATTCTGCGTAATAAACCCCACAAAATATTATAGAGAGGATTATCACAGGCAATGAACGAGTAGAGCTAATTAAAGCATTAAATTACAGGAATAAATCATTTACAGATAATAGGAACTCATGATAGCTTTGTCGAGGGCCCGAAGATTGTATAACTGAAAGATTTCGACGAAGTAAAGGACAACAGCGTATTTTTTGGAAATAATGCTCTTCCTTAACTGCCATCATGAGAGCGTATTTATGCACCTCTAATCCTAGAGGGCATACCACTTTCTTTGTTTCGTACGTACTAGAGGGCAATTCGTTATCCTTTGGAAGCATCTTCTTAACTATTTTCAATAAATTTTCAAATCCATTATCAGAAGTACCATTCTCTGCCTTCCATTGCAGTAATTCAAGTGTGGTACCCAGCTTTTTCTGGTCATTTTGACAAGTTGGGTACAACAATTTGGCGTGATCAGCTAACATACGCTCCAACTTTAACCTTTCGTTTTCACTTCCACGGTCCATTTATGCATCATGAATGGCCCGACGAAGATCATCGTCGGGCTCATCAATAATGGGATCTTCTTCAGTTTCGTCTTCTCCCATTGTAGTATCACTGAACCAAGGATACTTGTCATTATCCTCCTCTTTTTTATTTTCTTCCATCATTACCCTTGTTTCTCCGTGATTGGTCCAACAATAATGACCAGGCATAAAACCATTATGCAAGAGGTGGGAGTGAATGACTTTTGAGGTAGAGTGATCACTCATATTCTTGCAGGCACTACATGGACAATGAATAAAACCATTATTCAGCTTGTTTGCCTCAGCCACATGGAGAAAATTATGCATGCCATCAATGAACTCAGGACAACATCAGTCACCGTACATCCATTGTCGGTTCATCTGTATTACATAAAAGTATATCGAACCCCACTATTACACTACTGTCATGAATAATATGTAAGAGCAAATTAATTAATACAAGGTCATCCATTAAAATAAGAGTAGAGTAGTGAAAACTGGTAATACATAGTTCTCATAAAACATACATTAACTGAAACAAATATAAAAATCATCTAAAGAATTTAAATCCAACAACAAATATGATCAAAATTGCAACTAAGGTAAATACTGAACCCACAACATAATGATACCAAGCCTCCCGATTAATGGCATATTTTCTAATCTTTTTTATCTTCAAGCGCATTGCATCCATCTTGATCTCGTTACCATCGACCACGTCGGCAAGTTTGACCTCTAATTTCATCTTATCTTCGAAGCATTGAAGATAAAGATATTCACTTCTTTTCAATTTTGCTTTCAAATCATTCTTTTCTTTATCCAAAAACTCAACAATAGGGTCAGGTTTAATTTCCGGTTCAACTACCTCCTAGATAAAAATAAATCTATGTCAAGTTGTTCGCCTAATTGCCACAAACAAAAAATGAAATAAATAGTTTTGAAAATATACCACGTCCGTATGATAGACCGGACGAGGACCGACGGGGACGGATATCAGAATCATGACTCTATACATATAATACAAGTAATAACTATGCATCTAAAACAATAAAGCTATGTTTTTAAAATCAAATAAAAACACGAGGCTCACCGAGATGGTGCCGGTGACGGGACGGCGCGGGCGATCGACGGCGGTAAGGATGGGGACGATGCTAAAACACATAAATCATAAATTAGTTTGAGCACAAATTACACATATAAACAAATGAGATCATAACTTAGTCATTCATCGAACACCTATCTTGCACAAAAAATTTGAAATGAGCAAAATGAGCTAAAGAACCAATGCCGGAAAGAGGATGAATCTGCTAACCGTGGGGTGTACTCAATATTTCCAAATGGTGTAAACTATTGTGTATTATTTAGCCTTGGGGAGAGGAAATTAAGGAGAAATGGAGAGGGAAATGTTGAGCTCGAGCTCGGCTGAGAGAAATGGAGTCGGTCGGGGGTGGAAGAAGTTGATATAGGTGGATCTTTAGTCCCGGTTCGTGTTAGGAACCGGGACTAAAGGTCTCTGGCGCTGGGCCCCGCCTCTGCTGCCGCATGTGGTGGACGTTTAGTCCCGGTTCGTAACACGAACCGGAACTTAAGGTCCCTCGCAAATTCGGCGCCATGGCTCTCACCCCTTTAGTCTCGGTTCAATTTTAAATCCGGGCTAAAGGGGTGAACCAAAGGCTCGTTTTCCACTGGTGTATGTTTAGAAAAAAATTCTTTAGACTATAGTACACGCTGGATGCCCGTGGAGCACACACTCATATCGATCGATCGAGATTGAGCAGCACAAGAGCTAACAAAACAGGGTTTTGTGGAAGTACAGAGTAATTCATACCGTCGTACGGCCATACGCGCAGCGGCAGATTGGAGCTGGTTGTCTGAGTCGATCGAGGAGGTTTGTGTGGTGAGAGACCAGTAGCCCGCCGTCACGAAGGTTCATGGGAGCGGAGGTGGAGGCCGACTTCGCCGAGTGGAAAGCCAGGGTCTTCTCGCCACGGTGCGACACGCCAGGGAGGCGAGCGGCGCGTCCACCCAAAGAAGCCATGGTCTTCATGGCCAGTCTTTGTGAAGACCATCCGGAGTGTAATCTCTCGGACCTGGGATATACAAGAGAGAAATTTATGGATGCTTTGGATGCCATGGTCTTCATGGCCAGTCTTTGTGAAGATCATCCGGAGTGTAATCCGGAGTGTCTTTGAAAGGTTTGATCAACCACATAGCAAAAACTCTCAACACTAGCTGAATGACCATGTGTTACCATGATCTCTTAAAACAAATCAGATTTGTAGTATTTATTTATGCGCTATGAACATATGTATGCGAGTTTTCGAGTTGTCAACAATACAACAAATTATCGATACCGTAAAAAAACAATACAACAAATTGTTCCTCCGACCTCGTCTAATGTAGTGTCTCTTCCATTACAATGTCGGCCGTGAGCATCATCTCTCCTGGTTTGCTCATTGCGAACCTCCCGTCTTTATCCACTTGTTGACATCATAGCCTGCTCGGACATCCTCATCAATTGCTTCTAGAATGCTCAAATAGTGGTAGTTCAAATTTTCATTAACATTTACACTTTGCACCATTTAGTCCTTCTCTAAAAAAAAGAATTTGGAAGTTCTTTCGGGGAATGATGCATCTCGTCCTAGGGTTTCTGTCTAGGGGGTTACCAAAAAAGTTATCTAAAAGACGCATCTCTCCCGTCTTTATCCACGTGTTTGCTCATTGCTCATTGCGAACCTCCCGTCTTGCACTGTTTTGTTAATTTTCTTCTAATACAAATGACACATACTTTAATGTGTGTTCAAGGCGAAAAAAATAAATCCTTGATGTGGCATGTATTCAGTCTATTAGTTGCACTTTAATGTGTGTTCAACGCGAAAACATAATCCTTGATGTGGCGTGTATTCAGTCTATTAGTTGCACTTTATTTTCTTAAATCCATTCAGCAAATCACTTCAGTGGAACTCTTTTATTTCACGAGTATCATTTTATATTTCATTATAGTCATGTCAACATTTGTAGGCTTAACCAGTAGCTTGTTCAGGTATTTGACGTCTGTTTGCAAGTCTAATAAACTTATCTAAAGGACACATCTCTCCCGTCTTTATCCACTTGTTGACATGATAGCTTGCTCTTGTAGGGAATTACTGTCTTCGTTGTTAAATACAGAGTATAAGTGTTCTTTAGTTTTTTATATTTTTCTAGATTCGTACGTATCTAGACGTTATTTAGTGGGTAGTTCGTTTATTTTGCTTTGTATTTGGTCCTTACTGGAATGTCTAAAACTCATTTTGCTTCCAGCTGCAATCTGCCAAACTACCAATCCCATCGTCCAGTGATCAGGATGCAAAATCCGCTTTGTGCCAATTGAGTACAAAGATGAAGATTTTCACTTATTTTACATGTATTTCTAACAACATGACGAAACAAGACTATACATTAGCTAAAAGTTTTATAAAAAAATACATTATCTAAATCCCTTTAGAGGTCAAAAGGTGATCTACATACAATGATCGAACTGCCCAGTATGTACCTCTGTATGTGGGATTGTGGGAATCCAGAATGCAAGATGCAGAATGTGTGGTCTAAATTGTTGTTGTTTTGCCGCCAACATACAAAGATGAAGATTTTCACTTATTTTACATGTATTTCTAACAACATGACGAAACAAGACTATACATTAGCTAAAAATTTTATAAAAAAATACATTAGCTAAATCCCTTTAGAGGTCAAAAGGTGATCTACATACAATGATCGAACTGCCCAGTATGTACCTCTGTATGTGGAATTGTGGGAATCCAGAATGCAAGATGCAGAATGTGTGGTCTAAATTGTTGTTGTTTTGCCGTCAACATTTGGTTAGCCAAAAGTTATTGTATTATCCTTATCGATCTTGATCTTTCTGTCGAGGGTCCGACTGTCCTTGGCATGTTTGTTCAGGCTTCGCGGTGGTGCTGCTATGTTTTCGTGTCTTGTGGTATTAAAAGTAAAATTAGTATGTTGTAATATTAGCTTCGTTTGAAGTTGCATTAATATTTTTGTTGGCTTAAACGTATAGTTGGATGGCTAGTTTGGTCGCCCACCTGCTGCAGGGGCGACGGGGATGCAGGCGGTGAGGGGGCTGGGTGCTCTCATTTGACCAGTTCATAGCTAACTACTAGGTGATTCCCCTGACCTCAACATAGCTCCGCCATTGGCTACGGAGTGAGTTGAGACTTGAAAGAGAGAGTGTGTGTTCAGATACCTTCAACGCCTCTTGCCGGCGCGTGTGTGGGCTGAATTTAAGGTCATCCGCGGCGGCGGCCCGCCTGACCTCAACATAGCTTCAGCATTGGCTATAGAGTGAGTTGAGACTTGAAAGAGAGAGTGTGTGTTCAGAGACCTTCAGCGCCTCTTGCCAGCGCGTGCGCGGGCTGAATTTAAGGCCGTTCGCTCTAACACGGTTAACGCGCCTCGATCAAGGTTATGTTCACTGGCTTGCTCCGCACCTATCTTACTATGTTGTGTTTCTGTCCGTTGTGAAACCTGATTGAACTGGCGAGAGAGAAAGAGACACAAGTAGTGTTATGGTGCTACTGGATGCAGTTTTTCTCATCTTCTAATTTTTTTACTTTTGGTTGTATAACCGAAAAACGAAATTCTGGATCGAGAGCGATCGAGTACTACGGAAGTCATCCCAAACTCTACCCTCCTAGTGCAACAGTGTCTAAATTTGATGTTTCTAAAAGCTAGCAAGATTTTCATTACATGTAAGGGGTTGCCCCCCCCCCCCCCCCCCCCAAGTGCCTACAAAAGCTAGCAAGATAATTGCCACAAATCATGTATGCCGCCGAATACACAGCATGAAAACCAACCGGTGGAAATGACTACCCACCGATACTTGTGTTCATGCTTCTATTCTTACAGTATGTCCTACACATGCATATTTTATTCCACACCGTGTTGGCCGAGCCGCGTCGCGCCTCCTGCTTGACGCCGTCGGCAAGGGAATCGCCCCCTCTGTCGCCGCATTGAGACCCGCCGCGCCTCATTTGGAGTATTTTCGTACCAAATTTTTTCGTGTCCACGCCTCATTTGGAGTATTTTCATGCCAAATTTTTTCGTGTCCGCGACTCATTTGGAGACCTTGACGCCGTCTTGCTCTGGCTCACCTCCAGGGACGCCAACCTCACCTTCTTCATCCAGTGCTCCTTCGCCAACCTGGTGGCGTGCCTCGAGGGCGACGGCCTCCACCACTCGTACGTCTTCCGCGACGATGTGGACGACCTCATGACGGCATACGGGCTCGCCGAGGCGAGGACGTGGTGGGCATGCCCGTGCTGAGGAGGTCCCTGCTCGGCGGCGACAGGACGGAGCCGGGGCCGCTGGACGCCGTTGTCCCCGCACTTAACATGGGCTTCGAAAGAAGAGGCGGAAAGACCTGAGGCAGCAGAAGTCCTTACTTAGGCGTTAAATGTTCTACGTGTGTGTATATATTGAGTCAAATGGCTAACATTATATATTTAGAAACCATTACCTTATTTGCAACAATTGGCCGAAATAATCAAATAAGAATCGGATTGCTAAGTGTCAGTTGTCTGATTTTTTTCTAAGCCTCAGTCAATCTTTTAAGAAAAATCTAATTGCAGTTTAAAGAAACGTGTAATTGCAATTTTCTCAGAAAAATGCAACTCGTTCAACTCTGTTTAGAAAACTTTTTTTTGAACTGTAGTGGTATTTTTTTAAAATGTTGAGACTCCACAAAAAAGTCTCAAAAAATCTGGCGACCTAGGACATGCATAGACCCTCCAATAAGAATGCACACCAGCACAAGAGCTAACAAAACAGGGTTTTGTGGAAGTACGGAGTAACTCATACGGCCGTACGCGCAGCGGCAGCTTGGAGCTGGTTGTCCGAGCGAGTCGATCGAGGACAGTTTGTGCCGTGCAAACGGAAACGCAGGCTGCACGGCAACGATTCCGATATTAAGACGGTCACGCAACCTGTCCAATCGAGTTTCTGCTCGAGCTTGAATCCCAGTCGAGGTCGGGGCTGCACTCCTACGCCGATCGATCACCATTGCGCGTTCGTCGTTCTGTATCTGTATAAATGCCGCCGATCCATCCACACCGGACTGTGTCCATCTCCTCCGTCGCCTGCTTCCCACGGCCGTCTCCTCCACTCCATCGCGCGAGCTTTCCCAGCAACCAATTCGCGGCCGATCGAGCGCGCGCCATGGCCGCCCGCAAGCGACCTGCCGCCGTCGCACACGCGACGGCCACCACCCAAGAACCGGCGACCTACAGCAGCAAGAGGAGCCGCACCAGCATCGGGAGCACCGAGGAGTACGAGGACCCTACATGCCTCGGCGAGGGCGGCTTCGGGGTCGTCCTCAAGGCGCGCCACCGCGTCACCGGCAAGACCGTCGCCATCAAGGTTCTCTCCCCGGCCGACGAAGTCACCGAGGTGGAGCGCCACGAGAGCGCCGCCGCCGAGGAGCTCCTGCGTGAAGCCCGGTTCCTGGAGACCTGCAGCAGCGGGAACCCATACGTGGTCGGCTTCGAGGGCCTGGCGCGCTCCCCCAACTCCGGCGAGCTCTGCCTCGTCATGGAGTACGTCCCCGGGCCGAACCTCCACACCGTCCTGTGGGACAGGCGCGGCGAACCGCCGCTCCCGGAGTCGACGGTGCGCGCCTTCATGTGGAAGCTGCTGACTGGGGCCAAGATGATGCACGCCCGCCACGTCGTGCACCGCGACATCAAACCGGGCAACATCCTCGTCGCACAGGGCGGGGAGATCGTCAAGCTCTGTGACCTCGGGCTCGCGATCTCCATGACCGAGCTCCCGCCCTACGCCCAGGCCGGCACCGCGGCCTACATTGCCCCCGAGATTCTCCTGCAGAAGCCGGACTACGACGCGCTCGTCGACACCTGGTCGCTCGGGTGCGTCATGGCGGAGATGCTCACCGGCGGCAAGACGCTGTTTCTTGGCAAGGATGATGACCAGGACGAGAAGTACGAAGATGAGATAGCTCAGCTGTGTAGTATCTTCAGCTTGCTGGGCACACCGGACGAGAAGACGTGGCCGGGGTTCACGTCGCTGCCGCTCACCGCCAAGGCGATGCAACTGCTACCGGCGGCGACGAACAAGCGCAACCGTCTGCGGGAAATCTTCCCTGAGGAGAGGTTGTCCAAGGAAGGGTTCGAGGTGTTGCGAGGGCTTCTCACGTGCAACCCCGACAAGCGGCTGACGGCGGCCAAGGCGCTCAGACTCCCATGGTTCGCCGTTCCTCTTCCCGCCGCCGCTGTTGTTTCCGTCGAGGTCGAGGAACTGCCAAGGAAGAAGGCGCCGCGGATCAAGTTCGTTCCACCGGCGATACCAGAGAAGATCACGTTCAAGATACCAGCGGCGATGTGGAACGCGCAACGAGTGTAAAATTGTTCAATTATAATTTTGCTTTAGATGATCCAATTCCATCCCTGTAAATGCTACTCCTGTCTTTGATTCGTAGAGAAACGATGTAAATCATCGATCGAGTTGTAAAGAAACGATGTAACTGTATGATGCTGAATTCAATTGCAGAGCAACTGTCTTATTTTCATACTATGTGATCCCTGTGTTTAACTGGCAAAAATTAATCGATCCATTGTGTTCATATGCAACTGCTTGATGCAGAATTTAATTTCAGAACAACTGTCTTATTTTCAGACTATGTGATCCTTGTGTTTAACTGGGAAAGACTAATCGATCCATTGTGTTAGAGCGTGAAATTCAGAACGAACGGATGCTGATATTCCACTTTCTGCACATTGCATTCTGATGCATCAAAGAGTTACTGAAATATCAGCATTCCGCATCTTGCATTCTGCTGCACTTCTGCATGCCCAAATGCAGAGGTGATCAGCATCACGTACTAGGAAGTGCGACCATTGTACGTAGATCACCTTTGACCACTCCAAGACATTGGATTTGTGGAGGTGAGGAGATCATGTGCCACGTTTTTTTCCTCTCCGCAGAGCAGCTCCTTCGTTCTTCCATGCCCACGGTTCCTTAAATGAATAGCAACTCACTCCAACAATGTTAACCTGAGAGGTAGTTTTTGTTGGTTAGAATGACTAATGGGGACAGAGACAGTGTATGTAGAAAACCTACAAAACAGAACTGGAACACTTTTAACAAAATGGCAGGAAATGACACAGTAAGTTCAACTGTTGAACATCACTAACTTCTGTCTGTCAGAAGCAATGCATATGTATACCCACATATCAGACAAATAAAACTCTGCCCAGGGAATCCTTAAATGAGCTGACAAAAATGCTTCGAACCACATTTGGCTCAGGTCTCATGCGCTTAAGAAATCCAGTGCAATGATTTTATATCAAGTTAATTAGCTGATAATGTTAAGTGATAGGAGACTATTGCATCTTGGGTTTACTTAATGAGAGAACTATTGTCATGGTATGTCGGGCCATGGGGTCCTCCGCCACTGCCATCACACGCTCATTTTATAAAAAAAGAAAAGAAAACCTTACCACAAGACATGTCTATACACTCACTCCGTATTTATTTACTTTGTGTTCTGGGTTTAAATAAAGTCAAACTTTGTTAAGTTTGACAAAATATTTAAATAATAATAACATCTATATTGTAAAATATATAGCATTAGAATCACCATAAAGCAATTTCATATTATGTGCATTTGATAATATGAATATTGATATTTTTTCTACATTAAATGTCAAACTTGAAATGTTTGACTTTGACTAAACACATAACACAAAATAAATAAAAATGAAAGGATTACTTATTTAGTTATTTTGCAACATAAGGGTATTTTACTAGTATTTCATAAGGGTTCAAATAATATATTTTAGATGCGGAGTATTTTTTTCTATATGCTAGGTCACTTTATAAAGTTTTTTTTCTTCTCAAAAGCAAACTTTATAAAGTTGGACTTTGGCCAAAACAAATATACAGAGTAATTTGAAAAGGTAAGTACATGTTCATTTTATTTCACGGCAGGATTTTGAAACGTGGTTTCCCTCCTCTGAGAATTTAGCTGTTTCTGCTAAATTTCTAACAATCAAAATTGTAGTTGTTGCCACTGGAACAAGGAACAGATGCAACAACTGCAAAATTACAACTCTGCTAACAGTTACAGCAGGCCTATACAACATACCCCAGTGCGTGCAAAATGTCTCAGAATCCGTATGCATCTCTGAACATCACAAGCGTCTGTCGGTCAGAAACAGATGCATATGCATGGCCATATAGTAGGTAAGTAAAACTCTTCTCCACGGAAATCCTTCAATGAGCTGCAAATGCTTCAAACCATATTTGGATCAGGTCACATCTGCCCAAGAAATCCATTTGCAATTATTGTATATCAAGCTAATTAGCTGATAATATTTAGCAACAGGTAATAATGAGGAGAGCAGACAAGAACAAACACACAATATTTTCCAGTTCACACAGCGGCGACAGTGAATAGAGTTCACAAGAACAAGCGCACAATAATTTACACATACAGGGATCGACAATGAGTAGAGTTCACAATCCATACACGATACAGCAGTCGGCAACACGTATAAACAGTTCGAACTCATGTTCACAGCACAACCTTCACATCACATTATTCTGTATTTACGGAACAAAAGGCAAAAAGTCTGATGCAGCAGAACATGAAGGCACACACAAGGGCAGCTAGGGCAGGGTAGTAGCTGGAACAGTTCACATCGCACGCCCCATAGTCTGCTCCGTGGGTGGCATCATGACGAACACAGACCGCCCATTGAAGCCGGGGTGGGGGACCCTGCGACGCAGCTCGCGTCCCTCCTGGCAGAGGGCACAAGGGTGACAAAGGTAGGGTCGCAAGATCACAGGCGACCTCTAGGTGCTCACGCATCTCCTCATCATCGGCGAGGCCACGGCAGCACCCACATTGCTTAGTGAAAGCCTCGAAGTTACCCTGGAAGACAAAACATGCAGCGTAGTCATGTCAGCATAATGCTTGCAGCAACATTACCAAGGGACAGAAATCAGAAGCATATACAACAGAAGTTCTTAAGCCCTCAGAATTTTGTTTTAAATAGTTTACTCATGGTATTCCCGGGAACTCATGGTACAATATGCATATGTTAGCCCAACATCCTACTTCACAGTTTTCAAGATTGACCACTACGAGTAGATATATGATCTCAATGTAGAATGAGAAAATCATTTGGAACCATAAACACGAGCAGGTACAGAAGGCTTACCTCAAGATTGTATGTTCGACGAATAGCTGTACGAGTGGGGTGAGAGAACCATGGGGCTAGGCAGTTCCACCCAAAGAGAGAGTTCCCGAGCATATAGAGGCCGGTGTAAGGCAAGCAGCTGTTTGCAAAAGTTCCTGGTACTGCTGCAAGCCTCTCAACATTGCTACCATACAACACACATGGTGCTACGCTTCCAAGAAGACCTAGTAATGTTGAAAAAGGCATTTAGTTAGTCCTTTGCTGAAGTTTGAAATTTACCAAAAAAAAGGAAAACACAAAGAACACCCGCAGTTCAAACATACAAACTTCATAGCGCCAAGTTAGTTGGCCAGTTAGGACAGCATTTTTATTTGTCAACAGCTGCCACTAATTTGTTTGTTCGAAGGGAGAGGAACACTACATACAAGGGTCAAGATGTTTGGGTTAGATAGCAGAAACGAGCACATCACAGAGCTCGCCCACAACTGATTATTAGAAGTTTAGAATTGAACAATTCACCTTATCAAAGAACTCTGCACTACCCATCTAAGAATATGACATGTGAGCCAACAGCAAACTCCAATTTTGCAGGTTCCTAAACTATGTGTAAGGCACATCACATACGGGGAAATATAACTTAAATCTGATAGTGCCATCAACGAAGCAATTTCCAAACTAGGAAGAACTGCATCATGATAACTAAGTATATCTGATATCATGAAACAAGTACCCATATTAGTAAATCTGTTTAAGGCCTCCAGGAGTCATGACCCACAAACCCGGCATCGACAGGTAAAGCATTTCGCGACCGATACTAGTCCGCAGCAACTCAATTCCAATACTATACTATAGCGTTGCCGTCTTCCCCATATCATCCATGTCTCATACGTATTTATAAAGAATTACGCCCAAGATTCAACCGAGAATCGAACCAGATTACAGATCACATGACAATCGCACATCAAGTCTAGTAAGTAGTAAGTATCCATGGATCACATCGCTGAAGTTACTGAACATCCTAAGCCAATCCGCCAAAGGGAAGGCGCATGTCTGTCCCCTCCGGATCTCTATCCTGACCAACCCGAAAGCTAAAGATAAGGGGGGAAGGGATACGTACAGACTTCGACGTCGCTGCTGCAGAACTCGTCGTTGCGGCCGAGGCAGGAGAGGAGCCCGGTGTCCCAGCTCTCGCGCGGCGGGGCGGCGACGGGCTCGCCCATGACGACGGGGACCCCGTCGGCGCAGCCCTTGGAGGGGTACTGCGCCGGGAGGGGCTGCTTCTCGTTCTCGTCGGCGGGCGGCGGGGCCAGGAGGGGGCTGGCCTCCTCCTCGTGGCCGCGGTTGTCGTCGGCGGCGGCGCCCATGGCGAGATGCGGCGGGGGGATGCTGGTGCGTAGCGCGAGCGAGGTCTTCGGCGAGGCGGGGAGGAGGAGACTTTGAGGGGACGAGGAGAGGGAGGCGAGCGGAGAAATAGGGTGAGGAGAAAGCGCGTGGAGATGGCGAAGGTTTCCTTCGCCGTGAAGCAGAGGAGGTGGAGACTTTCTGGAGGTTGACGACGAAGTACGGACAGACGAACACGTGTCCGAAAGCCGTCTTCTTGATGTGAAGACGGAGTTGGTGGCGTACAGGAACGCATGCGCGTGCTTTACTGAACTTTGTAGCGAACCTCAAGTTGGATTACAATTCAGAACAAAGAGCACACACAAGGCAAAGTACAAAACAACACAATTACACAAATAAGAAACGCCACATGATGAAGAAACATGTGATGAATGATAACCAAAGGGCAGTATAAGCTTCCTTTTTTCCCCTCGACGGAGTCTTCTTTTTGATCCACCGACATGAACCATGTCGAAGGCGTACGTATCGGAAAAGACGAAGTTACTCACGCGCATGAATGTTGTAGAGTGTGCTTTACAGATTATTATGTCTTGATAAATGCACATACATCCAATGTTCATGCCTAGATCCATGTTCAAGCGCGGTCACTCCTTGTCGTCTCTTGTAGGGAGTTTCTTCTTCATAGAACTCCACCAAAAGTCAAAATTATTGATAAGAGCTAGATTTTCGCATGTCGAGAAATGGACGGCGTAGACACATAGGGTCACCAAGCCACTATGAAGAAGCTGAAAAGGGCCTTATGGATAAGGGTCAACAATGACTATGAATAGTATGTTAAGTTTGTGGTGAAAACTCGTGGTGAAATAGTTATACATGGAGAAGTTGATCGTCATAGGCGGGGTAAGAGAGTGGTAATATGGAGAAGGTGCAAAAAAATAAAATAGCTACAACGATGGACCGTTACCGACACAAGTGATGTCAGCGAGGAATTGCTATGAAATCATTCGACATCTCTTTGTTTCTACATGAAGATTTAACGTTTTGAGAATGGTTATGCTGTGTGGTGCAGCGAGTGACGTGTGCAATGTCGGACGCTTGACCCGCATGAACATGCATGCATTTCAAGGCTTGTGATCTGTTGATTTCTATGAAATAAAAGTAGACGAAAACATAAGATAAGATAGATCACTCAAGAACTAAAATCCAATTGAGGGTCTACAACAAACTAAAATCCAATTGAGGATGTACATCAAACTGAAATCCAGTTCATGCACAAAGCAACACCAACACGCTGACTGATCTATTTCTAGAGGAGATTGTGTACGAGATTGAGGATGTATACTTTGTAGTATTAAAATGAGTTAATTGATCCAGCGGTCACTGAACTCGTCGGGTATGTACACTTAAATCACTCAACTGGATAACTGAATTTTTTGGTCACACAACTGAACAGGTGGGTGCAATTGAAGAGGATCGTGTGCAGAAAATAAAATATTTTATAGCAACGATATATTTAAACTAGTCAAGATCTACACTATGCAGATATAGAAGTACGGCGGAGATCGGAATACATACCCTCGTAGACCGAATAGCGGGGATTACGCTCCCGCACAAGCGTTGACGACGAAGACGACGTAGCCGACCTCTAAGTCGCGAAGAACTCGGCGCGACGATGACAACGAAGATGACCTCGAGATCGGGGGGAGGAAGTAGGCCTCCGAGCACCGCTAGCACAGCACCTCGTAGGGCGTTACACACATACGGTGGAGACGACGGCCTCCAAAGCTCCAGTACAGGACGAGCAGCGGAAGACTTGGACGAGCAGCGGAAGACTTGTCAGTTTCCTTAAATAACTATAAAATTGTGTAGTGTGTAATGTTTTAGTTGCGAATTAGCCCTTAAATTCCATCTTCTTCTCTTTTGTTGGATCATTTCTTGGTAAAAAGAATTACTTCCTTATTGTGGGACATCAGCGAATTGTCACTCGTCTCGCTAAATATGTTATTTAGTGTACGCTTATGTTTGAGTGTACGAGAATACAAACAATGTCACTAGCTTCATGATTTGGTATGTAGTGGATTCCGAAAAGATATTTGTGTGTGTGTGTGTGTAGTGGGTGAGAGTTTGCATATAACTATATGACATTCTAGGTCTAGCACATGATTTATGTTTGGTTGAAACCAGAAAATAACTCTAGCTCAAGAATTTCAGTGATCCATGTATTTAAAAAATTCAAAACTATATTCAAAAGTTTTAAAAATCTAGAAACAAATCTTGGATGTAGTCAGTGCTACATCCTACTAGCATGTAAAATTTAAAGCGAAAATCCTAGTATTATGGTACAGAAAAATGACAAAATCTCGTATATTTTTTAGATTTAAAGTGTGTACTCAAATCCACATTTTTTTTCATATTTATGTAGCTTAGAATATAAAGTGTTTCAAACTAGTATGTTGCCTGCTTGTTGATACATCATTAACAATATGCAGGATTGTTTTTAGATTTTTTAAACCTGTAAGCATGATTTTTTAATTATTATTTTTAAATGAATGGATCATTGGATTTTGAGAGTATGAAATCTCCACTTGGTGGAAGCTCTATACATTGGTTTGGCATCATGGTTTTTTTATAAATTGGTTTGGCATCATGGTTAGAGTGAGATGGTGGTGGTAATGTTGAAAATGCAATCTTCTTATCACAACTATATATTTGTGTTTTGAAAGTTTCACTTATAGGGAACATGCTCACTAGTACAATGGTTGGCGGCCCAATGTTCTTTTTCTACATTTGGTTAATGTATAGAAAGGAATGTTTCAGTAGTGATTCATCATGTAGAGAGAACAAGGTTTAGAACTTATTCTTTGTTACAGAGTAGTTGAATTCGGCGTGGCGACACGCCGCAATATTTTGTTTATCTTCACTAGCCAATGGAAAAAGGCTCAGGTGAATTCTATTTAACTTTTGCCATTTATTATGTATATATTCACAAGAGGACTCAAGGGCAAGAATATATGGAGAGGATTAAAAGATGTCTTGATAAAGAAGGACAAATGCAGGAGAACATCTTGTTCTTGCGGTCATGCGCACGGCACGTGCGGAGCTGCGTCTGAAACTTGGTGGGAATTTACCGTAGTGTTTTTTTTTTAAATTGAATTTACCGTAGTGTTGGTTTCACTGAGAAGGTCGTTTTACACTTTATTACTTTTCACTTTCACCTTGGCAGCGGGTGAATTGGCCGTTACGGCGGTGGGGCCCAAGCCAGGCTGGCCGCCGGGTATTTAACCACCGCGCCGCCGGAACGCCAGAAGAAGCCGCCCGTCGCCCGCCGGAACGCACAGCGTAGAGGAGCAACCACCGCAAGCCTCAAGCGAGAGGGAGAGAGAGAGAAGGAGATGGCGGAGCCGGAGCCGGCGCGGGCGTGGAAGGTGGTGGTCCGGCAGCGCGTGGTGAGCGCGCAGGATCACGTCCGCCGCGCCCAGGACGAGCTCCAGGTCACGAAGGTCTCTCTCGAGACGGGTGTCCCCGAGGAGATCCTGGAGCAGGGGCCTGAGGTCGCGCTGGCCTTCTTCCGCGTCAAGCTCGTCGGTGCGTCGGACCGGCTGACGGCGGCGACGCTGCACCTGAACTCCGCCGCCGCCTGCATGGGCGCGGCCGAGCTCGTGGCGCTCCACGGAGGGAACCACTGCCACATCTCGGTGCCGCGCCAGTCCATCGACCACCTCGGCCCGCGGGACGCGGCGGTGCGGGTCGCCCTGGAGAGCCTCCGCGAGTCCCGCGACGGTGCGTTGGCGGCGGCCTGCGAGGCCACCATGTGCTGCGCCGGCCACCTCGCGATGGACATCGCCCTCGTCGACAGCTATGCTGCCATGCCGGACACGTTCAGTTACGTCACGGCCGACAAGCCCACCGTCTACGGTTACCTCACGGATGCGATACAGCAGGCGTCGACTGCGCAGGGTGAGGTAACCATCGCCCTGCAGAACCATCTTACTCCTCCCTGATTCTTGATTGATTGGCGCGTCGTCGCCAGGCCAGCATTCCTGGACCTTGGATTGGGTTCTAGCTAATTCCTGGAGTTGCGATTAATTCTGAGCATCCATTCCTCGTCCGCTAGCTTAGCTAGATACTTGACGAAACTATGATCCGACCTGCGAACTGAAACTATGATCCTTGTTGCCTTACTGGTTGTTACGGCCGGTACACCTGTACCTGGAACTGGAAATCAGATTCAGTAATTCCTTTACAGTTTGGTTGTCTGCCGATTGCTGCTGATTAGCAGGTCATTTTGTACTATAAACAGCAAGCATGATTGATCATAATGTACTCAGTCAGTAGGCCTCGATGCTTCAGAATCAGGAAGTACAGTATCGACTTCAGTGCAGAGTACTTGTGCATTCATCGATGTGTAATGTTCAGTCCGTGGAACTAGTTTAGAAAGTTAACTGCTCTTCAAGTTTGATCAGTTTGCCAGTACAAATTCATTGTTTCCGGAAACTCCTTCAACCCGGTGGGTTTGATTTCTTATGTGATTTCGGTGATATATGGATTTCAGTTCAGTTATATGCAGTGAGCTTCAAAACTTTTCGATCACAGTGACAGACTTGTTGCATCATGCACAGCTGAGTTCAGGATTAGGTAGTTGATGTAAAGAAAAAGGCATTCTGGGCATGCTTGTTTAACTTAACACCTACAAGAACTAACGCAATTCCTAATGCCAGTCTTTGTTACTGGTTACCTGGAACTGGAATCAGATTCAGTAATTCCATTCAAAGTTGTTATCTGTCGATTGCTGCTGATTACCAGTTCATTTCCTATTAACAACAAGCATGATTGATCATAATGTACTCCGTGCAGAGTACTCGGTCGTTCATCGATCTTAATGTCCAGTCCGTGGAAGTGGAACTAGTTTTTACAAAGTTAGACTGCGCCCTAAGTCTTTATCAGTTTTTAGTGCAACTTAATTGTTTCTGAAAACTCCTTTAACCTACTGGGTTCGATTTCTTATGTGGTTTCAATGATATATCAATTTGAGACCAATTATGTGCATTGAGCTTAAAGTCCTTCAAAACTTATCGATTACAGTGACAGACTTGTTGCATCATGCATAGCTGAGTTCAGGACTAGGCAGTTAGCTTAATGTAAATAAACATTTTGGACATGCTTGTTTAACCTAATACCTACTTAGCACAAACGTAATTCCTAGTGGCAGTCTTAGTTGATTAATTACATTTGTACTTACTGATGTTTCTAGCTTGACTGACGGAGTATGGATCGACGCCTGTGTACTTGAGTCAGGAAACATACGTTGATGGAGCAATAAACGCCGGCCCTATCTTCTTTTGCCTCTTTCGCATTTGGAACAAATTAATGAATGTTAAAATACCAATTCGGCCACCAAAATCGAATTGCAATTCTGCAGACGTTCCTCGTCAGCTATGTACTCCTAGATGCTTGAACTATGATCCTTGTACTGTTACTAGCTGTCACTGTTACCTGAAAGTCTGAAACTGGAATGAGATTGAGTAATTCCATTTAAATTTGGTTGTGTGCCAATTGCAGCTGATTAGCAGGTTATTTCCTACTATGAACAGCATGCATGTGGCTGATCATAATGTACTCACTAGGCCTGGACTTTTTGTGATCCGAAGTGATCTTTTCAGCAAGAATGAAGAGCTAGTACTGAAGCAGGAATTACAGACAAACATTTATTCGGCATCCATCATATAGATTCAGTAACAAGGGCAAGGCTTTCGAATAGAGAATACTATGCATTGGTCATATATGCGATTAGATTCCAGAGTAGCTCCAGTGAGTCGTCGATGTACCGCCGTTTTTCTGCGTGCTTTGTCCCTGGAACATTTCCGGTCGATCTGTGATTCCGAGTATTGGATGCCGAGTGACTCCTACCGCCGTACTCCTACATACATCTATCTTTGCTCAGTCGCTCAACTTATTGCTGCAAACTCCTTTAGCCCGGTGTTTTATTTTTTAATTTCATTTGCATGATACATTGCCTCCTGTTTTAGCTGCGCGGCGTTGCTGCCCCTTTGTACATCCCCGTATTTATAAAAAATCGTTCAGGTGGGCTATTCGCGCCCGTTGCTTCCTTCAAAAAAAAAAACTTATGTTAAGTAAGCCACACAAAGCAAACATCATGCATGCATAACTCCAAACATCATTCACTCAAATCACGTAACAATCTCAGGATTACAATGTTTAGTTTGACCCCCACACTCCCATGCCACTCCCCATGGGCACCAAGCTGCTCCAAAAACCTAGCCGTAAGGCTGCGTCAGGCCACACCCTCCCCCCTCCCACTCTCGCCTACAACAACTAGCCTCTCTTCGCGAAGCCCGTGTGGAGTTTCCGTCTACAGAATGTTCGATATTTGACATAATTTGCAACTATTTAGTTGCATATTTCTAGATCTAAAAGTTCACAAAAAAAATTACGTGCATATTCAGGTTTTAGGATGTGCCGCTCAATGGTACATTTTTTATCTATATTTTTTATTGAGCAATTGCACATTTGGAAAACATACATACCCTTTTTTTGTTGCAATTTTAGCCTTTGTTTCAATTTAAATTTGCCCAAATCAACGTGTGCAATTTCAATCTATGGTTTCGAGACCACCCAATTAAACATTTGCAAACCTGGAATATTTTTCCAGTGAAGAAAACTCATGTATGACTTCGCCATAGTAATTAATGTTACAGATTTGAAGGTCAATATGATAGTCTATTCGAAATTTAGGAAGAGTTTTAGTAAACGCTAAAGGAGAAGGTAGAAAACACCCACTTGGAATATTTTTTGCAGTGAAAAAACAACCCTCACACATAAACCATTTCACTACAGGGGCGCCGGGGATGCAGGCGGTGACCGCATGAGGGGGCTGGGTGCTCTCACTTGACCAGTTCATAGCTAACTACTAGGTGATTAAAACCAAATTCGTTTTGGGCTGGGGGGCGGCGGCCCCCTTGACCTCAACATAGCTCTGCCATTGGCTACATAATGAGATGAGACTTGAGAGAGAGTGTGTGTGTGTTCAGAGACCTTCAACGCCTCTTGCCAGCGCGTGCGTGGGCTGAATTTAAGGCCGTCCGCTCTAACGCGGTGGCGCTCCGTTCTGCATTTTCCAGCCCAGGATAGGGGCGGCCCCAAATTCGAACAATCGTAGCCAATCTGGAAAATGTACAGCCCACACGAAACTGCGGTGATTAAGATCAGACACTAACACGTCGTCTCTTAGTATCATATGGGGCACAATAGACATAATACAGAACCCCAGTGATGTCATTGCTTACGCGGCGGTAAAAATGTCAAAATTTATCAATAAAATATATGTCATTATGACATCTTGTTAATATGCTAGTTCTATTAAAAAAAGACAAACTTATATGTTTCAAAAAAAATGGATGTCCACAAGAAATGTGTCGACAACCCTTAAATTTTTCAGAAACAAATTTAAAATCCACATGAAAAAAAGGAGAAATCCATATGTGTCAATTTTGCTTGTACACGTAATTTCATGACACTATTCATGCTAGATCTGTCTTATTTGTGCTCCATGTGCATTTTGAATTCAGATTTGAAAATTCTAGGGCTTGCACACTTAGGCCTTGTTTGGTGACAAAGTATTTTTAAAGTATTCTTGAAATACTTCAGTATTTGGAAAAACTGAAGTTTTAATTACTTTGAGTTGTTTGGTTACAAAATAAACTACAGTTTTATAAACTTCAGTATCCTCAATACTGCAATTTTTTTGGAGTTTTGGAAAAAGAGCTTCCGACCTATTTTTTCTAAAACAGAGAAACGCTCGCCCTCGTTTCCTGCAATACGACATATCGTTCTCCTTCGTCTCTTTTCTCCTACGGTGGATGAAGCCAGAGGAACACTACGTGAATCTCTATTCCTTCCCTTTTTGGGCGGTGGCGGCAGCAGACACGATCAGTGCAGGGCTGCTATAGAATTATCTCTGTGCGCCGGAACCCATGCATGTAGCTCTAGGAGCCCTTGCATGGTCATCGCCTTCCGATCCAGCAACTCTTCTTGTTGTGTAGCGACCGGCCGGCGACGCTATGTTGTTGTCTTGACGCTTTTAAGCTAGCTAGGAGAGATCAAGAGTACCATTAGACGAAATAGAGGAGAACAACAACTTACGAGGCTTACCCACAACTGCGAAACTGAAATGTTAGCAGCTTCAACCATGCAATTACACAATCTGTCAAAACTCAAAAGGTTATCATCCATGCAGCAACGCGTGCGACGGTCATGCAGCTACACTCCATTAAAGGGTTGATTGTCCATGCGTCAAAAGTTAAAACTACATCAAAACAGCACTTACCAAACACCCTGTGTTTTTGCTAAAACTAAGAAAAAACACAGTTTCAAGATAATGAAGTATTTGTTTACCTGGCACCGAAATACTTCAATTTTGCAATACTATGGTTTTGAAAAAACTTTGCTACCAAACTAGGCCTTATACCTGCGCCGGCGTAGACGACGAACAGAGTATCGCGGCGGCTGTCACGTCTCGCGTCCTCTCCTATAAATGACCACCGGCCTTGTTCAACATCCCGCTCATCCACCGCCATTTACCTTCAGCAGAGAAGGGGAGAGCTCGATCGGTTGCGCGTGATGGGGGAGGAGAAGCGGCTCTGGATGGAGGCGGCGCTGACGGTGCCGGAGACGCTGCTGCTCGTCGGCACCTCGGAGGGAGTCCTCGACAGCATCGCCGAGGCCTGCGAGCTGCTCGGCGAGGTCATCTGGGGAGCACTAGCAGAGGAGGACGCCGACGCCTTCGAGTCTCCCAGGAGCACCTTCGTCTCCGAGCACGGCGACGACTTCGGGGTCCTCCTGCCCACCACCTGCGGCCTCGAGCACACCATCGGCAGCCCCGTTTTCACCGCCGTCGACGCCGAGCAGAGCTACCGCTTCGGGACCCCCTTCCACCCTGCCCGCCGTGGCGAGCGCGGCTTCGGCTCTGAGTCGACGAACACCCGAGAAGGCGTCGAGATCGACAGCACCGGGGGAGACGCGGCCGCCTTCGACGACATGCTGATCAACTACGACGCCGGCTTCGACCACAGGGCCAACCTCCTCGCCGGCGCGCTCGGCCCCGGAGGGACCTTCGCCGCCGCCCACTGCGAGATCACGCGCCTCGTCGCGCTGCACGGCGAGGCCAGCCGCGTCCTGGCCCTCTGCGCCGCGCCTCTCGGCCTCATCCTCCGCCGCGGCGACGACGAGGACCGGGCCCGGGCCGCCTTCCTCCTCAACGCCCACGACGCGCTGCAGAGCCTGGGCTCCGCGGCGTCGGCCGCCGCCGCGGCCGAGGACTTCCTCCGCTGGCGGTCCCCCGGGTCCCCGCGCCGCAGCAACTGGGTTTCCGTCTCGAGGCGGCTCGTCGGCGACGCCAGGCGCGACGTCCTCGACGCGCAGCGCGCCGTGGAGCGGATGCGCGACGCCGCCGTGCTCGACTTCTTTCACGCCTGGACGGTCCTCAAACGCACGCCCTCCTGATTCCACACTGCAGTTGATGATTCGTGAAGAGAACTTGTTCATGATTGGACAGCTCGTATTCTTGATTTGCGTGTACAAACATTTCTGTTTCCTTAATCTTTAGCCAATATGTTCAAATAGAACAGAAACTGTTCTTCTTTCTTGGGTAATTCCTGTCTCTGTATCAGTTTCCAATGCAGTAACAGATGAAATGCAACAACTCAATATGTCCAATCGGGATATTCCTATTACCGGACCTTAGGGCGCCCTCACCCTATCCTCACCGTTCGCTGTTCCAAGAGGATGTGTGCCCCAGGTAAGTGTGCAGTTTCTTTTGACCCTATGTCTGACATGATACGAGGCTAGAACAGAATAATACGAGATAGATGCAGTACAATACTCCCCACCGGTCCCCCTGTTTAGGAGTTAATAACTACTACTCCATATCTTCCGACCACCACAGCTCCTCGACCTCTTCCCCAGCCTAGCTCCTCGCCCACCATCGTCCCCAGTTCCCCACTATCCACCGCCGGCAGCCACGTCGAGCTCGACCTCTAGATCTCCGAGCTCCGCCGCCGGTATCCACCCCAAGCTCCGACCATGAGGAGACGGATCTGGATCAGCCACCTCGAACTCCATCCTTAGGGAGACGGAGAAAGAGGGCGGCTTGAGTCCTAGAGCATGTACGCGCAGAGCATGTACCAGAGCATGTCTGGAGAAAGAGGGCGGATCTGGACTCGTACCAGAGCATGTACGCGCAGCTGCTCTGCGGCCTCGTGCACCGAGCGGACGTGCTCCGCGTCGGCGCCGTCTTCGCCTCCGGATTCCTCCGCGCCATCAAGTTCCTCGAGAAGCACTGGCGCCGCCTCTGCCGGGACATCCGCACCGGGGAGCTCGACGCCGAGATCACCGACCGTTCCGTGCGCGCCGCCGTCGGGAGGGTGCTCCGCGCCGACCCGGCGCTCGCCGACGCGATCGAGGACGCGTGCGCCAGCCCGTCGTGGCAGGGCGTGATCCGGAGGGTGTGGCCCAACACCAAGTACATCGACGTTATCGTCACCGGCGCCATGGCGTAGTACATCCCCACGTTGGATCACTACGGTGGCGGACTGCCGATGGCATGCACCATGTATGCCTCCTCCGAGTGCTACTTCGGCCTCAACCTGAACCCGATCTGCAACCCCGGTGACGTCGCCTACACCCTGATCCCCACAATGTGCTACTTCGAGTTCCTACCCGTCGATTCCGGCAGCAGCAGCGCCGAGCCCGACAGCCGCGACCTCGTCGGCCTCGTCGATTTCAAGCTCGGCCGCGAGTACGAGCTCGTCGTCACCACCTACTCCGGCCTGTACCGCTACCGCGTCGGCGACGTGCTACGCGTGACGGGGTTCAAGAACGCGGCGCCCATGTTCAGCTTCCTGCGGCGCAAGAACGTGGCGCTGAGCATCGACGCGGACAAGACGGACGAGGCGGAGCTCCACGCCGCCGTGAGCAGCGCCGTGCAGCACCTGGAGCCGTTCGGCGCGTCGCTGGTCGAGTACACGAGCTACGCGGACGCCAGCACCATCCCGGGCCACTACGTGCTCTTCTGGGAGCTCCGCGACGGAGGGACGACGACATCGACGACGCCCGTGCCGGCGTCGGTGTTCGAGGACTGCTGCCTCGCCGTGGAGGAGTCACTGAACAGCGTGTACCGGCAGTGCCGCGCCGCCGACCGGTCCGTCGGCCCGCTGGAGATCCGCGTGGTCTCCCGGCGGCACCTTCGACAAGCTGATGGACTATGCGCTGAGCCGAGGCGCGTCGATCAACCAGTACAAGGCGCCGCGGTGCGTGCGTCTGGGGCCGGTGGTGGAGCTCCTCGACGGCAGGGTGGAGGGCAGGTACTTCAGCCCCAAATGCCCCAAGTGGATCCCCGGGAACAAGCAGTGGATCGGCGGCAACACAAAGAAGATGGACACCAGTTAATCAAGTACAGTAATGGAGTTTCTTAAGCTAATTAAATGTGGATCGATCAACTAGGTAATTAAGATATGATGGACACCAGTTGGCATTCTTAATGGATCCGAATACTCGGTTTCTAATTCGCAGAACATGTGATTACTGCATGCAATAAACTTGGTTACATTTCGGAATAATACTTTAGGATGGTTTCAAACGGATAATCGACTAGTTACTAGTAAAGAAGCGACATAAGTATACCAAGGAAAAAAGTTTGGTTATGAATAATACTCTAGCATGGTTTCGAACATATGATCGACTGGTTACTAGTACAGAAGCCACGCACGGATATGAAAGGAAAAATAATCCGGTTAAGAATATTAATCGTCTATTACAAAAAAAAAAATTGTCAACATTTTTAGATGAATGGATCTGAACATTTCGTGACGAAAAATACTCTAATTTGGTTTCGAACGGGTGCTTCGTTACTAGTAAAGAAACCACATACGATTAACAAATAAAATAGTTCGGTTATGAATAACACTTTTCAAACGAATGCTCGACTAGTTTCTAGTAAAGAAGCCACATACGGATACGAAAGGAAAATAATTCGGTTATGAATACTTAGTTGTCGGCATCCTGAGATGAATGGATCCGAACATTTTCGTGACGAAATAATACACTAGCATGGTTTCGAACGGATGATCAACCAGTTACTGGTAAAGAAACAACATACAGATACGAAAGAATAATAATTCGGTTATGAACAATACTTTAACATGGTTTCGAACGGATGATCGTTTGGTTACAAACAAAGAAGCCACATACAGATATGAAAGGAAAATAGTTTGGTTATAAATAATACTCTAACATGGTTTCGAACGGATGTTCTACTGGTTACTAGTAAAAGTAAAGAAGCCACATACGGATACGAAAGGAAAAGAGGTCGTTATGAATATTAATTGTTGGCATTCTTAGATGAATGGATCCGAATACTCGGTTTCTAATTCGCAGAACATGTGGTTACTACATGCAACAAACTCGGTTATATTTCGGAATAATACTTTAGGATGGTTTCAAACGGATAATCGACTAGTTACTAGTAAAGAAGCGACATAAGTATACGAAGGTAAAAAGTTTGGTTATGAATAATACTCTAGCATGGTTTCGAACAAATGTTCTACTGGTTACTAGTAAAAGTAAAGAAGCCACATACGGATACGAAAAGAAAAAAGTTCGTTATGAATATTAATTGTTGGCATTCTTAGATGAATGGATCCGAATACTCGGTTTCTAATTCGCAAAACATGTGGTTACTGCATGCAACAAACTCGGTTACATTTCGGAATAATACTTTAGGATGGTTTCAAACGGATAATCGACTAGTTACTAGTAAAGAAGCGACATAAGTATACCAAGGTAAAAAGTTTGGTTATGAATAATACTCTATCATGGTTTTGAACGAATGTTCTACTGGTTACTAGTCGTAGTAAAGAAGCCGGATACGGATACGAAAGGAAAAGAGTTCGTTATGAATATTAATTGTTGGCATTCTTAGATGAATGGATCCGAATACTCGGTTTCTAATTCGCAGAACATGTGGTTACTGCATGCAACAAACTTGGTTACATTTCGGAATAATAGGTTTCAAACGGATAATCGACTAGTTACTAGTAAAGAAGCGACATAAGTATACGAAAGAAAAAAGTTTGGTTATGAATAATACTCTAGCATGGTTTCGAACGTATGATCGACCGGTTACTAGTACAGAAGCCACGCACGGATATGAAAGGAAAAATAATCCGGTTAAGAATATTAATCGTCTCTTAGAAAAAAAAAATTGTCAACATTTTTAGATGAATGGATCTGAACATTTCGTGACGAAAAATACTCTAATTTGGTTTCGAACGGGTGCTTCGTTACTAGTAAAGAAACCACATACGATTAACAAATAAAATAGTTCGGTTATGAATAACACTCTATCATGGTTTCAAACGAATGCTCGACTAGTTTCTAGTAAAGAAGCCACATACGGATACGAAAGGAAAATAATTCGGTTATGAATACTTAGTTGTCGGCATCCTGAGATGAATGGATCCGAACATTTTCGTGACGAAATAATACACTAGCATGGTTTCGAACGGATGATCAACCAGTTACTAGTAAAGAAACAACATACAGATACGAAAGAATAATAATTCGGTTATGAACAATACTTTAACATGGTTTCGAACGGATGATCGTTTGGTTACAAACAAAGAAGCCACATACAGATATGAAAGGAAAATAGTTTGGTTATGAATAATACTCTAACATGGTTTCGAACGGATGTTCTACTGGTTACTAGTAAAAGTAAAGAAGCCACATACGGATACGAAAGGAAAAGAGGTCGTTATGAATATTAATTGTTGGCATTCTTAGATGAATGGATCCGAATACTCGGTTTCTAATTCGCAGAACATGTGGTTACTACATGCAACAAACTCGGTTATATTTCGGAATAATACTTTAGGATGGTTTCAAACGGATAATCGACTAGTTACTAGTAAAGAAGCGACATAAGTATACGAAGGTAAAAAGTTTGGTTATGAATAATACTCTAGCATGGTTTCGAACAAATGTTCTACTGGTTACTAGTAAAAGTAAAGAAGCCACATACGGATACGAAAAGAAAAAAGTTCGTTATGAATATTAATTGTTGGCATTCTTAGATGAATGGATCCGAATACTCGGTTTCTAATTCGCAAAACATGTTGTTACTGCATGCAACAAACTCGGTTACATTTCGGAATAATACTTTAGGATGGTTTCAAACGGATAATCGACTAGTTACTAGTAAAGAAGCGACATAAGTATACCAAGGTAAAAAGTTTGGTTATGAATAATACTCTATCATGGTTTTGAACGAATGTTCTACTGGTTACTAGTCGTAGTAAAGAAGCCGGATACGGATACGAAAGGAAAAGAGTTCGTTATGAATATTAATTGTTGGCATTCTTAGATGAATGGATCCGAATACTCGGTTTCTAATTCGCAGAACATGTGGTTACTGCATGCAACAAACTTGGTTACATTTCGAAATAATACTTTAGGATGGTTTCAAACGGATAATCGACTAGTTACTAGTAAAGAAGCGACATAAGTATACGAAAGAAAAAAGTTTGGTTATGAATAATACTCTAGCATGGTTTCGAACGTATGATCGACCGGTTACTAGTACAGAAGCCACGCACGGATATGAAAGGAAAAATAATCCGGTTAAGAATATTAATCGTCTCTTACAAAAAAAAATTAATTGTCAACATTTTTAGATGAATGGATCTGAACATTTCGTGACGAAAAATACTCTAATTTGGTTTCGAACGGGTGCTTGGTTACTAGTAAAGAAACCACATACGATTAACAAATAAAATAGTTCGGTTATGAATAACACTTTTCAAACGAATGCTCGACTAGTTTCTAGTAAAGAAGCCACATACGGATACGAAAGGAAAATAATTCGGTTATGAATACTTAGTTGTCGGCATCCTGAGATGAATGGATCCGAACATTTTCGTGACGAAATAATACACTAGCATGGTTTCGAACGGATGATCAACCAGTTACTGGTAAAGAAACAACATACAGATACGAAAGAATAATAATTCGGTTATGAACAATACTTTAACATGGTTTCGAACGGATGATCGTTTGGTTACAAACAAAGAAGCCACATACAGATATGAAAGGAAAATAGTTTGGTTATAAATAATACTCTAACATGGTTTCGAACGGATGTTCTACTGGTTACTAGTAAAAGTAAAGAAGCCACATACGGATACGAAAGGAAAAGAGGTCGTTATGAATATTAATTGTTGGCATTCTTAGATGAATGGATCCGAATACTCGGTTTCTAATTCGCAGAACATGTGGTTACTACATGCAACAAACTCGGTTATATTTCGGAATAATACTTTAGGATGGTTTCAAACGGATAATCGACTAGTTACTAGTAAAGAAGCGACATAAGTATACGAAGGTAAAAAGTTTGGTTATGAATAATACTCTAGCATGGTTTCGAACAAATGTTCTACTGGTTACTAGTAAAAGTAAAGAAGCCACATACGGATACGAAAAGAAAAAAGTTCGTTATGAATATTAATTGTTGGCATTCTTAGATGAATGGATCCGAATACTCGGTTTCTAATTCGCAAAACATGTGGTTACTGCATGCAACAAACTCGGTTACATTTCGGAATAATACTTTAGGATGGTTTCAAACGGATAATCGACTAGTTACTAGTAAAGAAGCGACATAAGTATACCAAGGTAAAAAGTTTGGTTATGAATAATATTCTATCATGGTTTTGAACGAATGTTCTACTGGTTACTAGTCGTAGTAAAGAAGCCGGATACGGATACGAAAGGAAAAGAGTTCGTTATGAATATTAATTGTTGGCATTCTTAGATGAATGGATCCGAATACTCGGTTTCTAATTCGCAGAACATGTGGTTACTGCATGCAACAAACTTGGTTACATTTCGAAATAATACTTTAGGATGGTTTCAAACGGATAATCGACTAGTTACTAGTAAAGAAGCTATATAAGTATACGAAAGAAAAAAGTTTGGTTATGAATAATACTCTAGCATGGTTTCGAACGTATTATCGACCGGTTACTAGTACAGAAGCCACGCACGGATATGAAAGGAAAAATAATCCGGTTAAGAATATTAATCGTCTCTTACAAAAAAAAAATTGTCAACATTTTTAGATGAATGGATCTGAACATTTCGTGACGAAAATACTCTAGATTGGTTTCGAACGGGTGCTTCGTCACTAGTAAAGAAACCACATACGATTTTAAAATAAAATAGTTCGGTTATGAATAATACTCTATCATGGTTTTAAACGAATGTTCGACTAGTTTCTAGTAAACAAGCCACATACTCAAAGTCTCAAACGATCAGATAAAAGGAAGTGTCTGCGCAGTCTGCACGGACTGAATTTTTGAAGCACTCCATCTAGATACGTCCCTACGCCGTGCTTACGTCGCTGTCGAAGTATGGTCCACCACGCAGTGCGTTGATTGGTCAGGCGCTAATTAAGGCGCGCCCGGATTAACGACCCGAAAAATTAGTCATTAAGAGGCTCGGTTCTGCTTTAATGATGGAAACGTTACACAGCGGGCGGCAGAACGCGTGACGTGGGATCGAATCTTCTACAATACAACGAATAAACAAAGCCAAATACCCGACACAGCGGTACTGCATGCAGAGCGTGGGCCAGGCGGTCAACAACGGAGCACGAATCCAGACGCTACACGGCCGGCGAGGATAAGGTGAGGGCGCCGTAAGGTCCTGTAAATCGCCGCGTCCATGTCCAATCTTTGATTCAGAGGATTTGCAGCATTGCCTCGTCAGCCTAGGGAGTAGAACAGTGCAAGGACAACCTAACATGTAACTGTTCACAAATAACAGGATGGTACTCAAATGACTCAAGCACCAGGTTGTAAGTTGTACTCAAATGATGTTGCAAACTATCACAACATGATAGACAGAAACAACACTATCATGCAAAACTCAACATATACCAATTTCATAACTAGGGGTCACATCACAGCTGGATCTTGAGTTGTCAAACTGTGAAAAGACCTGCTCTATCTAAGATTCATATCCAGAACTTTTTCTGTCTGCGTTCTAGGCTCCGCAATAGGAAGTACATAAGGTAGTCTTTCCAGTGGAGGAGCACATTTTTTTTTTTAGGCTTAAGGCGGTCGAATCCGCCGTCCGATTAGATATAATAGATGGTTATGTACAGCATTTTTTGTTAGGGAAAAATCTCTCTACAAGCAAAAACTGAAAATAAAGTCTCCCGGATCCTGCGTGTGGGCAAAAGCCCGCAACGCCAACACTTCCCGCACCAACTCTACCACCTCCGTCGAAGGGATCTCCATGCTACAGAAAAACCTCTGGTTCGTCTCCTTCCATATCCCCCACACTAAGAGGATGATGGCTCCGCTAGCCGCTGTCATCTAGGCAATCTCCGGCGGCCTCTGCCGCGTTACCCCGGTCCCAGACACCTTCTTCTTTTTGTGTTTCTTCATGCATAGGACAAGGTCATCAATAGCCGCCGCTGCCTGGTCTGTGAGGGGTTTCTTACCCTCACCCCAAAGAGCCAAGTTGTCTTGCCGCAGGAGCTCAGAGGTGTTGTCCTCCTCAGGCCGCGAGCCAAGACGTCTCGCTACGGCCTCCATGGCCAACTTCTCCATGTTGGCGCCCTCCGGGTGAAGCTTGGCGGTGGCGCCATCAATGTATCACCCGAGGAGCACATTTTGTATTATACAATCAGAAGGCCGAGCCGCCTCCTTTTGTTCTCCCTAGCAGAATATCTTTCGCCTCGTTGATCTTTGACGCAAGGTAATGGCTTCCCCCTGCATCCGGATGGTTGGCAACCATGACCCTCTTATGTGCCTCTTTCACCTTATCAGGAGGGACGTTTTCCCTGAAGGAATCAAAAGAAAACAGGGCAAGTTAACGATAGCAAGACCTAGAACACGTCTCAAATTGGAAATTTAAAGTACCTAAATCGCATATACATGTCACTTCGATACCAGAATTTTATAAAAAAAGTGTGAATGTTCACAAGATATAGGTGTACAAGCCCTAAAATTTTCAAATCTAAATTCAAGATGCACATGGAAAACAAAAAAGACAGATCTAGCATGAATAGTGTCACCAAAATTACGTGTACAAAAAATTGACACTATTCACCATATGGATTTGTCCTTTTTTTCCATATGTATTTTTAATTTGGTTATGAAATTTCTAGGGGTTGTAGACGCATTTCTTATGGACATCCACTTTGTTTTTTGAAATGGTAGCACTAGATATTCTTTCCAGTTCGAGGTTTGAATCTAAACGAGCACCCTATAGGGTATATCTAGTGCTACAATGCGTTCGTGCACCCTGGAGGAAATGTGTCTACAACCTTCAAAAATTCATGGTACTCTCGTATGTTTCAAAATAATTGTCTTAAGTTTTGCTAAAACTGGACGTATATAGACATGTTTTAAGTTTAAATACATCTATTTTTTTAGCAAATTTGAGACAGTTATTTTTGGACGGAAAGAGTACAAAATTTAAATAGTAGAGTGAGAAACAAAAAAAGACAAATATTGCAGGAATAGTTATAAAATGACATTATTCATTTGTCTTCTTTGTTCTCAAGGTGTATTTCGATTTTGATTCTGAAATCTTTAGAGGTTGTAGACACATTCATTGTGAATATTCACACTTTTTGTAGAATATTTTGTTTTAAACTAGTTTTTTGAATGGTAACACATTAGAGGTTGGGAGCGGTAGATATATCCTCGAGCACCCTCGTCTACCTTTATGTGATAACATATTGCGATTCGGTTTTCTAAATTTCGATGATAATTATATTATCAATAACACACGTTCTTTTAAAATAGCCAATCAACTTGGGATTCATCCACGTGAGTGATTCGCATCAATTCCGATGTCCCCTAACACATGATTTAATTTTGTAATTATATAGCGGGATGATGTGATCTTATCATTCGAACAACAGAAAAAGAATGACATGGACAATTTAATGCTAAAGGAAAAGATGATACACATGCTTGGATGTAGTGATAGATGATAAATAGTGAATATTACTGGGATGATGTGCACAATTGGTTGGTTAAAAGATTAAATGGCGTGTACTTGTATATGGAGATACAACATTAATTATAATCAGTGTTGTTTTACTTTATGATGAGTACTATAAAGATACCCAACGTGTTATAGCAGAACCTTAAAAGAAATTACAATATAGAAGAACGGATATTTGATGCATATAATGGGAAAAAACGCATGAATCTGAAGAATTTGATTAGCCACAATAGGTAAAACCTTAATTTAATTAATATAAATTCTAGTATATTTAACTTAAAAATTGATGATGTGTAAAATTGTATAACTAACATAATTTATAAAGTCAATAGCTTGCATATATAGATTAATATCATTAATAAATACGGAATAAGTTGGATAAAAGAATGTCTCAAATAGTTGATGATGTGGTGATGACATGGATAAATGAATGGCTCACATAGCGGATGGCGTGGACACATTATATGGATAGACCAATTTAATGCAAGTTAGTGGTTGTTTTTTAACAAGAATAAATAAATATATTGTACCAATAAATAACTCGCAAGACACCTTTGATCATGAAAAAAATAGTAATCTTCCTAATAACTTAATTCATGGTCTAGAAACTTCTACATGTATACATGCTTAAATACTTTATACACTAAAATAATTCTTAAAATATATTTTTAGTCCCTACATATTTTGTTATCTATTCCATAAATATTTCTAAGTATATGTATATGCAATTTAAAATAAAGTTCAAGAAGAAATAATTTTACCTCAGATTTTAAATATAGCGCAAAACAAATGTAGTTGCCATGAATATACGTTATACTCAAATAAATGGTAGAATATTATACTCGATATATAAGAACATGCCATGTTATAAATGAGTTCAAAGTGTAAAAGTTTAGTATAAAATTAGTTTAACTCCTCCGGTCCTAATTATGATTGGATAGGTGCGGCGCCTCCCGAGCCTCCGTCGTCGAAGGCCGCCTCCGAAACGTCGCCACGGGCCATATGCTCGAGGGCGAGGTGCCGGCTGCACTCGAGGCGCCTGTCGAGCTCGGCGATGGCGGCTTCGAGAAGAGTGAGGACGTGCTCGTCGGTCCCCACTGCCAGAAGGTCTGCCGGAATGGACCTTGCAAGCTCCGTCATGGAGGGCGCCGTCGCCATCTCTCTTCACGCGGCGGTGCTGCTCTCGGGCTCTGGCTTCACGCGGTGGCGGTGGCGGTGGGATTTCTGGGCCGGAGAAGAGGAGGAGGAGGAGGAGGAGAGGGGCAAAGAAAAGGGAAAAGAAGAGACGTCCCGTGTTGGGCTGCCAACGTGGCAGCGGGTGGACCCATCTTGTAAGTGCCTCCCCTACTACATGACAAAACCCTTCTCCCCTTCACGAAATTGTTTGAATTTTTCTTTTTTGAGTTTTCTTTTTGGAGAATTTGCTCTGATCGATTCGAAACATTACACAATAATGCAAAAAAACGTGCTTGCTTGCGACAAGTTACTCGGGGCAATTCTTCTTTTAAAACATTTGATCAATTTTTAAAAAATATTCTTAAAAATAATAATAAAAACATAAAAGTCATGTAAAAACATAAAAAGTGGAAAATAAAAAAGAGGAAGAAGAAACTAAAAATGACAAATTGCAAATAAATATCTGCTCATCCATCTAGTCATGGCCGGCTGCAAGCTCGTCATGGCCGGGCGGATAGAAATTCATCACCATGCATGGTCCTCTGCTGAATTGCTGATCCATATAGTTCTAGACTATTAGTACATCCATTGCTTAGAAATTCTTTAGATGACATGCGGGCCCCTTTTATCAGTGCTTTCACCAGGCCGCTGGACAAGGGTGCGACCCCACGGACAGAGACATATTTATACCCGTGACCTGATGTAAACGGAATAGATCGGACACGATTTATTCTCAAAATGCGTGAGGCCGCTGCAGATACCCTTTGTAGACCAAAACCACAAGACGGTGTTATCGCAAATGAAATTTTGGCACTTTGCGGAGCCGGTGTGTGCAAGATCGAAAATGTATAATGATTCATACAAGATAAAAGTCCTATCAACTTGACGTATTGTATTAATCATTATATTTTGTACCACTTAGCATTTTTTTTCAAAACTCACAAGAGATAAGACTCCTACAAACTTGACAAAGTGGTAGATATTATCGTCACTGTCCACACTAACAGGCGTGAACCAAACGGCAAACATACTCTCTTTTTTAGAAAAAGAATATATATTAATATCAAAAGATACCAATTATACCCAGTTTCTGTAACAACGCAATAACCGAATGTATTACGGATGCACATAACCAAAAGACAATAAAAAAAGAAATAAAAAAGAAAAGTCCCGCTATAGATTTACAGTCCTTGCGGCAGCAGCACATCCACCGCCAAGCCAACACCTGATGTCCAATTCTTCAAAAGCAACGCCTTCAAGAAGGAAACAGCGCCAGGCACAACCAATTAAGGCCATCCCTTGGGTTTTCACCCTGAAGATAGTCTCCGCTCTCAAAACAATGTCTTTAGCAAGACCATTGTCAGGCACAACCAATTAAGGCCAGACCTTAGATTTTCATCCTGAAAGGTAAGACAAAGAACTTCACATGTGTTGTCGCCTCCACTTACATACTGCTGCTACGATTCCTGAAACCTCAAGCCAGTTCCTTGTCGTTGCAAAGACTCACATCGCCATTACTAGTACTCCAACCTCGGCTTCCGTAACATTCTTCGCCTCTGACTTCATCATGGATTTGCCCGTGATGGCAACAGAAGCAAAGCTTCGCGCCGCTTCCTCCGACGCATCCGAATTCCATCCGATCCAGCAGTCTCTAGACATAAACGTCCATAGGAGATTGCCGACGGAGCCTTCCGGAACCCGATACTCCGACCAATTAAGAAGCACATGCGTCAGGTAGATCTTTGTCTCGATGGCAGAGGAACATAGAACCACCACATCTAGATCGGAAGTCCAGGCCAGCAGCTGATGCGTGATGCAAAGCAGTGCATGACCATCAACGCTTCAACCCTATGCGAGCATGTTGCCAGGCGTACCTCATGCGTACATGGCACCGGCTGATATGCTCCGGCTGGCCGGCCGGCCACGAGGCGTCGCCCAAGCTTGTTTTGCCCTCGGGTGTAGCCAGAGGCAACCCAACAGCAGACGTATAGATCGGCTGACGGGAAGACAACAGGTGGTAGAAAACGGAGAAAAAAAGCTTAACGGGGAACCTCACCGCCGCCGTCCGCCAACGGGCAGCCTCCTCCGGTGGCGGCAGGGTAGACGGGCGGCGGATCGAGGGGATCTAGAGGCGGCGGCGCGGAGTCCTCCGGAGTCGCCTGAGAGAGACGACCCGGGAGGAGAGATTTACGGGGATAGACCGTTTAAGGTGGGATCCTTCGGTATCTCACTCAGGCAAACATACTCTTAGCATCAATAAGTTAGCGGGAACCTACATGCCTTCGCTTGAGAGGCCGACGCCACTGTGTTCCCTTGATCCAGAATAATATCAACACATATGTCCATAATAAGTATCAACATTGTGCAACCTGCAGCGTTCCCGTAGGCATAAGGGGAGCGGCGTGTGGGTGATGCTGGAGTGGGAGAAGTGGGCGGCATAAGGCGGGCGGCGGCAAGCCATGGCATGGGAGGGGTGCGTCCATCGAAGCCGTGAGATGCGGCAAGGAAGGGGAAAGAGGAGTTTGAGAGAAACCGGAGTCGTGGTCTCGCAGTCGGTCTACACAGGTCAAAGAACAAACCGACCGGACAATTCCTACCACGTGTTAGTTTGTCACTGGTGGAGAAGGAAGAAACGACAATAACCCGCCCCGACAGGCGGGTCACAGAGCGAACGAGGATGTTCCATCGACATAGATAGGTGGACCGTTCCATCGACTGAACCGAGACGTCCATGGATGTGACACAAACAGGTGGGCCAACGCTCAACAGTAGCTGGATGGCAGCATTTTCCGAAAGCTGAACAATGTGCCAGTTCGTTTCCCGTTGTTAGTTTTTTTACTCATTACGCTACACTGTATTATGAATGTTCTTCAGACACAAACACATGCTAACTGTTCCTCGTCATCTGATTTTCACTCTATAAACCAAAATTGCAACAGAGCGCCATGACAATGCGCTCTCTTTCTTTCTTTTTTTTGCGAAGAAACTTCCAATCTATTCATCATCAATCAAGGCGGCACAATGAACACCAGAAGCAATAAAAATTACATCTAGATTCGAAGACCACCTAGCGACGACTACAAACACTAGAGCGAGCCGAAGGCGCGCCGCTGCCATCACCCCTCCATGATCAGAGCCGGGCGAATCTTGTTGTAGAAGACAGTCGGGAAGTCCTCGTGCTACGGCCCCATGGGACCAGCGCACCAGCACAGCAACCGCCGCCGATGAAGAGATGCATAGATCAGAAATATCTAATTTTTTGACACAAGAACTGAGACGAACGAAGATCGGATCCAGCCGGATCCACCGAAGACACACACTGACCAGATCTGACGAGATCCACCAGAGACAAACCTCCACACACCCTCCAACAACGCTAGAGGCGTCGCCAGAACGGAGGCTGGGTGGGGAGGACCTTATTCCATCTTCAAAGAGCAGCCGCCGCTTGATCTCTCCGAGGAAGACACAAAACCTAACAGAACGGAGAAAAACTTGTGAGAATGGAGCCCTCCCGCCGGCAGGCACCGGGATCCACCACGCAACCATGGCGCAGAGGCCACAGAGGCGGTGCGGCCCGGCGGCGCCGCCGGCAGGAGGCGAAGCCCTAGATCGCCTGGTCGCCTCTGTCGGGAACGAAGGGGTACGACCTATACTTTTCAAGTTGACAATGCGCTCTCTTTCGATTTACCTATATATCATCTCGTGCACGGGACTGTTCTGGCATAAGCAAGACGTCGGCGAGATAATAACGTGTTTAAGTTTATCATCATCATCGTATGGTCCACGTGTTAGCTGCATCATTTGCTTCGGTAATTGCTGGAGCCTTCTTATATATTGTTTCTGATTTTCGGCCAAAAGGCAATATATATAAGGTGAACTGAAAATGTGCGGTCTGAATTTGCTGTGCTTCATCTCAGCATTGTGTAGAGCAAGATAGGATGTGGCAATAGCAGTGCATTATTCTTGTCATCTCGTGGTCTTTCTGCCGTCACGAAACACTACCGATCAACACTGTAGAGTTTCATCGAATTTAGATGAGGAGGCTCCTCTCATCTACTCATTTTCTTGAGCAAATCATGCTAGCAAAAACTCAAAATGAAGCAGAACTCTGCTCTGAATCTTTCTAAGGTTCAGTTTTGACTTGTCCGTGTGTGCTTGTTATCAGTGAAAAGAGCTTTACCATTGTTTTGTTCCGTTGTTTCGCCAACGTGAACAGAATTAAGCCAAGTTGCTTCTTCTCTAATGCATTTTAGTGATGCCATCCAAACTTTGTTGAGAGAATGCGCTTTAGAGCACATTTTATGTTAGAGATTAGGCAGAGGACATGAGAGACGAATTCAAAAGATGAATAATTTTTTCTCTTTTTTTTGTTCATATCCTCATAATAAAGTTCCTAGTATCGTTGATCTTTTTCATGTCTAAGTATTTTCATATTTTCATTGTGACTATGTGACTATTTTTTTTTTTGAGAATCACAGTACAGATGTAGATGTTCACAAACACGAACTTACCGAACGTACGTACCTATGACCGCACACATACAAATCCTACCCTATTAGCACCTCGGAGAGACTGGCCTGGTTTGAGGTCCGATATATCCGAGAGACTATGCGAGTATTTCTCAATCCTTAGTTTTGTATGTTTTGTTACTTTTATTTGTAGAGTGCGTGCACTCAAGTCATTTGATCATTTGACATGCTCTAGCTCCGCCGCTACTCGAGACAAATCATCCAAGAACACGTGAACTAAAAATACGCTTTTGCATCGAGAAGACGTGAGTCTGTGATGCATGTTCTGTTATCCAGTGACAATTTTTTTTGTTTTTTGTTTTGAGTGTATCCAGTGACAAATGGGGCCCACGCCACTCCCTTCTTCCTTGTTCGGCTCAGCTCCTGGAGTCCTGGGCGCTGGCACGGCCCAGCCCAAGTAGGGTTCCGTTTTCCATGATCCATCCATCCCTCCGCCCCGAAGCTTCCACCGCCTCCTCGCTTCTCCTCCGACGCCGGCCTCCTCTCAGGCGATATCTGGATCCCTAGATCCGTACGCTTCCGTGCCGGCGTGTAGCCACTCACTGGTCGCGTCTTCTGTGACCCACCCGCCTGCACCAGCTCGCCGGGTTACTGGTCGTGGGGATGGTGAGCTCTATTGAAACACGCGAGCTCACGTTTTATTTCTGCCCTTGTTCTGTTGTTCGTATTAAGATTGGATCGATTCTGTCGAGGCAACGTGTAATTCAGCCTGTAGGTTGCAGTTGAACTCTGTGACTGACATTTCAGAGCGTGTTGATGCTAATGTGCGGCTTGGGGATGAGATGTTTGTTTGAAATTTGACCTTGGAAGGAGCGTCGGTGTTCAGTCTAAAACTGTAAACGTTTAGATAAATTCCTCTTGTGTTGACAGAGAGTTTGTGCCCAAATTTACGTTCTTACATTTCCATTGATTTGTTGGGTCGTCCCTAGCCTCCATTTGGTAGATATTGCCTTCTGTAACTAGCTTTTGATACTTTCTATAAATAACTCTTTGATTCACAAAGGTTTTTTCACCTGAGTAGTGCTTATCATTCTGAATTTGAGATGCTTTCTTTTTTTGGGATGAAATGAAGTTTCAGACTTTTAGTACTTCACTGGATAGTCCAAGATCTCTTTTCTATTCTTAAATATTGATTAATAACAAAGCAATGGTTGCCACCTAATCACTCATGGATGCTTTGGTGTGTATTTGTAATCAACAAGCAATTTCCTGCTGTCTCACTCATCCTATTTATTTATCCATCGTTAGATGAGGAAAATATGCACGTGTGGGGAAAAGTGAGCAGAACTAAGGAACCGGGGGCATGAAAATGTAATTCCCATATTTGACCAGCTGATGGTTTTCCACTCCACTGCATGAATCGTGAATTAGTGTCTGAAAAGAAGTTAAAGTTGGATATGCAACACGACAATATTACCAGTTCGTTGCTTACTATTCAATATCTGCAGGCCGCAGCACTCATTGCTGGACTCGCGGTTGCTGGCGCTGCTCTTGCGGGTAGATATAGTATCCAGGCTTGGCAAGCTTACAAGGCAAGGCCTATAGTTCCAAGGATGCGTAAATTCTACGAAGGTGGATTTCAAGCTACAATGACCCGAAGGGAAGCTGGTCTAATCCTGGGTATCAGGTGCGTGCTATACAAAAGCATAACCTCCATACCACAGTCAAGTATTCTTTATGTTTCTCTTAGCATACAGATATTCACCTCTAGACTCTAGCTCCATCTCATGTCGTTGAAACTGTGTCAAGTCAGGTAACTTGGGGTTTAGGCTGGGAATGGGTTAAAGATTGCATTCACGCAGCAGCACACACAGGGAACTTACTTTGGTCCCTTCATTCCATGAGACCGAGTGTTCGTTTTCTCAGTACCAGCCCAAATTGTTACCTAGAATTTCCTGAAAAATGAAGGGACTAAATCGCAATTAATTATTAGCATCCGTTATGTTTCCTGTGAATACGCTTTCTGTAAGTTTGCTGAGGTAGCTGATTCTTATATTTTGCAGTTAGTTGGCCTATCTTTTGTTTCTCCTGCACTATGATTTCTGGTATTTCAGCTGAGGTAGCTGATTCTTATATTTTGCACTTAGTTGGCCTAGCTTTTTTTTTGTTCCCTGCACTATGCGTAGGATACTTTAGACCTGGCGTGACACCCATGTGTAATACTGAATAAGTGCATATTAAAATATATTTACTAGTCCATATTTCACTGTCCTCATTAAATATTACTAGCAGATAGCCAGATACACATATTCAGATTCTAATAGCTTCACTTAACCAAGTAGATATTACCATCAGTTTAGATGTAGTTTAAAGTTGCTTCATTGATGGACAGCTAAATTCCTTGTATATATGTTATAGGGAGCTCTGTCATTTCCAACTAAAGAACATTTTCGATAGGAAAGCCATCTAAGAGCAAAACCATCAGCTAGCTTTGAATGATTTAAATTAACATGCACGATTTGACCATTTAGTATTGTAATGAAGTAGAGAGCCCAGTCAATCTCTGTCAACCACTGCTTGCAGCTCAGCTAAGTGTCCAACTCATACTATGTTACTGGGATAGCTGTATGGAAATACCCCGATATTTAACCGATATGTGCTTGCGTGTCTGCCTTCACCCTTTTACAGATCAGTGTTAGGAAGGACACAGGGAGGGCCCAAAAGATTTTTGCCCAGTTGGTTAAGAACATGCTCTCGAACTCATGCATGCGGAGTTGTAAATTCTTCACCTAATTTTTTTTCCTGATGCACGCTGTACTTATTGTTTCGAACATTTAGATTAAATCTCGAGTTTATCCTTATAAATTTGAATGCATCTCGACGGGCCGGATTGGTCATTCTGGTACTGAAGTGACATGTATATGCAATTTAGCTATTTTAAATTTCCAATTTGAGACGTGTTTTAGGTCTTGCCATTGTTAAAAATTGCCCTGTTTTCTTTTGATTCCTCCAGGGAAAACGTTCCTCCTGATAAGGTGAAAGAGGCACATAAGAGGGTCATGGTTGCCAACCATCCGGATGCAGGGGGAAGCCATTACCTTGCGTCGAAGATCAACGAGGCGAAAGATGTTCTGCTAGGGAGAACAAAAGGAGGCGGCTCGGCCTTCTGATTGTATAATACCAAATGTGCTCCTCCACTGGAAAGACTACCTTATGTACTCCCAAATGTGGCGCCTAGAACGCAGACAGAAAAAGTTTCGGATAATGAATCTTAGATAGAGCAGGTCTTTTCACTGTTTGACAACTCAAGATCCAGCTGTGATGTGACCCCTAGTTATGAAATTGGTATATGTTGAGTTTTGCATGATAGTGTTGTTTCTGTCTATCATGTTGTGATAGTTTGCAACATCATTTGAGTACAACTTACAACCTGGTGCTTGAGTCATTTGAGTACCATCCTGTTATTTGTGAACAGTTACATGTTTCTACTCCCTAGGCTGACGAGGTAATGCTGCAAATCCTCTGAATCAAAGATTGGACAAGAGTTGTTGCATTTCATCTGTTACTGCATTGGAAACTGATACAGAGACAGGAATTACCCAAGAAAGAAGAACAGTTTCTGTTCTATTTGAACATATTGGCTAAAGATTAAGGAAACAGTTACATGTTTGTACACGAATCATCAACAATCATGAACAAGTTCTCTTCACGAATCATCAACTGCAGTGTGGAATCAGGAGGGCGTGCGTTTGAGGACCGTCCAGGCGTGAAAGAAGTCGAGCACGGCGGCGTCGCGCATCCGCTCCACGGCGCGCTGCGCGTCGAGGACGTCGCGCCTGGCGTCGCCGACGAGCCGCCTCGAGACGGAAACCCAGTTGCTGCGGCGCGGGGACCCGGGGGACCGCCAGCGGAGGAAGTCCTCGGCCGCGGCGGCGGCCGACGCCGCGGAGCCCAGGCTCTGCAGCGCGTCGTGGGCGTTGAGGAGGAAGGCGGCCCGGGCCCGGTCCTCGTCGTCGCCGCGGCGGAGGATGATGCCGAGAGGCGCGCTGGCCGCGGCGGGCAGGGTGGAAGGGGGACCCGAAGCGGTAGCTCTGATTGGCGTCGACGGCGGTGAAGAGGGGGCTGCCGATGGTGTGCTCGAGGCCGCAGGTGGTGGGCAGGAGGACTCCGAAGTCGTCGCCGTGCTCGGAGACGAAGGTGCTCCTGGGAGACTGGAAGGCGTCGGCTCCCCAGATGTCCTCGCCGAGCAGCTCGCAGGCCTCGGCGATGCTGTCGAGGACTCCCTCCGAGGTGCCGACGAGCAGCAGCGTCTCCGGCACCGTCAGCGCCGCCTCCATCCAGAGCCGCTTCTCCTCCCCCATCGCAACCGATCGAGCTCTCTCCTTCTCTGCTGTAGGTAAATGGCGGTGGATGTTGAAGAAGGCCGGTGGTCATTTATAGGAGAGGACGCGAGACTCATCAAGTTCGTCTACGCCGGCGCGGAGATTCTGTTCAGAAGTACATCTCCTGTGTGCACGTGCAGCTCCCATCCTGCTACATTTCATATCTTTAGCTGTTACTACCATGTTTCCATTTTTTAAGTCAATTACGGAGTAGTATATTTTTTTCCCAGAATTCTAATACTCCCTCTGATCCGTTTTAATTTACGTGAGAAATGAATTGAACATGTACAAATCGTTGTACACCCCGTGACATTTAATTGGGATCGGAGGGAGTATAAAAAAGTGTGAATGTTCACAAGATATAAGTGTACAAGCCCTAAAATTTCAAATCTGAATTCAAAATGCACATGGAGAACAAATAAGACAGATCTAGCATGAATGGTGTCATAAAATTACGTGTAAAAGCAAAATTGACACATATGGATTTCTCCTTTTTTTTCATGTGGATTTTAAATTCATTCTGAAAATTTTAAGGGTTGTCGACACATTTCTTATGGACATCCACATTTTTTATTTGAAACATGTAAGTTTGTCTTTTTAAAATTGGAGCATGGCGGCAACACCTATGGTAGGAGCACAAGGTATTCTTTCTAGCTCGAGGTTCGAAACAAAATAAAGACAAATATTGCAGGAATAGTGTAAAAAAGACATTATTCATTTGTCTTCTTTGTTCTCAAGGTGTATTTTGATTTTTATCCGGAAATCTTATGAGGTTTTAGACACATTCATTGTGAACATTCAAAAAGACATTATTTTTTTGAATGGTGACACATAAGGGGTTGGGAGCGGTAGATATATCCTCGAGCACCCACGTCTGCCTTTATGTGATAATATACAGCGATTGGGTTTTCTAAATTTCGATGCTAATTATATTATCAATAACACATGTTTTAAAAAAATAGCCAATCAATTTGGGATTCGTCCACATGTGTGTTTCACATCTGGTTTCTTGGTATGTATAATACACATTTCCTTTTTTTTCCGTTTTTTGTAATGTACTACTCCCTCCGGCCCAGATTAAATTTCGCTGGAAATAGCCTACCCACATACAACAATATGTATTGGTCAGGTCAAACTTTTCGGTTAGGAGGTAGTATGTTTGTTTCTTGTTTTAAATCTGTATTTTACTATGTTGATTCCCTCATTTTAATTTGTATTTAGCCCACGTTAAAGTGATCAAGACATATTATAATTTGGAACGGAGGGAGTTGTACTAAATTTAAGAAGTAAATAGCATACAATTAGGATTTTCTGTTCTGCCGTCTGAGATAGAGATGCAAAGAGGGCATTCTTTCTGCCGCCGGAAATGTTTCAGGGACAAGCACGCAGAGCAGCCAGGCACTTGTTACTTGACGCTGAAACTTTGCAGATTTGCCTGTGCTCGTGCAAATATGCATACTGAACCTGTAGGCTATTACATCGATGCACGCTTGCAGACTTGCAGAGTAAATGTTTGTCTGAATCTACTCCTACTTCCTGCCTCAACCGCACTAAATTTCTGGTTGAAAAGATCATTTCCAATCAGAAAACATCGGCAACAGCAAGTCGTATACATATGACGGTACGTACATTACATATGAGTAGTAAGCAAAGGCTACCAAATGAAGCAGCTGCAGATTATATAGAACACTAAACTGTGGGGTGCGTGTCAGATAAACTAATTAACATCAAGTTGCACAAACTTCCGGGCAGAAAAACGAGACACAGAAACGAATCGATGCTGCATATCATCCATCGAGCGCATGATGTTAACAGGCAATAAGCTTCTGCTGCTGCATCCAAATTACTGAATTAATACTGCATATCGTCCGTTGATTCCAGTTTCAGATAACCGCAACAACAGCTCAAAGTACTAGGATCATAGTAGCAGTAGCATTACGCACATCCAAATTACAGATGCAGATAACCGCTGCAAGGATCATATTGTTCACGGACCTGGACTGAATTGGTGCCAATCGCAACTCTAGGAAGAGCAGAACCCAAAAGGTTCACGGACGAACACAAGGGCTAGGAGAGATCGATGGACACTTACATGGGGATCGATGGTAAACGCAGGGCGCAGGCGACGAGCATGAACACCTAATAAGGAGCAAGGATCTCCCGGGCGGCGGTGACGTGATCCCACACAGCCTGCGTGAACTGCATGGGGATGGCGACGTCGGCGGTGGCTCCCTCGCGGTCGGCGATGGCGATCGCGTTGGGGATGTGAGCTCTGGCGGCCAGAGTGGTCATGGCGATCGACAGGTGGGCGGCGGACCACTCGACGGACGCGCAAGCGCTCCGCAGCACCGTCGGGGAGTCATGGAGCCTCTCCAGGGCGGCCCACACCCCGGAGTCCTCAGGGCCGAAGAGATGGACGGACGGCAGCGCCACGGACGGGTCGGCGAGGTTGCCTCCGTGGAGCGCCAGGACCCGGGCCGCCTCCAGGTGGACGGCGGCGGCGTTGAGGTTGTGCGACGCCGACCTGAGCGCCTTAATCGCGTAGGAGTACTTGACGATGACGGCGTGGGCGGTGAGCGGAGCGTCCGGCCCCTGCGCCGCCACCTCCGGGTGGATGAACTCCCTGGCGTGCTCGAGCCCCTGGCGGGCGCGGCCCACGAACTCCTGCGCCATCGCCACCCGCTGCCGGAGCACTGCCTTCCACGCCGCATCCGCCATGATCTCTCTCTCTCTCTCTCTCTCTCTCTCTCTCTCTCTCTCTCTCTCTCTCTCTCTCTCTCTCTCTCTCTCTCTACGCTGCGTCACCGTGCGTGTGAACTTTTCCGGCGGCGTTCCGGTGGTTAAATACAGCCTGGCTTGGGTCCCACCGCCGTATTCACCTGCGGGCCAAGGTGAAAAGTAAAACGATTTCTGTGTGAGGGTTGCTTTTTCACTGTAAAAATATTCCGGGTGGGCGTTTTCTAGCTAGCTTCTCCCTTGGCGTTTACTAAAACTCTTCCTAATTTTGAATAGACTATCATATTGACCTTCAGATCTGTAACATTACTATGGAGAAGCCATACATGAGTTTTCTTTCACTGGAAAAATATTCCAGGTTTGCAAATGTTTAATTGGGTGGTCTGGAAACCAAAGATTAAAATTGCACACGTTGATTTGAGAAAATTCAATTGAAAAAAGGCTAAAATTGCAACAACAAAAGGGTATGTATGCTCTCCAAATGTGCAATTGCTCAAAAAAAGGATAAATAAAAGATGTACAATTGAGTGGCACATCCTAAAACCTGAATATGCACGTAATTTTTGTGAACTTTTAGATTTAGAAATATGCAACTAAATAGTTGCAAATTATGCCGAATATCGAACATTTTGTAGGCGGAAACTCCACACGGGCCTCGTGAAGAGAGGCTTGCTGTTGGAGGCGAGGGGGATGGGGGAGGGTGCGGCCTGACTGCTAGGCGGCTTGGTGCCGATGGGGGGTGCCATGGGAGTGTGGGGGTCAAACTAAATATTGTAATCCTGAGCTTGTTACGTGATTTGAGTGAAGGATGTTTGGAGTTATGCATGCATGATGTTTGCTTTGTGTGGCTTACTGCACATAAGTGATTATCACATCAATGTATCATGCAAATGAAATTAAAAAAATAAAACACCGGGTTAAAGGAGTTTGCAACAATAAGTTGAGTGACTGAGCAAAGATCGATGTATGTAGGAGTACGGCGGTAGGAGTCACTCGGCATCAAATACTTGAATTCATCTACAAATTAACTGACTAGCTGGAGCTAATCTGGAACCTAATCGCCTATATGACCAATGCATAGTATTCTCTATTCAAAAGCCTTGCCCTTGTTACTGAATCTATATGATGGATGCCGAATAAATGTTTGTCTGTACTTCCTGCTTCATTCTTGCTGAAAAGATCACTTCGGATCACAAAAAGTCGAGGCCTACTGAGTACAGTATGATCAACCATGCATGCTGTTCATAGTAGGAAATAACCTGCTAATCAGCTGCAATTGGCACACAACCAAATTTAAATGGAATTACTCAATCCCATTCCAGTTTCAGATCGACTTTCAGGTAACATACAAGGATCATAGTTCAAGCATCTAGGAGTAGATAGCTGACGAGGAACGTCTGCAGAATTGCAATTCGATTTTGGTGGCCGAATTTGTATTTTAACATTCATTAATTTGTTCCAAATGAGAAAAAGGCAAAAGAAGATAGGGCCGGCGTTTATTGCTCCATCAACGTACGGTTCCTGACTCAAGTACACAGGCGTCGATCCATATTCCGTCAGTCAAGCTAGAAACATCAGTAAGTACATGTAATTAATCAACTGAGACTGCCACTAGGAATTGCGTTTGTGCTATAAGTAGGTATTAGGTTAAACAATCATGTCCAAAATGCTTAGTTACATGCATCAAGTTAACTGCCTATTCCTGAACTCAGCTATGCATGATGCAACAAGAGTCTGTCACTGTAATCGATAAGTGTTGAAGCTCACTGCATATAACTGAAGTACTGAACTGAAATCCATAGATCATCGAGATCACATCAGAAATCAAACCCACCGGGTTGAAGGAGCAATAAAGTTGAAGGAGCAATAAACCCATCGGAAACATTAAAGTTGCACTGCAAACTGATCAAACTTGAAGAGCAGTTAACTTTCTAAACTAGTTCCACGGACTGAACATTACAGATCGATGAATGCACAAGTACTCTGCACTGAAGTCGATACTGTACTTCCTGATTCTGAAGCATCGAGGCCTACTGATCAATCATGCTTGCTGTTTATAGTACAAAATGGCATGCTAATCAGCAGCAATTGGAGCACAACCTAACTTTAATGGAATTACTGAATCTGATTCCAGTTCCAGGTGTACCGTAACAACCAGTAAGGGCAACGAGGATCATAGTTTCAGTTGGCAGGTCGGATCATAGTTTCAGCTAGCTAGCGGACGAGGCCCAATCCAAGGTCCACGAACGAACGCCGGCATTCAACACCTAGCTAGGGCTAGGGAGGAGGAAGATGGTTGTGCAGGGCGATGGTTACCTCACCCCACGCAGTCGCCGCGTGGTGTACCGCATCCAAGAGGTATCCGTAGACGGTGGGCTTGTCGGCCGTGATGTAGCTGAACGGGTCCAGCATGGCAGGATAGCTGTCGACGAGGGCTATGTCCACCGCGAGGTGGCCGGCGCAGCACACGGTGGCCTCGTGGGCCGCCCACAACGCGCCGGCGCAGGATTCGCGGAGGCCCTCCAGGACGTACCGCAGCGCCCCGTCCGGCGGGCCGAGGTGGTCGATGGACTGGAGCGGCAGCGAGACGTGGTCGCGGCTCCCTCCGTGGAGCGCCAGGAGCTCGGCGGACTTCATGCAGGCGAAGGCGGAGTTGAAGTGCAGCGTCGCCTCCGTCAGCCGGTCCGCCGCTCCGACGAGCTTGACGCGGTAGAAGGCCAGCGCGACCTCAAGCGCCTGCGCCAGGATCTCCTCGGGGACACCCGCCTCGAGAGAGACCTTCGCGGCCTGGAGCTCGTCCTGGGCGCGGCGGACGAAATCCTGCGCGCTCACCACGCGCTGCCGGACCACCACCTTCCACGCCCGCGCCGGCTCCGGCTCCGGCTCCGCCATCTCCTTCTCTCTCTCTCCCTCTCGCTTGAGGCTTGCGTTGCGGTGCGTCCGTCTGAAGCTTTTCCGGCGGGCGACGGGCGTTCCGGCGGCGCTTGGGGTGGTTAAATACCCGGCGCCCAGCCTGGCTTGGACCCCACCACCGTAACGGCCAATTCACCCGCTGCCAAGGTGAAAGTGAAAAGTAAAGTGTAAAACGACCTTGTCAGTGAAACTAACTCTACGGTAAATTCCGGTGCTGCCTTTTCCCCACCAAGTTTCAGACGCAGCTCCGCACGTGCCGTGCGCATGACCACAAGAAAAAGATGTTCTCCTGCATTTGTCATTCTGAATCAAGACAACTTTTAATCGTCTCCATATATTCTTTCCCGTGAGTCCTTTTTGTGAGTATATACGTAATAAATGGGAAAAGTACAATCGAATTCTTCTGGGTGCATTTTCAATTGGCTAGTGGAGATATACAAAATATCTATGTAACTTTTGTCATTTTTGCAAATGTTTTTCTGAAGTCACCTCGGGGCTTTTTCAATTGGCTAGTCACAAAATCAGAAGCTTGATAGGATTAAACAATGTTTTCTTTCAACTTAAATTTATAAATAAATATGAAAATTGTCATTTTATTTTACTCTGAGTCACTCCTTTCATGGAAGTATGACCCTTCTTTACACAATTAAGAGTACGATATATTTTTATTATACAATTATGCTCTATAATATACATGTAGCTTCTCTCCCAGTCTAACACCTTGCATTTCGTTACACCTACATCCAAACTTTTTATCTCTTGGCGTACGGGGATGGGCATACGTCTGGCATTCCCGCTGTTAAAGCATGAGAACCGTCATTTTCTGAAAACCCATATCGGGACATGGGTGCAGATGCAGACACTCCTAAATAAATGTCAAGATAAATACATCTAAATAGCGATTTCGGGTATACTTCAAGAAATTTCATGTTAGTATAAAAAGTTCCGGGAAGAGAAAAAACTATGACCTGTGCAAAAAAGACAAATCCCGTCGCTCCAATATGATTTTGTAAGAGACATTTTTTTGTCTTTTTTGCACAAGTCATGGAAAATGTTTCTCCACGAAACCTTTTGTGCTAACACAAAATGTTCGTATGTATACCCATTTTTTGGACTCTTTTTTGCACAAGTCATGGAAAATGTTTCTCCACGAAACCTTTTGTGCTAACACAAAAGGTTCGTATGTATACCCATTTTTTGAATTTTTTGATATTTTGAGAAGTTTTTGAAAATATCTTACACAGGACCCGAAACACATCTTCTATGCATGCGTGCATCCCTCTGCAAGTATAAAAAACCGCTTTGGTATAACTTTCATATAATTTACCCGTGGCCAGGTAAAAGTGAAAAGTAAAGTGTAAAACGACCTTATCAGTGAAACTAACTCTACGTTGAATTCTTAATTTCTTATGCTGATGCAGCCTTTTCCCCTGATGCCGAGTCTACTAGTAGCACCCACACGTCAATTTGGCAATGGATATCCATTACCCGATAACCGGTGGTTAATTCACCTATTAGGGGACGATTTTGGTTGCATATTACTACCCGTGGTGATCTTATTAGTGCTAAAACACTCCCCAGTGGTTATTGCGGTGACGGTACACCAGTATCCATACCCGACATACCCGGTACCCCGAAATGACATGCGAGGACACGATATAAGAGGGAGTTAGACACATCACACATGTATACAAGTCCCCAAAAAACCCTAAATCCCTATCATTTCCTCTCTTCCCAAGCCGCCGCAGCCCGCATGCGCTAACCCCACTCGGCCACCACTCCCCAGCCGCCGCACGCATCTTTGCATCACACCGTCCTCGCCTCGCATCCTTCCCCCCTTGCCACCTCGCCGCACCTCTCTCTGATGCACGCATCACACAGCCTCCCCTCCCCCCCCCCCCCCCCCCCCCCCCCCCGATCTTGCGCCGCTCCCTTTTGGCGTTGCTTCTGCTCCTCACCGCCGGATGCCCTTAGCATCAACGACGACCTCATTTATGTGATGTAATGACTAAACTTAATTTGTGTGGAACATTGGAGCCTTTTTTGTTTATGGCTGTGTGCCAATTTGTGCCCATTTGAATCTAGATGCGTGATCATTTTATTGTATATTATTTGTGGTTGTGTGCCATTTTTACCCTTCTGTCATTTATTTACTTGAAGTGGTGGGTGATGTTTTTTTTAGTTTTGTAGACAATGTTGTTAGCTATATTTGATTTTTTGAATATGGTTATCCGTTGGTTATCCGATGACCCGATGGGGATGGGGATGGTTGAATAGTTGTCCCCGTGACAGTTCATGGGGATGGGGATGAGAAAATTTTCCTTATATGGGGATGGTTATGGTTAGGCAATAACCAGTGGTTAGTGTCCCCGTTGCCACATGGACCCACACGTGAGACCATGGTTACGCCTCAGATAATATCTGTTGTACGTAACTTTGCTATTTGTGTAAATACTTTCGTGAAGTCACCATAGGTCTTTTTTTAGTTCGCTAGTCACAAATACGAAGCTTAAATTCAAAAAAAAACGAACATTAAATTTATCGGAATATGCGACTCAGGAGTTCTCATTGATGCTAAGAACTTTAAAATTCCTCACGATTTGTGCTAGGTTGTCTTCTTCCTCCCGATGCCCGCGGCCTGCAGCCGTGCGGAAGCCGCCGTGGCTGCCGCGCTGGAGGCGACAGAGACGAAGAACAACTTAACTTGGTGGGGAGGGGGGTTGCCGGTGTTGGAGAAGGGGGCGGGGTTAGAGGGATGGCTGGGCGGCGGCGGACCGGCGGAGGAGGAGATTAGGGCGAGGCGTCGCGGCAGCGCGCGCGCCGGCCGCGGGCAGGGAGGTCGGCGGTTCGGCCGACGGTGGTTGCGGGGAGGCGACCTCACCGGAGTTGAGGCAGAAAGGCAGCCGAATGAGAACTCGTGAGTCGTGACTGAGCACCAGGGGCTCCCTAAATTTATAGGCTTGTTTTCTTGCAACTTAAGTTTATAAATAAATGTGAAATTGACATTATTTTTACTTTGTGTCACTCTCCATTCCTTAAAGTGAGACCTGCATTGTAAAGTTTGAGTAACCTTTTTCTAAAACTTGTTAGTGTGCACGTGCACACACGTATTTCAAATGACTGCACGTTATTTTTCCTGATATTAATCTTGTCCCTATATTTGCTATTTCTGCACTGTTGCTGGGAAAGATCGATTCGTACTTTCGATGGCTGATATGCAGCGATTCGTCTCTGTATTTTGTTGGAAATTTCAGTAGCGTTGCTATAAAGCGAGGCGCAAGCCTGTTTCGAGGAGGAAGTTTCAGTAGCTTGTTGTTGGTTTATTTGACATCCAACAGTTTACATTGTGATTGGATACTGAAGCAAGCCATGGATGCGCCACTTGCTTAGCATTCTGAACCTACTGAACAATGTGCAATTGCATTTCCCTTGATACCTTTTTCTTAGTCATGTAACGTACACTGTAACTGTATTCTGAATGTACATCAGAGATGCACAACTTCATCCATGGATGCTCCGTCGACTTCCAGTGGGCGCTCGAGCAAAACATGCAGAAATCCGTGCGTTAAAAACCTACTATTAGGGACACACTAATTGTCGGTGCTTTCTCGACCGAATTGAAATTTTAAAAAAAATTAGTACTATTCTCGTGAGAAACATCCGGTGCATGCATTTAGCATGTTACACTCACAAATACTCCCCATTCGATTAAATATGTCGTGGGATTGCACTGATCACGCTACAACTCCTAGCTAGGTATGACTTGTGACACTTTAATTAAATATATGATGAGTGGGAGTAGACTTTCCAAATAAATTGGCGGTGTTCTCCTCCGCGGAGTTAAAATTGCACCCTTTTTTTTGCAAGTCACACTCGCAAATTCAAAAATCAATTGACACGGAAGCCATTTTTTTTTGCCTTGAATAGAAAATATCCATATATACATTATTAACTCTCATATAATATAAAATATCACGTAAAAACGGTATGTCGATCTGGATACTCCTAACGACTCCTCTCCATCAGTTCAAGTGCTATCGTTCTGTGCAGATTTGGGAGGATTGTAAGCTTCTTCCACGGCAACATTTGGCCTCGTAAAAACGGTATGTCGATCTGGATACTCCTGAGGGCTCCTCTCCATCAATTCAAGTGCTATCATTCTGTGCAGATTGGGAGCAGTGTAAGCTTCTTCCGCGGCAACATGCGGCCTCGTAAAAACGGTATGTGGATCTGGATACTCGTGAGGACTCCTCTCCATCAGTTCAAGTGCTATCATTCTGTGCAGATTCGGAGCAGTGTAAGCTTCTTCCGCGGCAACATGCGGCGCAAGAAGCTGGCGCCGGCACACGGGGCAACTTCCCTTCATCTCGAGCCACCTCTCCACGCACTTGCCGTGAAATCTGTGCCCGCACTGCGTCTCCTTCCACGCGACCACCGGCGCCATGGCGTCTTGTCCTTGACCCAAGCATATGGGGCATTCTTGGCCGTCGTCGTCGGGTGGCGCCTCCGCTGGCAGTGGCACGCCGGACGACGACGGCTTCGACCCATCTACGGCGGCGGGCGCGCCACAGTACTCCTGCTGGCTTGGTTCCATGATAGAGATCGATGGCGTACCAAAACCTGCTCTGGCTCGCGTCTGATATTGTTGCTTGTTGGAGGAGGACGTGTTTATTTATGGACAGCAACGACGAAAGGACCTGCGGTGCGAGTACGAGTCCGAGTCCGATTCGATTTCCCTTTTTAACGATCAAAACGCGAGTCGGATTCGGTCGCGCAATAGGAAGTTCACGTGTGGTGGATCGAGCGTTCCTGGCCCAATACACCGTGTCAGCCTGCTAGGAGTACTATATTCACCCCCCTCCTTTTTTTTGGTTCCTTTTACGATCATATGTCGCTGGAAGCCTGGGTTTGCAGCCGAGTTCTGCCGTAGTATGCTTACAAGAGCAGCCACAGCTTACACACATACGAGTGTTGCGGTGAACTGGTTATGTTACTTATGGGCTACATAGGTTTTACTGACTCCTTATCAGATTTGAAACAGTGGTTATCCCTCCGCTGATGGCAGGTGTCGCTCTTCGCTGTACTATATGACACACTTTGCTTGCTTTCATGGTATTCAGAAACAGCACCATAAATTACATGCAGAAACCAGAAAGTCATACAGATAAATCACCAAACCAGAAAGTCATAACAACTGAAGCATCACAATTCTACTCTTTCTAGGAGTAAAGATAGAAAAAAAATGTCATTTCTATGTTGAATACAGGCCTCTTTCGAGGCACAGTTGCAATTTTCATCTCTGTTTACAATTGCAGCTTTTTTTTTGTAGTAAGGAACTTGTTAGTAGTATTTCTAGCAATACTCTTACTGCAGTTTTGCTTAGGAGTACTGGTTTGTTTCAATATGAGGTTTGTTCTTGTGTACTCTGTCATCTCTGTGTGCGAGCACTGATTTGTTTGCACCGAGTATTACACTGCTGAGTAAGACTTGTTAAGACTCAAATTTCCTTGCTGAAAGATGCACATGCTTGATCAATAGTAGTATTAAATTCGCTCGATTGAAATTTCACGTGCTTATGAAAATGCAGTTAACTTGTGAAGCTACTTATATTACAGGAATAATCATTTTTGACCTTAAGCTGTTATGAACTGCACTTGTAATCATCTTATTATACTGTTTTCCCACTAACAGTGTATATGGCTGATCGATGTTGTAAGGAGTTTATTATTTTTAGATAAAGTTGTAAGGAGTCTATAGCTGCACACTATTCAGTATTCAGGTCAACCAATAGTCACATTTGTTAACTGCAATGACCTTACACTGTTGATTTGTTGAACTACGGGACACCTACGAGAACATGGTTCAAAAACAGTACTTCAAAACAACTCACTGCATAACTAGGGGTCAATCAGTTTCAAACTCACTGCACAGAATCCACGGAAATCGCACAAGAAATTAGTAGGTTCAGAATGCAATGCAATTGCACATTCGATTACAGAACGAATACTGAATCGACAGAGTTCATCTGCAAATTGAAAAAGCGATCAGGCAATAGGCGTTGAGGAAGTAAGCGGTGATGTCCAGCACTCAGTGGTGTAGGAGATTCCAGGTATGAAGAAACTGTCTCGCCGCGGCGTGGCGCAGCTGGTCGCCGGCGGCCCTTGCCTCGCCGGCGTCGGCGACCGCTCGGCGCATGAGCTGCCGGGCCTCCTGCCCAGCAGATGAAGGAGATCGCCACGCGATGACGCCTGCGAAGACATAGTCGAGGTGCTTGGACGCTGACCAGAGGTGGTCGAGCGCCGCTCGGCCGTGGCGCTCGGTGTCGGCGCGCGCCGCCTCCCACGACGCCCACTCGTTGCCGTCGCGGTCGAGGCCGACCTTGGGCGCGCAGAGAAGTAGAGTTACTTGCGCTTCCTTCTGATTGGCGAGGAGGGCCGACATGGCGCCGTGAGCGGCGTCGAGTGCACGGAAACCGTGACTGTACAACTTGGACATGTCGTCGTCGGCGGCGGCGCCCTTGGACATCTTCTCGACCGCTTCTGCGCCGAGCAGCAGCGCCGCCTGCGCTGCCTCGATCTCGGGGAGTGCCCCGGAGAGCGCGACTTGCAGTAGGGTTCCTGGAACCGCGCCCCCGAGCGCGCTCCAGGCGCCCATAGGTGAGGTGGGTGCCGCGGCCGCAGCCGCCGAGGGCCTCCCGGACTCGAGGAGGGGCGGGGGGCCGTCGTCGATTGGTGCGCCGCTGTTGCCCAGGATCAGCATCTGTTGCAGAACTTGCATGGCGCCCTGGACGGCCTCCACGACGAGGACACGCTCCTCCTCGGCGGCGTCGTGGAGGATGGCGGTGGCGGCGGCGTAGAGGCGCCCCGCCGCTCCCAGGTGGCCGCGGGCTGTGGAGACGCGGTCGTAGGAGCGGATCGCAAGGTTCCTGGCCGAGCGCGCCCTGGCTCGAGCCCGCACCGCCGCCTCGTCGTGGCTGTTCATGCAGCGCCGGGCGAGGAGCTCCACCGTACCGAGCGCGAGGAACTTGGATGCGGCGGAGAGCTTGTCGCCGCAACCGTCTACGAGGAAGGTATGATGGTTCTCCCCGCCGCGCAGAGGAGAAAGGTCGAGGACGACGGCGGCGAGGCGGCCGCGCGCGAGGTCGGCTAAGGTGAACGCGTCGCCGTTGCGCTCCCAGAAGAGCGGCTTCCAGGGGACCGCCGCCATGTCCGCTCGCCGCTCGGTCTCCTCTCTCACTTCTTGGTTCGGCGGTGCCGGCCGGTGCGGGTTGTGGCGGGCTGGCGGCCGCTGGTCGATCCGGCGGGCGGCGGGGTAAAGAAGGATCGCTCTGCGGGTTGGCCATGTGGGCCCAAGTTAGTTCCGACGTGGAAGCTAGACGACAACCTGAGTTTCACTGCCAAGTGGGGCCAGATGCCGTCCTAGACCCCAGCCTGTAACGGCTTTTTACCCCTACCCTGCCCGCTGTAGAAATTGAAAAGGTTATTTCCGACGCCCGTTACCTCTCCTCCTGGAAGAAGTTAGTTGTGTATTCTAGACTATAACTGTAAAATTAAACATTATAGACCCATAGTAGTTTTACTAAAAGATGTTGGCAATCTTAGTGTAAAAGATGTCCAAGGTTAAGCCTGATTTGCAAATGCTTATAGCAAATCTTTAAATCTAAAGGTGTACACAAAATGTGCACTTTATAGGATTTTTGTGATTACATAAATAAGGGGAAATAGTGTGTTAAATATGTCATAAACTTCTGGTCTACGTACGTAATGTATTTGTTTATAAAGTTTCAGATGTTTTTGAAACCTAGAATTATTATTTTCATTTATTTTTTTAAATGGGTTCACTAGTGCTCAAGAGCCGCTGCCAATTTTTAGTGAACTACTTAATATAGGAAAACAAAAAATGAAACACAAACCCAAAAATTAAAGTCCCATCAGCTCTGTCAATACGTGGCTCGGTTTGTGTTTGGAGTTTGAATTTGGGTTTATTATAGTTGCTGGTAGGTTTTACTAAAAGCTTATTCGAATTTTACATTGTTTGACTTTTGAAAAAACAAGTCGTATTTTCAGGAATGGAGTGACTGAGAGACAATAAAAATCGTCAATATTCGCATTCATTTATACACTTAAGTTGAAAGAAAACTCCGCATATAATTATATGCTTTGGATTTTGGGGATAGCCAATTCACTACATGAATAAACTGATACGCCGACGATCAACCCCGTCGGAGTAGCATACGTTCGCCGCCGACGTTAGCGTAATGCCGTCGATGCCTTACCTTCTAGGTGTAGCAACTCCGGCCGTCAGCGTAGACGAATCCATCAGGGTATTAATTTCCCTGACGTCAGGGTGCGTCGTCGGGGTACAGGTCATCGTCGTACGCCGTCGGTGTACGTGTATAGATCGTCAGCATAGTGCGGTGGCCCTGCCATTCGTGTTCGTCCGAGCGTTGATGTGGTGGTTGATACGCCGATGGTATTGCCGTTGGCCTATAGGAACACGCAGGGCGCATCTGAGCGGTCTTAGGAGAGGGATATGCTGACGGCAATAGGGACACTGCGCTACCGTCGGCGTATATCGACATGTGGCTCGCATCCGAGCGTCCTGAGACTTGATCTTGGGCGCCCTAGCTAGGCACGGATACGCCGATGGAGTATCAGTTGCCATTTTGACCAAAATTGTGTTGTTTTTGTTCCATTCCCTGCATATTCAAAATTCGCATATATGCATATTTAAAATTCCAGGCACAATAGAGAATTTGCCTGTGGCAAGATGTTTAGGAGGATGGTTGTATTCCCAGCCCACCAAAGTTCAAACCCCAGGTTTGACGCTGGTGTTTCTCATTTAGGCGGAATATTCTTTCAGTGAGAGGCGACGTTTCCGTCGTCAGCGAGGCGCCCGTGGTGACTTCGTCAATCTCAAGACCCGCCGGCTCAGTTTCTCGGAGGTGCTCATAGGGATAGGGTGTGCGTGCGTGCGTTCATAGGGGTGAGTGTATGCGCGTTTATATGAGCGCTTGCGTTGTACTGTGTTTCTCAAAAAAAAAAAATTCCAGGCACAATATATAACGCATCCATATCCCTCCAATGGTTATAACACATGTAAGCTCAGGCTCCGGCAGGAGGGCTGCACCCTCGCCGCCGCCGCCGTAGATGGGTCGCCGGCCGACGTGCTAAAGACGGTGGAGGCGCCACCCGAAGGCGAAGATTGGCACATCTGCTTGGGTCAACATGCATGCCATGACGGACACAACCCTCCTCCCAATATGGCCAGATTGTTGGGACTTGAAATAATTGAGAGCCATGCATCTTGAGGAGTATCAAGATCGGTACAACGTTTTTGCCAGGTCTAAGCTAGGAGAGCTGTTTACAATGTTGAGAGACATGGCAGAATGTACAACAATTTATGTACTCTCAGTTATATTTGTCCGCAAGGTGTTCGATACAATGGCCGCAAGAACTTCGTCGTCACTTTGTTCGAGGTGTTGCTACATGCGCGTGCGAGTGCCTCTTCCGGTGTCGCGTTGACGTGACCGCCCGTGTCCGTGTCGCGGTGCCGCCCGTGCGCATTTCTTTCCGTTGTCCGTTGCCGTGCTCCTACGTGCCCGCGCCCGTCAACGGTGATGACTGGGTACGACTACTTCCCCGCCCACTTCCATGACACTGACAAACGACGATGCCCCGGTTCCGCGACGACTACTTCCACGACGACGACTACTTCCTCTACGGACCGAAGACGTCGGTTTCGAACCCTAGTTCACCCGATCCGACCCGACGTACGGACCCAAACCCTAACCCTACACCTATTTTATTAACTGTCATCTATCTTGTGCATTTCACATCATAATTACATGTGTTGCATCTCTTGGGTTTGCGGGTGTAGCAATTCACCTAAATAATAATTATGGAATGTGTGGGGTAATAAATATATAATGCCCTATTCCATTTAATTTAATTAGATCACCATGCCATGTGTTGCCATGCTAACCAACATTTAATATTACCGGTAAATAAATAACTTGCACCTAAATATTAATTGTCGGATTCCCGGTTCCGCTTAATTTGGATTAAGTGCATCTCGCAATGCATCTTGCCATGTCATGCATCATTCTTTCATGATCATGCTGGATCTTTGCCGTAGTTATAAGATGCCTCTTTTACGCTTTCCAGTGTTTGTTGCTTCTTCGCGGATACGACGTTGAGATGTGTGAGCAACGACAAGATCTGCTTCCATGCGGGATTCCAGACAAGCAAAGTTTACTTGTTTACCTATACATTGTCTTTCATTCCTGTCGTTGATCTCTCCTACCCAAGTATTTGATTCTTATCGCGATCCCATCACATGTTTATCCTGCAGCCCATACAGCTTTATCCCCATATCCCATCACCTGTTGTTTGTTTATCTGTTGGCCTTGCAAGTCGTAGCGCATTCTTATAGTTGATTGTGCGAGTCATCTGTTGGTCTTATGTTTCATCTGCTTAGTATGATAGATTTTCTACCTTAATAAAATATTATCTTATATTGGGGTATTATAATTAAAAGATAAGGCACCAGGCGGAAGCGGACAATTCCTACTGTGGTTTGAGCCGCATGGCGCGTGGACACAAACTAATGAGTCCGCAAATGAGATTCGGCCGGACTCTTGACGCGGGTAACAACTCATATGGGTGGCACTTGGACTTGCTGTCGTGAAGGAATGAGTCGTGTTGAGAAGGCCTGATGCTTGGTTGGGTTGATCATACTAGTATGGGTACAGTAGTGCACCCCTGCAGGGTATAATCTTATCGATGAGCCGTGTCCACGGTTATGGACAACTTTGGTGATGATGCTGGCTAACAAGATCTAGACAACTTGCACCTAATTAATGTTAATTAATTTGACTAGTAATATAGAATTACTTTCACAATAAATTATAATTAAAAATGTTCAATGTGTGAGTTTCCCGAATTGCTTCCTCATACTTGGTTGAGGGGGTTAATTCGAGAATGGGTTATGATTGGTGTTAGTTATAGTTGTTTACTTATGCGCTCTCTTATCTCTCTCTGATTAGACGGAAGTTGTATTGTGTATCTTTAAGTTGCTAGTGCTGCTGCCGCTAAGTCCACCTCCCCTATATTTTGGGAGATGGTGTAGAAAGTAGGCAAATCGGTTTTGCTTGCCAAGGAGTGCCCTGACCCTCTTTTGGGATGTGCTTTATTGCAGTCAACAGGTTTGAAGCCAGACGGCGTTACCTTGGGAATCCCTCCGATTTGACTGGGCAGGGATATGGCGGTCATCGCTTATCTTCAGAACTCTTAGTCCAATTTGCATCTTATCCTTAGATGGATAATGTCTGGCTTCCGCTGTCATTTGTATCTCGGTATTGTATTATTTGTATCTTGACTCGTTCGAGTCGTTGTTATATTTTATATCTTCTGTTGTATTTTGTGGATGTATCGGAACTGTTGTAATATTATCACAATTCCACCCACATAATGCGTGTTTCGGCATGCACATTATGTCTGATGGGCGACGTAAAATCGTTATTAAGTGGATTTCGGCGGGATCACTTAAATCTACCTAGTATTAATTTTAGTGCGTCACATACAGCTTGTATGATTTTTGGATCTGATTCCATATAAAAACCAGGTCAATTCTTTTCTATATATTCATATTGACCACTTTTAACTCAAAAAATAATACATCATCTTACTACGCCACCAATCTCATAATATTACATGGTATCAAAGCGGCAAGATCGTTGACCTATTCGCCGCTAAACCCATATCGGGTCGTCCGCCGACCCGTGATTGAGTGGCCTGGTGATTTTTTTCGTTCTCTAGATCGGTTTTCTATCTGGCCATTCGCTTGCTCGACTCTTTTTTTTGGGTTCACCGATCATATATCAAATTATGTCGCCCACTGCCAGTCGTCTACTCTCACCTCTACTTCGACAATGGCATCGTGCCTGCACCGGTCGTCTCCTCCACGTCAGGTATCACGTCAACTCGACTAGTTGCCTCGTTGCGGTGGCTAAGTACTCGTCGGCGCCAACTCTACACGACATGCTTGTCTCTACTAGGCAATTGTTCGTGTACCTATGGAGTATGGACTACAACTTTAAAAGCTACTGTGTTACTAGGCAACTGTTTTTGCTTTTATGGTTTGATAATTTACTTATACATATATTTATGAATAGTTCAGATTAACATTTGGGCACTTGTTGGATTAACATTTTGACTTTGCTGCGGGGCTCGTGTGTTTAGATAAATAGCTGGACATTCAGATATGCACCGACACTTGGACAGTTAAACGTGTACTCCAAGAGGGTTGACATTCCAATCCACTACATATAAGAATTATAAAGTTCAGTCGTGCTAGCAAGCAGCAAGAACAATGGTCAGTCAACCATCCCAGCAGGCCAGCATCGAGTTCATCCACCACCTATATAAACAAAGCTCCACATAGTCTCTTCCTTTCAAACAAATTCAACCCGGTGACATTCCTGCTTCTATGTTCTACTATCTGAAGAAGTTCAGAGGAGAGTAGCAGAGAAGCAGCTAGACAAGGAATGATGGACTCCTCCAGGAAGAGGGCTTTTGCCATGGAGCAAGGCCAGAGCGTTCATTGTCCAGCTCGCCGTCTGTTTCCTCGGCGGGGCGCCCTCGCGCCGATGGCCGCAACCGGCGGCGGCCTGTCGGTCGACGGCATACGCGCGCCGTTTCTTCTCTGTCGCCATGCTCAGCGAGTGGCGCCGCCGCCCGCTGCCCCCGACATCGGCCTCCTGCATGCTGATCGTCACCGTGACACGGCAGGACGACGACGCGTCGCAGGCGGCAGCGCTGACGCGGCTCGGGCACACGCTGCGGCACGTCGCCCCGCCGCTGCTATGGATCGTGGTTGGAGCAGAGAACAGGACGGCGGCGGCGGTCCAGGTGCTGCGTGGCACCGGCGTCATGTTCCGGCATCTCACGTATGCCGCTGCGTGGCACCCTTGTCAAATCTTTGATATAGAGGCTTTGCAGCGTGGCCAACAGCTACTGTGTCGTCAGAAGACCATAGAATAAAAGTACAAGGACCAAAATGTAGCTCATCAAAGATCACAGGCTGGTACTCCCAAGGACCCGGACACCAACACAACAACAGATACACCACCAGTGACTGCACAACATACAGTTGCAGAAGAGCACTGCTATGCGTCCGACGGTTCGGCGTCCGAGCTCGTCCGACACAGCAACGTCACCCTACGATCAAAAAACTCCATCAGAGATATCCAGTGGATCGTAGTGTCGTACGAAAATCGGATGTAAAATATCGGACGCAAAGCAATTCCGGTTGCAGAACACTATAGCTCTAGTTTGTCTCCTGAGATAAACATCTCGGCTCGGGTTCAGGAGCTCAATACTCTGGGATTCAGAAATGTTCATCAGCAGGAGCAACTCATTACAAGGGGAAAATCAGGTTCGTCACAACACTGTCGTGTCCACAACATGCATGAAGATTAATCGATAACTACGGTTAAAAAGTTTAATCCATAGCTAATAATTTATCTAGTCACGATGATTTCTCAGGACTTCATCCAGCTTGTACGACAAGTAGTGGCAGCCGGCGATCGATGGAAACGAGCGGAAGGGCATCCCTACTGACTGCTCCAAGTGGCTGCATCAGCATAAGAAATTAAGAATTCACCGTAGAGTTAGTTTCACTGATAAGGTCGTTTTACACTTTACTTTTCACTTTCACCTTGGCAGCGGGTGAATTGGCCGTTACGGTGGTGGGGCCCAAGCCAGGCTGGGCGCCGGGTATTTAACCACCGCGCCGCCGGAACGCCCGTCGCCCGCCGGAAAAGCTTCACACGCTCGCACCACCGCAAGCCTCAAGCGAGAGGGAGACAGAGAAGGAGATGGCGGCGCCAGCGCCGGCGCCGGCGTGGAAGGTGGTGGTCCGGCAGCGCGTGGTGAGCGCCCAGGATTCCGTCCGCCGCGCCCAGGACGAGCTCCAGCTCGTGAAGGCCTTTCTCGAGATGCCGGTCGCCCCGGAGATCATGTCGCAGGGGCATGCGGCATGGACGGCCGCCTTCCGCCTCAAGCTCGTCCTCGCGTCGGAGCGGCTGACGGAGGCGACGCAGCACCACAACTCCGCCGCGGTCTGCATGGAGAGCCGCGACCACGCCTCGTTGCCGCTCCAGTCCATCGACGACCTCCGCCCGCGGGAGGCGGCGCTGCGGGTCGCCCTGCAGTGGCTCGACGACTCCCGCGTGGGCGCGCTGGAGGCCACCTGTCGATGAAGATCGCCCTCGTCGACACCCCCGCCATCCCGGACGTCGGGGCCGAGCAAGACGCCGCCTACGGCAAATACCTCACGGATGCGATGCAGCATGCGGCGGCTGCGTGGGATGACGTAACCACCGCCCTGCATTGCATGGGATGAGGTGTTGATCTAGATATTTACTTGCTGAAACTTCGATGCTTTGTGATCCCAAGTAGAGTAATCTTTTCGGCCTGGATGATTAATACGTAATTTCCTACTTAAACCACGCATGTGCTGGTCATATATTACTCACTAGGCGTCTAGTCGAAATTGCTTTGGGATACTGAGCCTGGCCACAACTTTTACATTTTTCCGGGGACCCAAGTATTTATTTCAGCGTTCCCTAGGGTAATTTTTTTGCAAATTTTAAGGAACAAATTGTTATGCATATGTTATAAAACAGTTTTAGCGCCCCCAAATTTGCAGCCTTTGTAGCGGGCCAAATATGTAGCCTCGATTGAAGATGCTCGGATCGCGGCATGCTAAAATGCTAAAGTGACGCTATAAAACTATTTTAGCGCGCAGGGTTGTTGGGCGTCTGTTGGAGATGCTCTTACAACATTTACTTTGACCCCCCTACCCTCCAGTGCTACTCCCTAGCGGCGGTGAGCAGCTCCCAAACACTAGGCATAACGCCACCGTACCCTTCCCCTTCCCCTCGCCTCCAGCAGCAAGCATCTCTTCACGAAGCCCGTGTGGAGCTGGTGGCGACATGGCTTCTTCATTCAAGTCAACAGTGGTGTCACCATTGTTGCACGAAAGAGGCGGCGTAGAACTTTGGTATCGGATTCCTCTCGGTCCAGCGTGGTGGCACCCTAGGCGGCGCGTGCTTGACGACGACCGTACTCTAGGCACGACACAACATCTTGTCTTGGTGGCAATGCCATTGAGGAGCAGGGTGTTTTTCCTTGGCCACAAATGGCGGCTCGCCATTTCTCCAGTTCTGATGTCCCCCTTCATGGGGTGACTTCGGTTCAGCCGGCAGAGTCCCAATTGTAAATGTGCTAGTGCTAAAAAACAAACTACATCCTAGACCCATAACTATAGAAGAAAAAGTATGTTATAGGCCCATAATAATTAATTGTTGAAATAAAATATGTGGAGTATCCGTCTTAAAAATGTTTTAGATTAGGTGGAATGTGCAACTATTTAGTTGCCTATTTCTATATCTGAAAGTGCACGTAAAATTACATGCAGGCTTTAGGACGTGCCACTCAATTGCACATTTTTTTATTGTTATTTTTTAGTCAACAATTGCACATTTGAAAAGCCTACATTGCCCAAAAAAAAAATGGTGCAACTTTAGCCTTTGTTTCTAAATTTAAAGCTGCACAAATCAATGTGTGCAATTTTTTATCTTTGGTTTTGAGACCTCCCAATTGAACATTTGCAAACCTGGAATATTTTTTCCAGTGAAAAAGAACTCATGTACGAATAACTTTGCCAAAGTAATGTCACAGATGTGAAGGTCCATATGATAGTCTTATCAAAATTTACGAAGAGTTTCAGTAAACGCCAAAGCAGAAGCTAGAGAACGCCCAGCCCACCCGCCAGAATATTTCTGCGGTGAAAAATCAACGCTGACACAGCAATCGTTTCACTGACAGGATCGGCCCCACCGATCGTTTCACTGAGTCGTTTTACTTTTCACCTTGGCCGCGGGTGAATTGGCCGTTACGGCGGTGGGACCCAAGCCAGGCTGGCCGCCGGGTATTTAACCACCGGAACGCCGCCGGAGAAGAAGTTCACACGCACGGCGACGCAGAGTATAGAGAGGGGGAGAGAGAGAGAGAGAGATCATGGCGGAGGCGGCGTGGAAGACCCTGCTCCGGCAGCGGGTGGTGAGCGCGCAGGAGTACATCCACCGCGCCCTCTGGGAGCTCCACCGCGCCAGGAAGGACATGCGCTGGCCGATCCACCCGGCGGTCGCGGCGATGGGGCCGGATCATTGGGTGTTCGCCGTCATCCACAGGTACTCCCACGCGCTGCACGAGCTCAGGAACGCGCTGCAGGACCTCAACTCCGCCGCCGTCTTCATCGAGGCGGCCAAGATCCTGGCGCGCCGCGGAGATGACCCGGCCACGGCGATACTCTCCGTCGAGATCATCGCCCCGCAGGACGCCGCGGTGGGGGCCGCCCTGGAGAGGCTCCATCGCCCCCCGAGGACGCTGGAGCTCGCCTGCACGTACACCGAGTGGTCCGCCGCCCACCTGGCGATGGCCATCGTGCTTCAGTCCAGGCACGCCATCATCCCGAACGCGGTCACCATCTCCGACCACGAGGCAACCTCCGCCGACGCCCTGGTCGTCAGCGCCATGCAGCAGGCGCAGGCTGCGTGGGAAGACGTCAACGCCGCCCGGCAGATGCTTGCTCCGCCTCCGTAGGTGTTGATCCGCCCCTGCGTTTGCTTGCCCAGCTCTCCGTAGGTGTCTTTTGCCAGCCTCGTTCATGGACCTTTTGTCCTTCCGAGATTTGCGATTAACATCAATTCAGTTCCTCGTTCATGGACCTATTCTGAGCTGATGTGGTTATCTCGAACTGAAATCCGCTGGCTAGCTAGATGCGTACCACTGAAACTATATGATCGATGCTTTTCATTTGGGTGCGTGTTGATCGACTGTTGGTAAGAAATTGCAGCATCTTCATTCCTGTTAACAGCATGCATGCTGTGTGCTGACGTCAGGGCCGGTCCCGAGATTCTAGAGGCCCGGGGCAAAACTAAAATTTGTGGCCCCTAATATAAACATCATAATAATAATAATGAATGTATGTATTAAAAAATATGTTGTCAATACTTTGCAAATGTATTTATAAGCAGTATACATATCAATAGATTTCTTCTAACGTATACACATATAAAATATAGGTAATATATAGTATAGTATATAAAGTTTTGGGCCCCTAAATTTTGGGGGCCCAGGGCGACCGCACACCCTGACCCCCCCCCCCTCCGGACCGGCCCTGTGTGCTGTCGATTGTGCAGCAGCTACTCGCCTCTGTAACTTGCTTTCCTCACCGGAAGTTTCTGTTATCTGAAACTGGAATCAACTCGTACGGTACGATGCAGGGATTTCATTGATTTGGATGTGTCTTGATTGCTTTTTTTACATGGATGTGTGTTGATTGTTGCTACTAATTAGTACTATCAGCTTAATTAGTTTTCCTGTCAACAGCATGCATGTTTTCGTGATATGGATGCATAAGCATATGCAGCAGATTTTTTGTTTCTGTAATTTGTTTTTCTGACAGTGGAACTTACTAACCTGATGTTGGTTTATCTGACATCCCACAGTTAATTTTCCTAATCTGCAATAACTTTGTTTGGTACTTTTTTGCTTAGTACGTACAGTATCATGCATGGTATATATACCTGAAATTGATATGGGAGCGATACAATCGAGTACCAGTAGTATATACCAATGGTTTCACGTACACACATTTGTTGCTGATTAGCAATAGCAGCAGTCTATTTCGTATTCATTAACTAGTAGGCGCCGATGTGTTGCCATTCGAAATGTTGTTTCATCCAGAAATAAAGTGTTGTGGGAGTAGGAAGTAGTAGTCGATTCAGACAACCACTTCAAGTGTGCATTGACCCTATAGATTCAGTATGCATATTTGCACGAGCACAAGCAAATCCACAAAGTTTCAGTGCGCTGCGTGGCCACTTGCTCAGTCACTCAAGTTAATTGTTGCTTTATAAATTTCATTTGCATGCTACGTTGATGTGATAATCGCTTAAGTCCAGTAAGCCACACAAGGCAGCCATCTTCCATGCAATACTACAAACATGCTAGCTACTTCATTGCAATAAATCTCGTAACAAGCTCGAGATTACACCATTTACTTCGATCCCGGCACCTATCCTCCCATGCCACTTCCCAGGGGCCCCACCGGACCCTTCCCCCTCACCCTCGCTTCAAGCAGCAACCGTCTCTTCGCGGGAGCCCGTGTGGAGCTGGCGGCGACATGGCTTCGTCATTTTAGGGCAACGGTGGTGTCACCATATTCGCACGAAAGTGGTGGTTTAAACTTTGGCATCGCGTTCCTTCGGTCCGACGCAGGGGCACCCCAGGCGGTGCGTGCTCGCCGATGGTCGTTACCCATGCGCGAAAGTTGGCATCTTGTCTTGGTGGCAGTGCCTAGAGAGGAGCATGGCGTGGTTCCTTGGCCACAAACGGTGGCTCGGCATTTCTCCAGTTCCGACATCCCTCTCCTTGGGGCGACTTTGGTTCAGTCCCGGTGGTAAATGTGCTAGTGCTCGAAAGAAAAACTACATACTGGATCCATTATAATTATATAAATAAAAAGTATGTTCTAAGCCCATAATAATTGTTTAAATAAAATGTGTGGAGTTTCCATAATGTGCAACTATTTAGTTGCATATTTCTAGATCTAAAAGTCCAAAAAAGCATGTGCATATTCAGGCTTTAGGATGTGCCACTCAACTCTACTTTTTTTTATTGAACAATTGCACATTTGAAAAGCCTGGAGAGCCCAAAACTATTTTTTGTTGCAAATTTAGCCTTTCTTTCTGAATGTAATTAAAGTTGCACAAATCATGGGTGCAGCTTTAATCTTTGGTTTTGAGACGTCCCAATTAAACATTTGCAAACCTTAAATATTTGTCCAACTCATGTAAGTACTCTGTATGACTTAGCCACTGCATTGTCACAGCATCCGTATGACTCCACACCTGCCCGAGGGCGCTGGAGCTCTCCTGCAAGGTGCAAGCATGTTATAGGAGATAGCAAGAAACGACGAAAAGCGGAACGATCAAACTAACGGGGACACGAGATTTTAACGTGAAAAACCCCTCCAAATAAAGGAGAGGAAAAAACCACGGGCGCCAGCCAGCAATACTTGACTATATCGGGGTGAGGTTACAAACGCCGTGGGTTTACAATGTGTGGCTTACCCCAACAGGCGACTTACAAGATGTATTTATAGAGAGCAGAAACCCTAAGTCGGTTGCGATCCGACTCGGAAACGATCCGTACCGTACGAAGTATTACGGCCCAAGCCTCCCGGCGACGGCCCTCCGCTTCGATCCGAAGTTAGCCGCTCACTTCACTTCAACATATGAATTTGGATCACCATAAAACAACAAAGCACACCGAGTGGTCGCCATCATTCTTCAGTCCAGGGAACCACCGCCGAACGCGAGCGCCATCGCCGACACCCTGGTCGCCCAAGCTGCGTGGGAAGACGTCACCGCCGCCCGACGCTTGCTCCATAGCTGTTGATCCGCCCCCGCCTGCGTTTCGCCACCATGTATGATGTATGTAAGTGTCCATCTGTTATCTATATGCCAGAAGCCTCCTTCATGGACCTTGTGTTCTTCCGATCGTGACTTGCAGTAATCTGGAACTGGAATCAGTACGATGCAATTTGGAGCATATTTAACCGCGATTAAGGAGCCATACAATCGTACGTGTAGAGGCACATATTTGCTGCTGGTTAGCAGGAGTATTGAACATAACCTGGAATAAACCTGTTTTTGCCAAAAGTATACAGTATATAAGGTGAACTCAAAGTGTGCGCTCTGAATTTGATGTTCATCTCAGCAATGTGTAGAGCAAGATGGGATTTGGCAAGAGCAATTGGTTGGTGCACAATTCTTGTCATCTCCTGGTCTTTCTGCATGCCAGCACCAAACACCACCGATCGATCAACACTGATGATTTTCACCGAATTTAGATTAGGAGGCCCCTCTGATGTACACATGTTCTTGGGAAAATCATGCTAGAAAAACACAAAATGAAGCATCGTATGCACAACTCTGCTCTGAATCTCTCCGAGGCTCAGTTTCGACTTGTTTAGTCTAAACCCCAGTACAGTAATCGCGGCACTGTTTGGTGCTACTTTGGATCTATTTTGGTATACCGGTGGCACTGAAACGCCACACATTTTTCGTCACCCGTCCAACTATATAAAAGCCGCCCATACTCTCCTGCAGGAACAACAACCCATTTCTTTCAACCTCCGCTTCTCCAAATATCCTACACGAGTGCTCTCCCTCTCCACTCTTGGCAAGCAGTAGCAGAGCAAGCATTTGTCGTGTTCTTTCGCCATGGCTGGAGCTCCGCGAACACACGTAGGAGACGCTGTTCTTTTGGACGTTGTGGGAGACGCAGTAGCCCCGACAGCCGGCGAGGACTCACCAGTTTAATGCAAGTTAGTGGGGTTTTATTTTATTAGAAGTATAAATAGATTGTACCCACAAATAACTCAGAAGACACATTTGATCAGTTTAAAAAACACATTTAATCACAAAAAAAATCAATAATAATCTTTCTAACAATTTAATTCATGGTCTAGAAGTTACTATAGGTATATGTGCTTAACTACTTATATATCAAACCAACTGATACAATATATTTTTGGACCATACATATTTAGATATCTCTGTCATAAATATTTATAATGTATATTTTATGCATTTTAAAATACAATTAATGAAGAATACCTCTGATTTAAATATAGCACAATACAAATGTAATTTCATGAATATATATATTGCACTTTTATAACAAACAACAATTAATTACTATTAGTAAACTTTCATGTGGTTAACTATGTCAAATAAATGATAAAACATTATAGTCGATTTATATGAATATGTCATGTTATTGATGAGTTCAAAGTGCAAAAGTTTAGTATAAAGTTAGTTTAACTCCCCCGAAAGGGAGAAGTTCATGCAAGGGTGCTTCTTTCGATTATTATGACAATCAAGATCTTGTTTTATAAAAAGTGAATCCCGACGTTACCATTAGTTCAAAGATTGCATTTGTTGGTAGCAAAGGGTCAGGGAAGAGCACATTGCTCAATATTCTAAGGGGAGCTAAAGATCACACATTGACCGCATGTATATCCAGATATGTCCATCGGGTATTTTCATCCGCAACTCATGGATGAGCTTGACCTAAATCTCTCACCAATGGAGCATGTGAGTAGTGTTGTTTAAGGGGATAGAGGAATCATGAACGAAATACTGGATTACATCAAACGAAATGAGAAAACCAATAAGAAATCTCTCACGTGGGCAAAAGACACTACTTGTTTTGTCCTGTCTAGCTCTAAAACATCCTGATGTACAGTTGGTTGATGAACGATGTGAGGATGTAGATGTTGAGACCACTGCCTCCATAGGGACTATGCTGGAAAATTGGAAAAGGTTCATTCGTCCTTGTCACTAGCAATGTGGCACTGATATACATGGTTGTGTGTAATGTCTGGCTTTGTAGGAGCAAGGGGCCTGACCAACCACCTATATAATGCATTTGAAGCAAAAGATGCATGACCATGAAGGTAAGATAACAGTAGGACTTTTCCGTCCTCACCTTATTGGCCCCAATGATGCCTATCTCCATGGAGGTGGACACTGGAAGGAAATATAGAACAAACAATTTGTTGCAATAGTTAAGAGACACCACATCAACACCGTAGAGGTACAACAAATCCGTACCCGTGAGGGCTTAAACCTGGATGGCTGGGTCCAAGGTTGGACCATCTTGATGCTCGAGAGACAGAATCATTGTTTTACGCCTTCGCTGACTAGCTACTGCATGGAAGTAGGCAGTGTTCAGATCTCCCTCACTAATGTCTCTATCTCTAGAACGCTGCTTAGCTTTAACCTCCTCCTTTAGCCACAATTCTTGTCATCTCCTGGTCTTTCTGCCGGCACGAAACACCACATCAACACTGTAGAGGTACAACAAATATACAACAAATCCGTACCCGTGAGGGATTAAATCTGGATGGTTGGGTTGTACATCTACTGCACTGGCCAAAGGAGTTGGGATCACTTCTTAGTTTCACCGATTTTAGATATGACACCAAGACAACGCCATGTCTTCCAATTTTGTTTGGCTGTAAAAGGAAAAAAAATTGCTTACACACCATTAAGGTGTGACCGTAATGACATGTTTGTATACGATGAACAACACCGAGCGGCTGAGCGGGCATACGGCCACCTGCTGCGAGCGCGTCCCGGCGGAGCAGGTGGCGATCGAGCATTGGCCTACTATGCGACGGCGCTGACACCGTCCTGCACAACGTGTGGCTCACTCTCTGGTCTTGCGACGCCGTCGGCCAAATCCGGCACATCGATCGGGGGCAGCATGAAGAACATGATCACGGTGGCCTCCCTCACCCCGCCGCATTCGTTCGCGTTACTGTGTGTTTTCTTGTTAGTCTTGCTCTTGCAATGGATACTGAAACCATGAATGGATGGTCCGTGAATTCGAGCTACACTTGTACTGCTAATTGCAAGGAATGATTTTCTTCAAGGATGATATGCACGCACCACCGGCGGATCGTTTCTCTGTGCTTGTTTTCGGACGGCGATCGAGTTTAGAGTTTATGTAGCTTGATGGATAATCTGATATCGATCCCGGCCAAAGTTAATTTATCTAACTTGCCCCGTAACTAGATTTGTGACGTTGCCGGTTGCAACATGCATGCATGGAATCAAATGTGCAGCAGGAGTTGTGCAGTTCTCAGCTTCTATGATGTACAAACAATTGTGTTCATGGCTTCATGCCTTGTAAAGACTTCCATGACATACAATTATGTTCATGGTGTACAAATACACAGGAGATCATACAGGAGATACTGATGTTAGAACTCAACTGGCCGAGTCTCTTCCTCGTTACAGAAAGCAATGTAGACTCAACAATATAGCGGCAAATTTCACAGGAAACTATAATAACGAAAAGCTCTCCCGACTAAAGAACGTGCAAAAGCTCCTTTGTTGATTCTCATTCGGATTTTCTGTAGTAGTAAACTCCGCAACGAAATCCTCCATTCCAATATATCCAGCAAGTTTTCCCGATGCCCTTGAGTACTAAGGTGGCCATCCAATCAAATTATTTTTCTTGAGAGTGAAACATGACAGATTTGCAGCATTGTGAGCCAGATAGAACCTTCATCTGACCTAAACTATGTATGCAAATCACATGACTACATTAGGTTCCAGATGTAACTGTCGTTTAGATGGACACTTGTACAGTCCTCAATCCTTGGCATTAAAAGTATTGCGAAATTATTTGCTACGACTACTATTAAACAATAGTTCATTGTTGGAAGAAACATGGTCACTAACTTCAGGTTTTCTGATCGAATCAGTTGTAGAAGTGTACTTGATCAATATGCTTACGCAATCAAACTTGAGATCATAAAAAAATACACACAAAAGTTCCATGTTTAATTGATCTTCAGTTAGATATATTTTGGACAAGGAAACAATGGAAAGTTTACCTTAATCTCTATGCTTGGCTAATCAGCTAATGTTTGATAGAAATAGGAGAATGCAACACCATAAACAGAAGATTCAGAAAACATGAGTGAAACTTAACAAAATCCAAATACTTTTGGCTAAATAGCATGGCAATGAGGGAACTGCATGGGATTTTAAACTAAGAATATGAGCACACAATTGGCCCTCTAGTACTGTCGGTGCTGTGCACTGTCGAACTGTGACAACTTACATCTTCCTATATAAGAGCCCCATCAAATACAATGGTATATTTCAGACTCTATGTAGTACCTGAATTAAGAAGCAGAAAAGAAAGGAAAACACACAGCAGCCATTTTACCTGAAGAGTTTGTGGGTTAGTTGTGAGAAAATGGACATGTAGATTTAAATGGAACAACATATCACCTTCAGGCTTTTACTGTAGATCAGTTAATAAGACAACTTTGTAAAGCAGATAGGCACAATAGTATTTCCCGATGTATCAATCCTCTTTATAGTTTTGTTATGTTCTTACTTTGTAATATAGAACAAACAATTTGTTGCAATCCAAAATATATTTCATTGGATCTGTATGATAAGACTTCAAATTTGTCAAGTAAGGACGAATGTTTTTTCTAAGACGGTGTATCTTCTTTATGATACTACCATAGTTACATGAACATGCAAAAAAACGCAGAAAAGAAACAATCATAACATAATCCAATATCCAAAATTGCACTTGGTAAAAGTTTTTTCTTCAGAAGTTCATAATGCTCATAGGTGCAAATAGGGCGAAATTCATACATGAACCATTCTAAATCTTATTTCAGAAAAGAAAATATGCACCAAGACACACCATTACTAAACACACAACAATCCAATTTAAGTTGGCTAGACCTCCTACGTTAGGATTTTCTGAACTTTTCCTTCAGCCTGAGCCCTTGTTTGACGATCCAATAGCTAACGGTGGCGGCATGCTTATCAGACAAGCATTTTTGGATATGTAAAAGTGATGCTTCCCGCCTAGTACTTTCTACAAACTACTCAAGTTTGTCTGGAGAAGAATTCAGTCTATCAGATCATCAATATGATGACATTCTTCACGTGCACTATGTACCTAGCATGAAAAAATTAATAGACACCGGATCAGATGAGAACAGGTTTTAGGGCTGAAAGGGGAGAAAAGAGCATGGAAGGCGGAACCACCGCTCGACCATTTCAGCATTTTCGCCACAGAGGTCTTGGTCTCCTTGAATATATGGAGTAACTGAAACTACTGTTTTTTTGGAGACATCTATAACAACAAGTGCAACCTTGTCAATCTGTTCCCCCTTTTTACTTGGTTCACACATTAGGAAGTGTACGAGATGGGGCTCATCCCTGCTCACGAGCGGGAACATGGGCACAGACTGGCTTGGCATGAGAAGCTTACAGCCTTCAAGACATAGTAGGTCTCTAGACGTAACCACCAACACTTCCTCGTGCCACCCGTGACCAATTGGTGATACTGGCCCAAAGGTATGGAAGCTGATGGTGAAAGTACGTCCCTTACTGAGGGGGCCATAAAAGTCATGATCATCACGGGCCACGTCGACGAACCTGAGCAGCTGACTGCCTCTTTGGCCGGTGACACAGAGGCTGCGGTACGTATCAAGGTCTTTGCCGCTTGGTGCTGAACTGGTAGGACGGTCGTTGATGGGCAATCGGACAAACTTGATGAAACTCTCTCCGGGATTGTACAAGAGCATACCTCCTTGGTAGTAATCAAACCAGCACACGCAGCCATTGAAGACGACCGCGCCATCGGTCGACCAGCCCCGCAGGTCAAAGAACTCCTCCTCCGTGTGGTTGATCGGCAGAGTCAAAATCGCCCAGCCGCCCTCATCTTGGAGAAACATACCTTTGTCCTTGGAGACATTGCACTTGGAGGAGCGGAACACGCATATTTCAGCCCCCTTCCTGCGACTGCAGCCCGGGATGTCGACGAACTTGGCCAGCTGCACCACCACAAACGCAAACTCCTCACCGCTACCGATGGAGGAAACAAGAGCGAGCGTGTTGTTATGAAATAGGCGCGGCATGCTTATCACACGGTCCGCCAAAGGTATCTCGACCGGTTCTACGCACGCAGGAAGACGCTTGAGCAGCGATTTACTGGCAACAGCTCTGAAGACGAAGTAGTCCTGCCGAATGGACTTCCCGGGGGTGGTGATCCTGAGTAGAAAGAGGCCCTGGTCAGCCGTCACGACCTCCGCTGACGCACCACCGTGATCAGCGGCCCAACTCACGTAGAGGCGGGAGACGGTGGGGGGGACGGCTGGACGCAGCACGACGCTGAATTGACCTCCCAGGGAGGTCATCGAGAGATCCGATAAGGTGTTGGCCATTGATGATTCCTCTGAGACGAGGCTGCGGGCGGATTCGGTGTCGCTGGTGAAGACGAAGCGGTCTAGCATCAACCACGAGGATTCCGCGGCCGGAGTAGTGCTGGACTGATCGAGGGTGGGTCGGAGGTCGGCCATGATCGACGGAGGGAGAGAGGCGAATTTTCGTGGGATAGGGTTTGGCGAGGCGGCGGTGCAGCAGGAAAAGGGGATCGAGTTCTAGTTCCTACCTCTGGTCAGTATATGAAAAGGAGGAGGAGGATGGGCAACAACTGCGTACCTGGGCTGGGCTGGGCTCGAGAGTTAGTATTCCGTCCGATATACAACTTCTTTTTCACGAAAAAAACAAACCCGTTTCGAAACATGTTAGCAACTCTCGTGTCGTGTGCACAAACTCTGCTCTGTATCTCTCTGAGGTCCAGTTTCCAAGTGTCCGTATACGTGCGCTCGAGTCAAAAGAGCTTTTCGCATTGCTCTGTTGTTTCAACAACGTAAACAGGATTATTTGCTTCTTCTGTAATGCATGTTAGTGATGCCATCCAAAATTGTAAATCGTTCAAGGGTTGTCCGCGCGCCACGCGAGTTCGTGCTGCGTCGGGATGCCATCGCCGATCAACGAAACAAAAGCATCCAGGGAGGCGTCGGACAACTCGGCAATGACAAGGACATCCGGGCAAATCCGCTCCAGCGCTGCCTTCGCCATGGCCAGGTCGTCGGTGCTACCCGGACGTATAGCTGAGCGGGACAAGCTGCACGGCCATGCGACCAGCTGCCGGATTGTAGGCTCTGCATCGGCGTGGTGGCGTTCCCATCTCGGCCACCACCATGGCGCGGCAAAAAATTGCTTATAAGAACAAGTGACTCCACAGTCCAAATAGATACGTAGAAGAGATGATCCAGTTTATAAGAAAATTTGGGTCAAAAACCATACAAGGTTGTACCATGCCCCTGCTTATGAGGAAAACAGGGCCAAAAAAACCGCACAGACGAGTCGATCCGCCGTCCACATGGCGCAAGTCGACCAAACGTCACAATCACACACCACATATTCCGGGACCGCCGCCCTGACATAACAAACATGGCGAGACTTCGCATTACCCGAAACCCGAACCAGTCAGAGTCGATGAGCCTGCTATACACACAGTGCCAGGACACCACCCAAACCCACCTGCTCGGGGTCGCCGCCCCGCTGTACCAACGACACCTAGTAGCACCATTCTTTCAAAATTTATAATATCTAGGGTGGAATTACTTTTGATTTATTTCATTAGCAACCTGAGAACATGTGCTATTTCTCCTTCTTTTATGTTTGGTCGACTCTGTTTTTTACTCATGATTTAGTGATATAGTGCAATTTAGTTTCTTTAAATGCTAGGTATTTTTTGTTGGTGGTGGAGATGCAGTGGAGAGATGTGTAATGTTCCACATGACATTTGTCAATCATTGTGAATGCTGACGAAAGAAAATGGCTGTCGGAAAGGACATATATGAAGGGGAACATCAGTTATAATTGACGACATCATTGTCGGTCATTAGAGTAATGGCCGACCTGAGCATCACCGGCGAGACATTGCCGACGGTGCACCGTCGGATATCCGACTTATCCGACGGGAATTCAACTGTATGTTATACTGAGATATCAAGTAGTGATGAGTCGCGCATGCGAGTAAAGTCATATGTGTACATCTAGTTCTAGTGTTATTTTTATGAGTGTTGTGGTAGGAATACAAGCAGTATGTTGTGTTTTCGTTCCGTGGATGGTCGATTTCTGGTGGTTAGTAGTTCTAAATTTGTCGTTTTTATGTGACATGTTTGTCATTTACACTAATTGTTTTTATTTTATATTTATTTAGTATCCAATATCATTAAAAAAATCGGTGTATATGTTTTATCTAACAACTTGTTATTCAGGTACATTCTCTTGAATTCACGTTGACGTGAAACTTGAACTTTGGTGGGGTTCTACATCCAATTTCACAACCAAGTCCGCTAGAATGTTGACTCACTTTTCTATCATTGTATATAAAAATATTAACAAATGATTGGTACTATTCAATCTCAATTTGCTAGAATAAATTGTATCCATATGTAAGCAAATGATTACAAAATGAAAACATAATATGTTCACATAAATTGTGTCACTAAGATGTTATATCGCATTTATAAAATTGTTTGTGCATATTTTAGCATCAAAATATCTTGGTAAAGGTCTCTAGAATTCACAAGTCTAATCAATATCTAAACAGAGGTTTATGTAATATTCCCTCCATTTCAAATTACATGACTTCCATTTATATAAAAGTGGATGTATCTAGACATGTTATAAGACTAGATATATCCACTTTTGAAAATAAAATTCATCTATTATGGAACGGAGGGGGTAGGCTTATGTCGTTTCTCTTGGTTATAGTACATAGACAAACCACAATCCACACACTCACTCACACAATGCATGCTTTATGACTGGACCAATAGGTTTCGACGTTTGACAAAGTTACCACGCTCACCTTGACATAATAGACGAGTAACCAGAACAAAACACATTTATTTCTTCGTGGAGATATTTTGTTAAACTGACTTTGTAGGTGGTCAGCCAAAATTTGCCACAAGGTCTGTCACAGTTCAATGGAATGAACCAACCCGTGATTCATACATCAGCCACTTGGCAGTCGTATCAAATGCTCACGTTTTTTGAGTCCTGGCCACTAGTAGCCTTTGGCTGCTGTCCCATAATTATCTTTCTTAAATGAAAACTCTCGAATTCCCTATTAGAATTGTTTAGAAATGTACGTACCGCTAAAGCCTGATATGATATTCCTCACGATGAGCATGCATGTGCGCTATTGCTTATTGGTTTGCCGGCCGGAAAACGTGTGAGGCGTGTTGTTGCATCGTATGATGTATCATTGTTAGGTCACCTCAGTGCATGTTCATGTGCTGCCAAAATTTACCTTTTCCGGCAGATTGCCAGATTTATCCAGAGACAACTGATGCGACCTCTCGTACCTGAACGACGCGTGGAGAAGACAGAGCCTGCCTGCATCGATTGAAACGATATTCGTGTTGTTCGCTTTGCGATCCACATGGCGGGAACGCGCGTCTTTGACTGGCTATTGTAAATCCGGTCATGTATAATATAGCAAACGTGAACATATTTTCAGCTTTTTCGTGAATAAAATCCCCACATAATATAATTGTGCTCGGATTCTCTGAGCATTCATCGTATCATTCCTGATCGCACCAATATATTTGTTGCACTACTTCCTTTCAATGTTCAGAGGAACGTGTAACCTCGCACATTGTTAGATTCTAGATTGAGCAAGCCCGGTCGCCATACCCAAACAAGGTTATAAAATCTGAAACTACAAATTAAACTTCTCAAAATGTTAATATTTGTACATATTGTCATGAAAAGTACAAAGGTGCTGCGCCATCGGCAAACCTGCACAACCTAGACTTGGTCAGGGACGCTCAGTCGGCCTTTGGGAAAAAAGAGGTAGGAACCCGAAGAGGAAGAAGAAGCAATAAAAGGAAAAAAAAAAAGAATAAGGTCAATTCAACGTCGACTTGCCGATGGCAACCAAATAAGATCTCACTAGTAGCTCCTTCGTTGGACAGGGATCTGAGAAGAAAGGTGTAGTATCAACAACGACGGTGGAAGACGATGTCGGACCCACATCATCACCGCATGTGTCGCTCAACATCAGAAAATGGCCTGAGAATCTGAAGTCGATCGGAATGATCAAGTATCCAACAAAAGACCAGAATAGCAGCACCGATGGATAATCGAGAGTATACATGATGTCGGATAATCGGTGACGGTGATCTAGGCGTGCCAAAAGGAGATGAAATTCTCAAGGGAGACGACGATGAGTTGTTTATATCGCCTAGCTAGTGAGCTACAAATTGGCAATGTAAAGTAACCACATCATTTTTTGCTCGGGTGATCATTGATCATCTCACCCATCTACTTGCTTTGTACTGATAAGATAGAAATTAAAAATGATAGAAATTGATCGAGTTAATAAACAGATTAACGGTAGAAGGTGAGGAAGAGGCCACGTAGCCAGAAGAATTTCTTCCCGTGTCGACCTCCCCGCGCCGAAAACGGAAAGAACCCGAGCGACAAATCGTTTCTCCCTACGCGTTTGCCACCGTTGCACGCACGTTCCTCGCCGGAAGCCCACGAGGCCCGGCCGGTGACTTGCACCCATCCGGTGGCTGCCTACACCATGCAGCCTCGCCGCTTCCATGCAACCGCCCAACTGTAACAGTAACACGCTCTCACGCCGAACTAGGCCACTCCTCGAGCAAGCTGTCCGAGCTCCCGACCGGACATGGCTTCAGTTCACAGGACAACGCGTGCGTGCGCGGTGGCGGTGGTGGTGGCGGTGCAGTATATATAGACGTGCGCAGGTGTCGCAGTAGTAGCTCGGCCGGCATCGAGCAGAACTAGCTCCAAGGAGAAGCGAGCTGCAGCTGCTACCATGGCGGAGAGGGAGGGCGCCTCGTCGTCGTCGCCGCCGCCGCCGCTGCCGGGGAAGAAGCCCAGGAAGCCCTACACCATCACCAGGCCGCGCGAGCGGTGGTGCGCCGAGGAGCACGAGCGCTTCCTCGACGCCCTGCTCAGGTCTGCCTGCCTCACGCTCTGCTCTCCGTGTGTTCTCAACCAACCTGCTTCTCTGAAACCAACCTGCTTCCACGTGTTCTGAATTTCTTGTGCAGGTTCGGCCGCGACTGGAAGAAGATCGAGGAGCACGTCGGCACCAAGACCGCGGTGCAGGTAGTAAAACCCAAGATTCAGTCTCGATCAAGTGGTCTCCTGGCAGATGACTTTGCATCATCTGGGTTCAAAAACTTGCAGAGATCGTAACGCGAAAATTTGCTATGTTCGCAGATACGCAGCCATGCTCAGAAGTACTTCCTCAAGGTCCAGAGGCTCGGCCTCGCCGCCGGTCTGCCGCCGCAGCACGCGAGCCGCAGGGTCGCCTTGCCACAGACGACGCAGATCTCGGCGGACGGAAGCGGCGCGGTGCTGCACGGGCACCCGCAGCAGCGGTGTCCGGGTCCAGCCGGTTGTGCCGTCGGCTGGAACAGTCCGGGAGTCCTCCCTGCGTCCAACGGCAAGCGACTCTGCTGCCTCCCGTTGATCTTCATCCACTGATTATTACTGATGATGTAACACTGTCAACACTGCCCTGCCTTCCTCTGAATGTTTCTTCAGATATGCAAATGTTGGACTGGGGAGGCACTTCTTCAGCATGGGTGAACCATGGAGGCTCAGGGAGCCAGATTGAATCAGCTGCTGCATCTGCAATACATCAAGGTACATGCTGCGATCATCTGATTTTTCCCTTTCTGAACACCCGGAGCTGCTACCTCAACACAATGATTCGAGCTGCAAATTCACGTAGGCGATACCATGGACTGGGCTGACACCGACGCGCACGACGAGACGATCCCACTTCCGCTGTCTCCAGGTACGTAAAACATCTTCAGGCTATATATGTACTACTGAAAGAATAACCGTGAGCTGAATCAAAAATGTTCTCTTGGCGGGCGCTGTCCTCGCAGACGACATGCACTTCGCACAGGTGTACCGGTTCATCGGCGACATGTTCGACCCGGCCGCGCCGTGCAGCATCCAATCCCATCTGCAGAAACTCAAGGACATGGATGGCATCACCGTGAAGACGGTAAGTGTGGTCGTGGTTTTAAGTTAACCCTTTAGAATCCTCCCCTGCTCTGCTCTGCTCCATGAACATACAGTTCAGCATTAAGAGAGCACTGCCATGTACGTTGTGCAGATCTTGCTGGTGCTGAGGAATCTCGAGACCAACCTCACAGCCCCTCAGTTTGAGCCTATCGTGAGTAGCCAGGCCTCTCTGAATTCTCCCTCCGTTCTATGAAAAAATTACTTTACTGAATTAGTAAGTACAAACTTATTTATAATCATGTGGAATGGTAATTAACTTCCTTGTGTAATGTTTGTTCCCTGATGTTTGGGCAGAGGAGGCTGCTGTCGAGGTATGATCCAGGGCGAGGCGTGTCTGGCCAGTTATAGAGGTTGCACGCAGCCTGAAAACAAAACTATAGCGTTCCAGGAGGACTGAAGATAGATTGGGAAGTTGGAATAGATAGATACATGGTCGGCCAGAGATATGACATACAGATATAACGTTTCTTTTGAAGGGCTAGTAGATACGGATTGAGATTTCTTTGTAGGTGTCCTAGCCAGATGTCACATAAAGTACGTTTGTTCAGATTGCCGGCTGTCTATTACTGAATTTGTGTTGTTCTAAGCTGTGGCATGTGCTCAGCTTGGAGGAATGCCTTTTATAGTGAAAACAGGAGTTATTCGAAATTGTTTTAATTCTGTCATGGCATTTGGCAAGGCTCCATGCCTAAACAATTAATCTGTGTATGAGCTTATAATGCCTACATGACACTGTGGGTCTTTAGAAAAGAATGGGCCTAATACTGTAGTACATAATCAGTTATTTGTCAGAGTAAGAAAATAAAGGAGATGTTTGCAAATGGTAGGAAGTGAGGATGCGGGTTAAATTCGACAATTCTGTTGGAACTTGGAAGCACATTTGCCAGAACAACACCGAATATGCGCATGAAAATCTCGTGGAAATTGTGAACTATGCTTGCCTAAATTTAGCCGTGTGCGTTGTACAACCTACGGCGTGTGCTTGGCTGAGGTGACCCGAACAGCGGACGCGGCGACTTTGCTGTGCAGTGAACTAGTATTTTAGGAGTACTGAAGATAGACCGCGAAGTTGGAATAGATATTGTTGGGCAGAGATATTACATACATATATAGTAGTCTAATGATGATGATTCTTTTGAAGATACAGAATGAGGATTGTTTGTAGGGGCCTAGTCATAACGTGTGTTCAGAGATCATACTGTGTGGTACTGAGCTTGTGTTTCTACTAAGTTGTGGCATGTGCTTAACTTGGAGAAAGTGTATATTGCTAATAATAGAAAAAAATACATTAGGAATTACTTAAACTCTAGGTTGGCATTTGGCAAGGCTTTATGCCTAAATCTTACTCTGTCTCAAGCTTGGAAAAGAATGGACCTAGTAGTTTTTTCTGTCACCGAGATTTACATATGTAAAGGAAGTGAGTCTTTCTATCTTGGCATTTGGCCAGGCTCGCTGCCTGAATAATACTCTGTCTCTAGCTTGGAATTCTGAACTTATGATGGCTTCATGGCAATTTGCTCGAGGAATGAATTAAGCTACTACACAATCAGTTATTTGTCGGAGAAAAATTCAGAGATTTGCAAATGGAAGTACGGAGTAAGTTAGGCAGTTTTGCCAGGTCAACACCGCATGTGAGCATGACTATCACGTGGATGTTGTGTTCCATGTTTGGCAAGATTTTTGTTATCATCTTTCCTTGCAGGAATATGTAAGACACCTGCTTTACGTCTTCAGGTCATTTTTTGTTTTGTTTTGAGAATTGTTCAGTTCGCTGACATGGGAAGACCTGGGCAGTCAGCTACTTTGAAGAACGAGGTACTTTTATTCAAACTGAACAAGCTACACTCGCACATCACCTCATAGGATTATTACAAGCTGAAGCCAAGCTGAACGCACACGCTCGTAGGCGGCCCTCTTTATTTAGGTACTTGTACATACGGACACAGAGCGTGGTTGCGAACTAGAACTAGTTCCGCTTCACTTCCACTTCCTGCCGTGCTTGCCGCCGCCGAACATGCTGCCCTTGTGCTTCCCGCCGACGTGGTAGCCATGCCCGCCGCCGTGCCCGGTCTGGTACGACCCCATTCCCATGTGGCCGCCTGCAAGTACGCAAGAACTCATAAACTCTTTGTCGAACAAAAACGAACTCATAAACGTGATTTTGGTTAGCTACGCTTACGTACCGTGGTGCGGCGCGGGCTGCGCGGGGTAAGCCGCCGGCGCGTAGCCCTGCGCCGGGTAGCCGCCGCCGTACGGAGGGCAAGCCCCGGCGGCGGGAGGAGGGTAGCCGTGCCCGCCGTACCCGTGCTGCTGCCCGTATCCGTGCTGCTCGTAGCTCTGCTGGCCGTGGCCGTGGCCTTTGCCGCCGCCGCCGACGAGGTTGGACACGAACCCCTTCACGCCGCCGCCGCCGCCGTGGCCGCCGTGCATGTCGTGCCCTCCGCCCATGGTCTACTACCTGTACTTGCTGCTTTGCACGATCGAAGAGGTGGAGCTCACAGTGATTCTTGTGTTTGGTCTCGATCGATGATCGATCTGCTCTCTGAGTCGAGCCCGCGCCCCCTTTTATAGTTGCATGGCCCTGCCGAGAGCCTTCAATCTTGCGGCCGGCCGGCCCCTTTCGACGTGTGCCCATCGCGCGAACGTACGTGCACGCCGAATCTGCACACCTGCACCGATATGAAATTCTTCTTCCGGGACCTTCTCCAGCTGCACACCGGAGGTCATCAGCTCAGTGGTAGATGATAAGGTCAGAATCTTATGCTGCTTTTTGGTTTTCCTAAGCTCCCATCTTAAAGTTGAATCTCCACACCTGTTGGTGTGCTTCCCAAGCCTCCAAATTTTCTCTTGCCAAATATGTATATATAGCTTTCCTCTACTTAGTTGGTCGATCAGCTTCTGATTTTTCTCTACTACTCCCTCCGTTCCACAATATAAGATGTTTTAGCTATAACACATGTTATCTAGATTCACACTAAAATGAGTACACGTATACACTAAAATATGTCTAGATACATGTGTGCACATATGAATGTGGAAAATGACTAAAACATCTTATATTGTGGAACGGAGGGAGTAGATCTGAAAATCAACCCAAAGAATCCTCATTTCTCCATCTTATAGCCAGATGCTTTTGGAGAGGTCACACATCCATAAAAGACTAGAGGTAGAAAAAGCTATTCAAATTAGCTTGAAGTGCAACAGCTTGTTTTGCTAGACCAAGTGAAAACTCGAGTACCCTTCCCTAGTGTCTAAAAGACTCCAATATCAACCTAAGCATTGAATCTCTATCGCATCATCTGTGATTGATTTTACCATTACTTTTGTCAGCAGATAACCTAACTAAGTTTGAATCCCATCAATTAATGTTCATAGATTGGTAATCGAAAAACTACGAAGCTCAGAAATGAAGTTTCCATACCTTCCTGGTAAGGTGTCGTGGAAATTTACACTCTAAAATGCTAATCGTTGCTTCTAATTATGATATGGCATGAGACTGAAAATATCTAATATCCGAGCTTAGAACTTCAAAAAATCTAAGTCTACCCTAGCTAATAACCCACCAGTTGTGCCTTTAGCATGCAGATTTTTCCAACTAAAAATTATACCACCTAGAAAAGACCTGAAGTAAGAATCAAAGATAATTTCTTTTTTCGTATCCGGAGAAGAGAACCAATGGTAGTAAGTTTAATTATAGAGAAAACATCAAGCAATGCATTCTTTTCTACGAGAGGTAGTAATCTCCTCTGATATTCCAAATGGCATGATACATTAGGTGCTACATTTAGTTTCGATAGGGTGCTTGCCCCGTCCAAGTTTATAGACTTTGAGCCGAGTTCCATCACTATCATGAACACTACAACCTCCATTCACACAATCAAGAGGTGTGAAAGGAGAAGATACGCAATCCCGTGGTAAAATTGGAGGATCAACATAGTATAAACTACTGCTATTCTTGCTATTCTTCTCTAATACAGAAGAAGCTACAACTTTCTTGCTAAAATGAAAGACTTGAATTGAAAGCAAACAATGGGGGGCGATCGCCCACCTGAACGGGTCTTTATATATAAAACACAGGGACTAGCATGGTGTTTGACGCCGACCGTCTCTCCACCGTCCGTGTTCTTTCTCTGGTTGTAGACCACCTGAGGCTGTGGGAAGTACGGGCGCCCCACCGAGTCGACCTCGGCAGCCTCCGTTCCTGGAGCGACCTCGACAGCCTAGGATGACCACGCCTCGAGAGCCCCCCTTACTGTACCCCTGTACCCCCCTCTCTCTCTATTGTATGTTTTCCCCTCGGGGTGGTATGCCACCCCCATGCGCGCCGTGCCCCCACTGTTTTGTGTGTGGCGCTGCTGACCCCCCCGTACCCCATGTGTTAATATATAAAATTGTTAAGGTGGGCTATCGCCCCCCGTTGTTTCGCTTAAAAAAATGCAAGACTTTACAGCTAGGGGATAATCTTCTGGTCAAAACAATGAACTGACAATATATGGAGTGGAACAAGACGGCAACACATATTTAGCTAATATAAGGTTTTCAGCTAGAGCGATACAAGGGACGGAATGTAGAAGACTATCGACTCAAGGGGGTGATCCATCACGCGGTCATTATCATTTACATCAACTACATCCTTGAAAACTTGTCGTAGCATCAAATATTTGCCTTGAGCGTACATGATGTCTTCAAAATACTGATCTGGCGGGGTGATAATAAAGACATTGAAGCTGTAACGCTGGTTCCACTGCGGCGGGTTGGCGTCTACATCGTTACACATCCAAATTTCAATCGTCTCATACTTGGGCCCTGGATGGGCCACACCGAGCTCCCCGCGCAGCACGGCCACGTAAGACATTTCGTGTATGGGGCCTCGGCAGCGAGGAGGCGGCTGCATGACGCTAAACGATTCATCCTCTAGCCTAAACCGGAGAAACCCTGCTGGTACGGATTCTTCTTCGTTGAATTTGTTGTCATCGATGGTCCAAAACAACGAGCCTTTGAAATAGGTCGTGTTTCCCATAATGTGGGGGTACGGCGGTAGCACCGTCGTCTCACGCCAATGCTGGTCCACCCCGATGGTGAACACCTCCATCCCAAAGTTGTGACGGAGGCCACCTGTGGAGTCCATGGAGCCGAAGAAGAAGCGAGCAACCTTGTAGGTATTACTGCAAGGGTCATGGCCAATGCCAAACAACTGATGGTTAAGTAATTCGTAGAAGCGGAGAGTCGGTTCTACTCGATTGGGGCTCCCCGGCAGCGTGAGGACGCGCCGTGTGGCTGGGTTGAGCACGCGAACCACGGTCTCTGTGGGCATCAGCACCAGGCCATCACAACTTTGGAAGCACTGCGCCTCGTCTTCGTCGAGGGGCAATTCCATGGTGTCTTCAAGGTTCACCCCGCTCTCTCCCCACGCATACAAGCTGATGGTGGCCACCTCGTTCACCTTGTCTTCTTTGGGGCTCCAGGCGTAGGCGAGCAAGCATGGCGCCTGGACTCCAAGGTTGGCGCCGTGGAAGTCGGCGTCGTCGGAGATCCTGTGGCGCCAAGCCTTGCTGACACACATGAACCGCAGCAGCGACTTGACCGGCAGCAAGGCCATGATCTCCCACACCAGCTCGGGAGGCAGGTACGGCGCCATCTCGGTTGCCGCAGCTGTCTCGCCGTCGTCCATGGCCTCGTACATCGATTCTGCCGTATTGTATTGAGCACATGTTATATATCTGCCCTGCCGTGTTGTATTGGAAACGTGGAGGACAGTGTCTTGTATCCCCTGTCCCTGACGTACTACAACTTACAAATTCGAGCCAAACACGTACAACATGCATGGCTCTTCGAGTCAAACTTAATTTGTATTCTCTCTCTCCAGTCACAAAATTATTCAGTTTCGAAAAAAAGAAAAATTGGAAATATTTCACATTAAAAAATTGTTCAGATTTAAAAAATGTTGCGTTTTAAAAAATGTTTCAATAAAAAAACAGTTTAAAAATATTTAAATCAGAAAATTTCTCAAATTCCGAATTGTATAATTGTTTATATTAGAATGATTCGAATTCAAAATTGTTCAAATTCGAAAAAAATCAGGGATTTGGATTTTAGAGTTCGTTTCAGACTTTGACCACAAAGTCAAAGATTTGTTTCGGAATTTTACCTAAATATAAATATAGAGTGAATCCTGGCTGTTGAGGTATTGTTTTGCTAAAAGTTCCCTTTCAGTTAAACTAATAATGCATATGACCGTTCTGTAAAACTCGAGAGGCCATATGTGAAAATAGTTTGGCAAAAATATGTTGTTGATCTTAAGATCACATTTTTAGGAGATGTGTCTCCCCTGCTTTATTTAATAGATGGCTTGAGTTATATCAACTGGTCAGTACTTTCTAGATTTCACAGTAAGAGGATTTACCCTTATGGGTGTTTGAATCTTCGTGTATAGTGTTAGGTCTTTCTATGCTATTGTGAACAACAGAGGGGTTGTCCCTGTTCACACTCTGGCTGTGTGGAGCCTAGATGCTCCACCTCGGTTGCATGTCTTCTTGTGGCTTCTGCTAATAACAAATTATTAACTAGAGACAATTTGGTTAAACGACAACATGTTGGTGACCTGACTTGCCTGTTTTGTTCTGAAAATGAAACGAGTCATCACTTATTCTTTGATTGCTTTGTAGCAAAGCTTGTTTGGCCTGTCATATCTGATATGCTTGGTGTTCAGGTTTGAATCTGTGGCTAGATGGTGGCTAAGCAATGCTAATAATTTTGTGATTAATGTTGTCTGCACCTCTGTCTTTGGGCCTTATGGAAGTTACATAATGATATGTGCTTTCAGGGAGTGTCATGGCCAGAGGTGAAAGATATCTGGTGCGAATTGTTCACATCTAATAATTGTTTAAATTGGAATTATTTGAATTCAAAAATTGTTCAAATTCGGAAAATATTCAGGGATTTTGATTTTAGAGTTTGTTTCAGAGTTCGACCACAAAGTCAAAGATTGTTTTCAGACTTTTGCCTAAATATAAATATAGAGTGAATCCTGGTTCTTGAGGTTTTTTTTGTTGCTAAATGTGCCCTTTTACTAACACTAATGATGCATATGGCCGTTCTGTAAATTCGTGAGGCTAAATTTGAAAATACTTTTGTGGAACAGTCGTATACATCATTGGCCGAGAGACCATTTTCGATGAAAAATACGGTGTTGAGCGACATCAGATGCGAAGGAGCGAGGATACCAGTTCGAGTTCGATAACTGAATCGAAGAGAAGACTGAACTTTCAAACACTTCTTCAGATACTTTCTACTCCTACCAGTTCGTCGTGCCGACGGATTTCCGCGCCGCCGCCACTTACTTTCTACCAGCTCGGCGCTGCCCCGGTCGCGCCCTACCGCTCCGCTCTCCCGGTACCGTACCCTGCTGGTCGCCGCCCCATTATCGTCCATCCGCCGCCCCCGCCGTCGGAGCTCCCGCGACGACCAGCCACGCCCTCCCCGCACCGGCAGCTGCTGGGCCGAACCGGGGCCTCCCTTACCCACACCAGCCCAGCCCGGTTCCGCCCGAAGGCCTCCAACCAGCTCCCCTGCAACTGCCCCTCCATCCCCAACTCGTAGCAGGGTAATTTTTCCCCTCTTCATGCAGATTGTTTTTTTGGACTGTCCATGCATGTGTATGGATGCATATGTGTGTGTTTTGGTTAAATAGAAATTAAATGTCACAGTGGCCTCCATGTATGTGTACGTACGTAGTGAGTACTCGGTTTCAGTTTCGTTTAGGTTCCTTTTGTAGATAAGTGTATGTTCATAGATGAAAACGGGACTGGTGGCTTGAATAAATGGTGGTGGTCTTAGGGTTCCTTGTCGGCCCCAAGGTGGAGATCTGTCGGTTGTCAGGTGCCATCGATCTGGCTGAAGCGATGTGTTCCATTGGGCGCATCATGCCTGGAGTTTGCTGGTTCAGAAGGGATTCGGTCGTGCGCACCCATGCTTTACCCTGGCCGTTTGGTTTCAGAGGGAGCGTTTCGAAGCTCTGCCGGTTGTTTATATCTTGGGACATGTTTTCGTTCCATGGTCCTGGCGGAGAATGTCATGTAAGCCGATATCTGAGGTTTGGCAGTGATGGTTCGAGTTTGGGCAGTGATAAGGAATTTGCTTAGTGTTTTCTTACTTGGAGTAGCTGCTTGTTAGCGGGGGCGACTGCACAGGAGAAGTTCATAGTCTTATCTTTCAGGGTGAAAATCCAAGATCTACCTTAATTGGTTGTGCCTGGCAATGTCCTTGTTGAAGGCGTTGTTTTGAGAGAGTGGACTTTCTTCAGGGTGAAAACCCAATATCTATTATCGGGCGACGACGGTGCTTCTGCTCTGTTCCCTTCCTGAAGGCGTCGCTTTTGGAGATGTTGGACTTCTGGTACTGTCATGGTGGTGTTTGAGCGGTTGTTTTAAGTATTGATCACTAAAGCAAGACTTTTCTTTCTTTTTTGTAATTCTTCTCTCTTTATTTTGGCTGTGTGCATCCGTGATACCGCTAGGGTAATGCGTTGTTGCAGAGGCTGGGTGTAATTGGCATCTCCTCGTTATTAATATATGCTCCTTCTAAAAAAAAAGATGAAAATGGGAAAAGTAGCGGCAACATGGAATGTATGTCACCGCTCATGAACTATTTTTCAAGCCATAAATAATGCTGTTTTGTAATAAATGAGATCATTTTGTAAGGTCTTACATTGAGGTTATGTTTCGTGCTTGTCTAGATACCAGTGCATTAGCCACCACAAGAGACCCTGCTCCAAGATCCATCTGTTAGCCTGTTAGGGGTCATGAGGTTATGCGTCGTGCCTGTCCAGATACCAGTGGTATATCTTATTAAATCCCCCTTATGTCACAACCACACAGATCCGGGCGGCAGGTCGGACTAAGCTGCGAGGCGGAGAGGAAGTTGACGGCCGCGGTTGGTGTCAGAGGGTCTGTGGAGGACGCTTGGCAGCTGGGAGGTAATGTGAAGACATAACATTTTGTCGATAAACACCGTTGCCGGAGAAGAAGCAGTTGCGGTCATTGAGGTAGTAAAAAATGGAGGGTTTCCTCGACAAGCCTCTGAATCCGAACAAGCTCCTCAAGGAGCAGTAAGTCCAAAGTCCAAACCCTGCCCGTGATTTCCACCACTTTCCTCTCGCCAGTACTGTTGTTCCCCGCTAACTTGTAAGTACTCCATCTTTCATATGCAGATTCGTGAGCAACCTGGCCGGGTCGTCCCTTCTGGAGATTGCGGCGCTCTCCACTATTGTTCCGGTGACTCATAATATTGGATTCCCAAATTTCCTTATGTGTGTACATGCACGGCAGGGTTGTGACATGATTCGGTTTCCTTGATTCGCAGGCAGTGGTGGTTTTAAGGAAATGGAGCAGCGGAGGTCAGTTGGTTAGAGATTCTTTGATTTCTATTTACCCCTCCTACCTTCTAGTGCAAATTTTAGAATTCTTCTGTGCGGCAAATGGGAAGGTGAGATAAGATAATATTAGTGGAAAATGGAATCTCAAGTTACCAGTACGCTGCAATTTTGCCCATTTAGCATTTTTTAACTTCTAAATTTCTAATCATAAATGTGTATGCTGTGTCCAGCCCAAATCCTTTCATGTCCCAGGATCTATGTAGATACGCTTTTACTTCACCATAGTAAAGTAGCATGTCATCTACTTTTCAATTACGCTAGCTATGCCATAGCATTATTTTCAGCTTTTCCATGTTTTTCCTTTGATGGAATTTTGGGTTTATTCATCCTAACACAGGCTTCTTTAACTTTCATGTATGGAGTAGATCTGACAGAGCTTGCTGCTCCCTTGTTTCTATCTTATTTTAGATAATACTAGGAGCGATTTAGTGAAGAAAAATGATGATGCTCTTCGTGGTCGTAAAGGTTGGGTGCATTACTTCTCAGCACTGGCTATAGACTATATCACAGTTGTATTACCAATACTTCTGATTTTTACAGTAAGTAACTTCTTCGCTGCATTAATATGCTTACATGATGAAATTGTTAAACAACGTAAATCAGGGAATGTGGAAAGCATAAGCTCATACCTAAGTATTCAGTTGTCATTTACCAATGTTTGGATGAACTTCAACAATTTTGACTCGAAGTGAATTGAGCAAGTGGTCTTCCTTTGGTTTGTTGCAGGTCTTAGCTGAATGGGCCTATACCTGTGCATTTTTTCTTGTAATTATTATATCTATCTTCATAGTGTTTAAAAGGTATTTGGTATTATTGATTACTCCTATGTTTGTCACCATGTTTTTGTTTTCCAGTTCCAAAGTTCACTTTTGATTTTCCTGTTTGTGAGACACAATCCATGCTGACCTGAAATCATGTAATACTGCATTTTCAGATCTCAGTCTAATCTGAAGGCTCGACAACATAACCTTCCTTCACTCAGGACAGACATATCTTCTTACCGAGTGTCAGTGGTATGCAAAAGTTTATAGATTATAATAATATCATTTTTTCAGAATTACTAGAGATGTACCAGTACTATATTGTGGCATTAATGCCTTAATGCCAGGACCTCTCTTTGTAGGTTTTAGTGACATGCTTGTCCATATTGGCTGTGGACTTCAACATCTTCCCTAGACGTTATGCCAAGGCTGAAACATATGGTAGTGGCATTGTAAGTTGTATCTTCCAGGAAACATATCCTCAGTTTATAATCACCATGGTCAAGTATTGCACATAATCATGAACTGATTGTAGAGAAACTGGGAGCAGCTGCAAATTGTGCTTTAGATGGAATCTTATTCGTATTGCTAATGAATACAGCTTCATTCGATTGCTTAAATGAATCCATGGTTAGTCATGGACTTATAGTCATCTGTTGTCATCTTTGTTGATTATCAGTCAATGCCTTTCCCCTGTCATGGTCTCTGACCACTGTTTATCATTGCTTATCTTTGTTCTTGGAGTTAACACAACCTTCTTCTTTATAGTATATCTTGATTCCTTTGTTTAGGCATCAATATATTGTTTATTAGTTAGGTTAGGTTGACAATATGTGTCTCCCTTCATGGAGGATTGTGGTGACCATTTATTTTGACAAGCCATTTGCTATTATTTTTGAAAGCTCAGAAATTTGATATGCATAACGTCCCTATTTAATGATTAAGATATTGACTCATGGCGTAACAGATGGATCTTGGAGTAGGGTCTTTTGTGGTAGCTAATGCACTGGTATCTAGACAAGCACGAAACATAACCTCAATGTAAGTCCTTAAATGTTCTCATTTATCGTACACAAAATCTATTTATGGCTTAATAAATAGATCTATGTGCTCAACATAATGCACTGTCATGTCGCTAAGGATTCTCATCTGGCTCCTCTGAAGTACTATCTAGTATCAAATGGCCGCCTTATCATTACCTCCAGTTTCCAGTTGTTGTAGTTTTCATGAGAGTAACTCACATGACTGAAGCTAAAGGGCAACCCAGTGTGAGAAAGTAAATTTCACGTTCTGCAAACATTAATCTTGTTTTTATGGTAAGAATTATTAATATGGTTCTGCAAATAATATTGTTACCACGTAAGCTTTATCTTATTTATTTATGTATTTATTTATGGCGACGTATCCTGTGCATCCCAGTGTTCTGTGTATCCGTGCATCCTTCAAACCTCAGCCATTTGATTCAAATCGAACGCATATCATCATAACCGTGCCTAATATGCATTAACCTCCCCGCGTGGACACTATATGTTCTATTTCTTTACAAAGAACTCCCTTTGTTGTGTGAGGCGTTTTGTTTTTATTCTAGATCGAACGAGTCGGATCTGAGGTCTGATCGACGATAAGATTACACGAAGGCGGCGGCCGGTGACGACCTGGCAACGCACGGCCGGCAGACAGCCGGGACCATGTTATGCGGCGACCGGCGGCTTCCTATGTGCGGCAGCGGCGGAGCAAGAAAATCATTTAACGCGTCGATCGGCAGCGACGGCCGGCGGGCGATCAGCTACAACATCTTGTCTTTACTCAAGCTGAACACACCCATGCCCAGCACATGTGTGTACGATCCGGTGTTCATACCAGTTGCCGCGAGACACACGATTTGTTTAGTCGCCGACGGCCGGCGGCATATTCTCCGGTCATCGTCAATGTGCATCGTCACCATGATCTGGTTCGGTATAGAACGATGTATTCCATCTCTGATGCTACAGAAATTCTAGAGGAGTTAAACGCAAGGATTTTGTAATCAGGGTCGATGCGGGCGTTTAAGTGCAAAATAATCACCACACTGATGCGGTGCCTGCCATTTAGATCAGATGGTCAGTACGAGACGGATGCACGGATACACAAAACGCTGGGATGCATAGGATACGTCGCCTTTATTTATTCTGACTGTTTCCACTGTATGTAGTAGGAACCTAGAAGCCCTAGTTACACACTGACTCAACTATCCTTTTTACAAAATAATGTAATTTTGAATGTTTGCCATTAGTCTGAAGCCACCTTTTTACATATGTCCTACTCTTCTGTTAAGTGGTATTTTACATTTTGCACTTAGCTGCTACTATCTGGCCAATATAAATAATTATAAAAGGAGGAATACTAGTGATCTTCTCCTACTTTATTTTTTCATTTAGTTCTTCAATTAACTCAAAGTTCTTTCTTTTTTATTTAAAGAATTTCGTGTTCCTTAAATTATCATAAATAGTTCTTGTCAGTTGAGCACGTTTTCAAGGAAATAGAGAGTAGCTGGAACTAAACAAGTTTGATTATATATCAGATCACAAAAAACTACTTTTCAAAGATCCATATGTCAATACTTCTCCAAAAAAAAAGGACTGATCTACCCTATTCTCCCATTTTTCAACCATCTTTCCTCTACTTCCTTTGCTAGCCAAAGTTGGCCGGAGCCACCTTGCTGGAGTGGGCCTACAATGTCCTTGAGCTTCTCCTTCATGCCCTAGGGTGGCTGCATCTGGGCAAGCACGGGAGATCTCCTACCAGGCCATACCATGCCTCTAGGCTTCTTATATCACTTGGGAGGACGGTGGTGAACACCGTCTGCCATGGGCTTTTTTTCCGCTGATAGGGAGGTCAGTCTTGGCAAGTGGCATGACCTCCTGAGATCAACCCCTTGGGATCTCCTCGCTCCAGTCGGACAGACAATCTTAGTGAGTGGGTGCAACTTCTCGAGCTCCTAGCGGTTGGTACGCCCTGCTAGTCTCCTTGCTCCAATGCCCCGGCCCCCACTGATTCTGCATGCTGTTGATCCTGGCTGTCTACATGCAGTTCAGTGGTGAGGAAAGTTTCGGCCTTAGGAGAGTGGGGCAGCGCCACATACGAGTGGTGTGCGAGCCGTTTGGAAAAAGGTGTGGGGTGGGCCAGGAGTGAGATCGTATGAGTCAGCCTAGGGTTATCAGCACAGTAGCATATGTGGTGCAGCGAAAAACTAGGGCCAACGCTATAATGGCATATGAATAAAATTCCCATTTTGGTATTGTGTGAGTTTTTTTCTTATTCAAACTGTAATTAAAAGTACTACCTCCGAACCGAAAAAAGTGTCGTAGGCAGTTGTGTGTGGATAGGTATTTTCTCACGACACTCAATCCGGATCGGAGGTAGTAATACAATTCTGCATGCAAAATATTAGCTTCTCTAGTTCATTGATAAAGGGAGAAAATCAATAACATTCAAGATAAGATGACTGGGTCATCTCTCCTTTGTAGTAAGATTTGGTCAGCCTTCATGTAGGTGGCATCCTTTTGTTAAGCGCTTCTTGTTATGTTTTTCTGTCTCCAAATAGATTTCAGACCTAGTATTATTTCTTATGTAGGTGAAATTTATCAGTGTACTGACAAAATATCCCCTGTTTGTCAAATATTATCACCAGAAAGTACAATTACTCTTAACAGATCCAACTTTGAATTCATGTTTTTTCTTTGGAAGACAACTGTTGATTCTGATTGACACTATTCTACCACATAAGTATTCTTTATCTTAAAGTAGACCTTCAATTTCTTAGGAGATGGAAAGCAGCGTTGAAGTCCATAAGTCCTCTAGTATTTCTTGGCTTTGCTCGTCTCATCTCCACATCAGGCGTTGATTATCAGGTACTTTTTTGTCTGTGCGAGTTACCTTAACGATACATTTCTCACAACTTGTTGTCTGCAGTGTAATTGAATATTGTCATATAATGCCATTTGTGCAAAGTTCTGAACCTTTTCATTGTCTTATCTAGTCCCTGTCAATTATCATATTTTCATTTCCTTGTTTCCAGATACTGATACAGCAGTTGCTTATAGCATGTTTATCCTTCTGTAATAACCAAAGTGTGGTGATGGGATTGCAGTTTTGTAGGGAATAATCGAAATTTAACAATGGAACTGGGGTAACTTAATTACAGTTTGCAGGGCATAATCCAAAGTTATTTAGTCAACTTCTCCATATTACAATTCTGTCTTCCTGAAGATGCATGTTCTGTTTGTTAACTCGTAGGTCCATGTAGGAGAATATGGTGTCCATTGGAACTTCTTTTTCACCCTTGCGGCAATTTCTATCCTTACATCCATTATCAGAATTCATCCTAAATATTGTGGGATTGTTGGCATGCTTGTTCTTGCAGGTACTGACTGCTCTAGTTTTATAGTTTGGTTAGAAGGCTTAAAGTGCAGATTTAATTGCTCTTATATGTTTTTACAGGATACCAATTATGGCTAAATTTTGGGTTGAATGAGTACCTCATTTCCAATGAGAGGAGTGCTGATATCATCAGCCAGAACAAGGAAGGCGTGTATAGCATATTCGGTAAAAATATGTTATGCACATAATTTATTTCTCATTTCTTTGCTGGAAAAAAGACCAATGTTGATACCGTTGTTATGCTGGGTTTACCAGATCACGATTACAACCAAACTAATCACCCAGGAGTGAGAAGACATGAACAAAAGTATACGCAGTTTAGATTATAATAAAGCCAACTTAGCACCAGGATAAAAATAGCTATACACAGCACTGCCCTTGAGTAATTAAACTGACATCAATAAAGATAAGCCAATCAGCCCACACCTGTGCTGGTTGCAATATTGTGATAACCTGTGCTATTAAGTCATATTTATATCTGCATTCTTTATATCACTGATTTACATACACCACAGTATGCATTCTAATCAGTTTCCTCCTTTGACAGGGTACTGGGGTATGTACTTGATTGGTGTTTCTCTAGGTTACTACATGTTCCTTGACATTAGTTTAAAAGGCCAGAGTAGGAGTACTCAAGTGGTAAAAATATGGGTTCTTGCGGCATCTTTTTGGTAGGAAACAACAATAACAAAAACATCTAAGGTTTGGAGTTCTAATGTATCCTCGTCGTTGACATTTTCTTCATGGCATGTTCATAGGATTTTGGCGATCATTCTTGACAGCTACGTTGAACGAGTTTCACGAAGAATGGTAGGGCACTATACTCCATTGGCTTTATTTTGTAACCTGGCTTTATGTGATGTAGTAGCAGCAGCTTTATGTTACATAAAACACGTATTGCTCTCATAATATCTGAGTGGACACATTATGCTGGTTAAGGAACATGTCAAATGAAGAAATGTAGTATGGCACAAAAAGGAATAAGGTTCAGAGTACATAAATCAGAAATAAGAACTTTTTTTGCATACTGAGCTGTAAACTCTCCAGTCATGCAATTAGATTTTTCCAACATGAAGGGAATGTGAACAGTCACCTTCCTAGCTGGCAGGATGAAGATGTACTGTGTGCACAAACAACTTACTTCTACTAATATGTGCTTCTTGAGAAGTTTAGGGCTTTGTTTGCGATTTTGTGCTGCTAAACATTTACTTCCATGTCCCTAAGTTTCCAAACGAAACACTCCTTGTATCATTGTATGCATGCTTCGATTCAGTTGTCGATAACTTGGTGTATGTTGCTTTCATTTGCAGTGCAATTTTTCTTATGTTATGCTTGTGCTTGGCCAGAATTTTCAGGTATTATTTTTCTTTCTCACTCTTATGAACTTATAATGTGCATTAGTCACCAAATTAGGACATCCACATCAGTTTTCTATACCAATTGGATGATACTTACTTTGTATGTGAACCTGTGATTAGCAGTTAAGCCGCATGATTAGTCAAAACCACAAGAATAATGTGTAATTTAATGATAGCACATTTGAATTGTTTAATAGCGGCAAGGATAGTGTTTGTTTCACATTTCATCTTCCTAAATGAGGATGGCTTTCCAATTTTTAACTTAAAACTAATGTGCACAGCTGGGTCTAAAATTATAATCTTAGATTATATTCTTCGTCTATTTTTATACTTTGATGATGTTTAGAATATGATACCAGTACTAGGAAAATTAGCAAGATGAACAAGTTTCACAAGTCACATGCGTGTTACTTGATCACGTACAGAGTAAATTGACAAGAAGCTTGCTAACCTTTATGATTGTATCGTTACTAGGTAGTGTTATTGTTTTTCTTTTTTTGGGTTCAGGCTCCACTATTGATGATAAATATTATTTAATGATCAGGTTATATCTATTCTCACACTAGTGGGGTCCACCTCATATGACAAGAACCTGGTTCTTGAAGAGGCGTTCAACCAAAATATGCTCGGGTCATTCCTTCTGGTAAGAAATCTCCTGTTATCCTTTAGTAATGATGCCATGGTAGAAATGTCAGACTGCTCGAACTGAAATGTGAATATCTACCAGAAAAATGATTTCAATGATTTCTTCAAGCAGCCAGTAAGAAGGGACTGACATGTATTTCTCTTGCAGGCAAATATCCTTACTGGTCTTGTAAATCTCTCGGTCGATACACTTTCTGCCTCTTCCCTCACTGCCTTTATGATTTTGTCAGTATACACCTTCGTGTTATGCACGAGCGTCGGTCTTGCTCAGTTTTGTGGTGTTAGAATGAAGATTTGGTGAATTGTGAATTTACTTTGTACTTTGTACGTATAAATTATTATTTTCAGCAAGCTAGCTTACTCTTGGAATAAGGCCAAGTTGCTGACTTAGTTTTCCTGTCTGTTGTAAACTCTACCTACATTCTGGATCTGATATCGAAGGTTTTGACTACATGAAAGCACTTCCCAAGAGCTGTTCTCAAGTTTCCTTCCATCCCGTTTGAAACCTGGGCTCCCTAAAAATATAACAAAGCTCATGTTGGAAAGCGACACTATGCCAGCTCACAGCACACTGAAAGACACACGACAAAAGGATAAGTGACACTACTTAGTTCATGGCCGGATGAGCATTAACACTTTCAATTCTACCGTTCTATGGAAAAGTTTTTGTAGTGTAATCATGCTATTTGGAAAGATAAACACAGAAACCTTTCTCTGTTGCATATTTGGAAAGATGAGCACGCGAAGTTTTCTCTGTCGTATCCATCTACAGAGGAAGGAGGCTTTCCATCTCTGAAATCCTAAAAGTAAGAAGATAGTGTGTTCCACTTCCACATATTGCTTTCCCTCCAGCTTCTTTGGCCTGCACCCGTTGTCTTTGGTGTCAAAGGAAAGTAAGTGCCCAAAGAGCGGAGGCACGTGATACACTTCTCCAGTTCAACTAAGGCAGCTTGAGTTCTACGATGATCTGGCATGCTGACCTTGCTACTTATCAGGTTGTAAGATGGGATACAAGTGTTGGTACTGTTGAGAAATATGTAAGTTCCATATCTATGGGATGTCTGGGAAACATCCAGTAGATTTCTGTTTCTTTATACATGTCCATGAAAAGAACAAACAAATAACAAATGACTTGTCAAGGGTACTGTACTGATGTTACATACTCGCATCTCTCTTGTACAGTAAGAACAACAGAACAATGGACACAATGAAACAACACAACACTATGTATGTACATTCGGGAGTTTGGCAATGTGCAGCGCCCAGCAAGATAGTATGCATCTCAGTGGTGCATGCCGGATGCAGTGTTCTTATTTTGTATTGTTCGAACTGGAAATGTCGGCCCGCAGCTCCTCTTCAAGCTCGTCGAACTCCCACCCGCTTATATCATCGGTGGAGTACCTGTTGGATTTACCAAACTCCAACTCCAGCTCTGAAAGCTCCGAATCAGGGTGCGGCGTCTGTTGGGGTTTCGCTGGAGATTTTGGAGAGTCCGCAGGTGCGGCTTCAGGCGTAGAAGGCGCATGCCCAAGCGAGGAGTTTGATTCGAATCGCTCCTTTGTTGGCACCTTTGCTCTGCGGACTTCGATGTCTAGCGTTGGCCTTTCTATAGAATCAAATGCCTCTCTCAGTTTATCTATCCCAGAAACTAAGCTCCGAACCTCTGGATCATCTTTCCTGAAAAGAAAAGAAAACAAGATATGCGCAGCTGCAGGGATCAGAGACGATTTTCCCACGAAACACAATCGTAAGGATGAGAAAGAGGAAACAGTATGCAAGTTTAGAAGTACCTAGCAGTGGCCCCTTGTTCGGAATAAAACAGCTTCTTCATGTGATCAGTGATGCTGAAGGCAATTATGATCTGAAAAGCATTGTAACATCAACATCAACCCAAGTACTTATTTTTCTAAGCACCTGAACTCACACAAAACAATATACGTTCACTGCACAAGTACAATTTTAGGAAGAAATAGCAGTTTGGTTACAAAACCAGTTAAGCAACAATTGGGTACTCGGTAGGAACCTTTTTTTCAGTTTCCAAATATTCCTCCTCAAGGGATTTCTGAGGGCTTGTCTTTTCTGATACCTCTTCATCTTCAAGTTCTGTTGAATCATCCCTACAATATTGGTCCAAATCACACGATGGCACAGTCATTAGGACATATATTCGTACCGAAAAGGATGGTCCATGAGTATATGGAAGGCTTGAGAAATTATAATTGAACAACCTTGAATTTAAGACTGCCAAATTATCCACGTACGTGTGGATCCGCTCAATTGACGGGCTCAGAACTTCCTGTTCAAGACAGAAGATGCACACAAGACAGTCAATCAAAGATATACTTTAATAGAACAGTGTTTGCTAGATGCAACAAGGGCTTTGAACATTTATGTCCAATCAAGTACCTTGAATGTAGAAAGGTGATATTTCGTCAACTTCAAATAATTGCTAGTGCATCTCTCTAGCTCATCACTACGGACATAAACCAAAAATAATGCCGAATGGATCAAAAAGTGTAGCGCCAGTTTTGTTCACAACTTTAAATGATAAAATAGGATAAAATGGTTGCAATCAAAGGTGCCATGGTCACTACATACTTGGCTTTCTTTTCATTCTGTTCATCATATGATGACTGAAGATGCCAAGTATCTTCGAGGAAATTGATCCAAGTCTTGACTACACCAGCCTCCACATTACATGAGGCAATAGTTTTTGAAAGTTCATTCTCCTGATTCATGCAAGAGGAAAACAACAAGCTCAGCAATACTTAAACAAAAATAGCAAAAAATGATCTCGTGAAATATTACTGGAAGAAAACATAAATTGGGTCAATCAGAAATGTGAAAGCACCTTTGCTTTCAGACTAAAGATCATCTGGTTGTTTGCTTCATCAAATTGATCCCTCTCTTCTCTCGTTACCTTGAACCGCCCAACAGCAGCATTTAGTGAAATGTTGACCTGTTGGAACACAGAGAAAGGGGCTCAAAATAAAAATAAAAAATCTACATCTGGCATTTGTTGGGAATGCGCCTCCCCCAATCTACTCTATATAGAATTATAGATGGACAAAATGAGATTGATACAAGCCAGAGTTTAATGCACAAAAGGAATCTATCACTATATGGGAAAGTACTTGGTTGGACATCTTCGTTGATGCATACTCTCCTGAAATATCGTCTAAGGAAAAGTTCATGGAGATACTTCTAAGTTAGCAAAACGCTGGTAACTCAACACCTCTATTAGAACATTGCAATTGAAGGATAATAAAGATCTTATTAAGGGGAAAAATGTACTGTACCTTCTTCAACTGAGCCTCGAGTTCATCCCTTTGTTTCTCCAGTTCAGAAATTTCAGCAGTCAACTCCTATATCAGTGACACATTAAATGCTTCTCAACTGGAGAATCAGCGGAGTATGCCACAAGCAAAATTTATCCATGTATTCATTTTTATGATGTGTGTCATGTATGTATTGGCACGAGAAGTGCTTATGCTCCAGAAATATAGGTAGACATCTTAATAGCGCACACATACATTTGTATATTTATGGGACCAGCCCTAGCTAGCTGGCCGACTCAAACTAGACACGGCTAACCCAAACCATATCAAACTCACCCAGATAATCTATCTATAGCTAAGCTAGTACAAGACCAACCGGAATTACTGCCCGGACTCGAACACTGTTTTTAGGAAACTAACAACTCGTATCAAACTACACTAGGTCGCATTGATTTCTAAATCTAGATCAAACACTAATTAGGCAAGATTATTCCAAACAATCCTACTCTAGCAGTGCAGGCCATAACACTAGATTACACTGAACAATGTTCATATGATTTATGGATTTCTGAATGAGTTTCTTTACAGCATTTGTTCAAGAGCTGATGATTTCTGAGCAAACATTTTTGCCTCTGACCCATTGAATCTGAGTGGATTTTTGCCATGAAATTAATGGAAATTATAGGACTAGAACAAGCTGAGCCCAGAGTGGAAGTTGTTTTCTTCATTTCTTATATACATGACCTCCTTGCTGAGGTTTTAAGAGATGAGCCCAACCTCATTTAATTTTGCTCGAGCTAAGCTCGATCCTAACTCTTAGCTCGAAGCACACCATTGGCTGGCTCGATCTTGACTCTTTGGCAGCGTTTTATCCCAAGGACACTGTGCACATGCATAATGGCTTTACAGCAGGTGTTAAATGCAATTGTCATGAAATGAGAGAAGTGTCCAAAGGTGCATAGCTGAAACTAGGCGCTAAACGGAAATCACAATGAAAGACCTTGTTCTAAGATATGAGTTCTTATAAAAGGAGTACAAGCATATTCTACTAGCACCATACGAGCTAGGATTCTTACTTTTTCAACTGCACTGACTTCATTCTCTTTTTTGGCACGAAAATTAAGAGCCTCCTCTTTCTGGCGTCTGGCAGCATGAAAAAAAAAATTGAAATTCACCTTAAAGTTATTTGTACAATGAATGGAATAGTTCAAAACAAAAATACACCAGAAAAACCCAGAAGAGCACATGACCACAAAAGGGAGCAACACGACAGATACTTCATGGTTTACCCGAGATTATGAATTCACACAGAAAAAACATAAACTTTAAGGGATCATCAATAAAGGAACATGAATTCATAAATTGGTAGAAGATGCTATGAAGTACATCAAAATGGAATCAAATAGAAAAACTGTATGGAAGCTCCACCTGTGATCAACAATACGCTTCTCTGCCTTGGAGGATGAATTAGCTAAGGAAGATGCTAAGACCTTCAGTTTGTCAACCTGAAAGTTTACCAAATGGTATTGTTATTGCAATCCATTCTTCACCAAGTTGCATATATAAGCAACGTAGATGCTGACTGTCCACTGTTCACCAAGTCAATATCAGAAGTCTAAACTGAATAAAAGGTAACACGGAAGCTGACACTCCCGCATTGTAACCAATCCACATTGGTAATTGGTCCTTTGGAACCACACAAAACATGCGTGCAACTTTAGCAGAAGAATCAAATTTTACAGCCATCATGTCCAAGCATTAAAAAATGGTTAACAGTGCATAGTGTACGACTATTCTATGGTAAATATATCTAAGAAGGAATACATTCTAGCATAGTCCCATAAATCATCAGATTGATTATAATTAAGTCCACAAATGAAGTTCCACGAACAAAAAGGTAGAAGTATGCACTCGCATAGCATGAAAAGATGTCCCTATTGGAGATCTAAAGTGTTACTTACTTCAAAAAGTGCATGAGTGTGTTTTTGCCTTTTCGTTCATGTGAACTGTATTTGTTTGTTCATTGCCCAGAACTGGATAGTTAATTTCAAAATACGAAGATATCTAGCTTAACAAAATAGATCACATAAATACATGCCTTTTGGAAATGGACCTCTGGGGAATCCCCAGCATTAATTGATCTTTTCTTCAGTAGAAGGTCTTCCATTCTAGAGCAGAACCGGACTTCAGTGAGTGCTTCTTTGAAAGACTGGCCAAAGGAGAGAGAATGGAGTTAGTGCCTTACAAGAACTGTGAAACGAAAAAATATTACTAAAATAGAACATGTAACATGTCAAAACAAATCAAACAAGTGATACTGAACTACCGACTTTGTTTGATGAGAACTATTGCCTACAGTGAGCATATTTAACACGATCAGTGAAACCATGGTTGGGAATTCCGTAGTCATTTTCTTTGTTTTCAGGGAGAATATATCTGCTAGGTGAGCTTCCCTGGCCCGCATTCACTCAGTAAGGTAGGATGATGCAAGAAATTCTAATGAAATAGTTCAAGATCTCAGGTTAAACATGTGCACTGTGACATCACACGGTAGCCTGACGAGTGACAGCTAAGGTAAATCAAGAAAACTTCTGTGTATGTAGTAACTATAATATAATATGTTCACAGAGGCAGCACCTCAACGATTGCAACAGAAGTATTTTCTGATACTTTTTCTGGACCTTGAGTTGATTGAACTCTCAAAACCTCCTTCTCATCTAGTTTCTTCCACAATTCTATGGCTTCAGCATCTATCCTGGAGTGAAATTAACAAATTAGAGTAATAACAAAAGAAGTGCTAGCAATTGCCTGCAAAAAATAGAGGCAAAAGCACCATATGCACAGAAAAATGGAAAAGGAGAGTCCAGATTTATGATTCAAACCATTGGCAGTTTAGTTGATATTTATGAAACATTTACTACAAAAATACATGGTGCACAATCATTATAACACATTATATTCAGAACATGTAGAAAAGCAGAGTTTGACAGCTGTTTAATACATGAATGCTCACCTCACAATGTCAGCACTCCTCTTTAGTCCTGAAATAGCACTCTGGGTAAATTGAAGTAGCTCTTCACGTTTCACCTAATTATGTGACGGAACATAATACGTCACAATAAGTCAATTTCTCATTACTTCACCAACTTGTGTATCACATCAAATTTTCTCTTAGCAGAAAGACATTAAAAATGGGTAATAGCGAACAGTGTTATGTCCTCTCTCCATAGAAGAGAATACCCCCTAGTCCAGCGATGGTGGATTAGAAATACACCATCACATTATGCTCTAGTTCTTCAAGCAATAAATTAGCAGATTAGCAAAGTACTAGGGCATAACTGCATGATCACAGCCTCGAAGTCGAACACATCAAACAACTGGCCTAGACATCTATGGTTATTGGTTCATTCTCATAGTTATTTCGTAAGAAACCTAAAAGGCATTATCAAACAACAAAGCGGTAACACATCATTTCCCTTTTGGTAGGGGTCTTGTACGAGTACGAAAAAAGTGATAATAAGTCATGTGTGGTGTAAAACACAGATCACTCATGAAAGGAAATGTAAAAAAAAGATAAAGGACTGATTGTGAAGAAAAGGATGTGACCTATGGTAAATAATTCTACCATTTCAACAGTAAACAAGAAATTTGAGATAAAATAGAAAAGGAAATTTAATACAGCGAGAAAGGAGAATTAAAAAATAGATATGTAAACGATAGTTGTACAGTGTAGACTGCAATTTGGTTATCAGATACATTACATGGACTGAATAACCAAATCATACGTACAGATTATTACTTTGTAATGTCAGATTGTCACCGATTTAGTTATTTAAATGGCATAAGAGTCCAAGACGTCCAGCAAACGTACCAGGACTTCATCGTGGTAAATTGAGAATGATTTTGCCAAGTCTTGTATACTGCTCATAATCGCATTATTGATTTCTTTCCCTCCTGTAAGACATAGACTAGAGGAAATGGGATTTTAAAGACAGTTATTAGATCAACATATCATACAAGTAGCAACACTAGCCACCAAATATAAAGGTAAATCATGTACACAATAAGCTCACCCGAAAATTTCCAAAAGCAGGGAGACCTCTTCTTCATTAGGAGCTTCAAGAACCTGAGCATGAGAAAAACTAAATGAATAACTTAGTCAGATGATCAAACAATAGCTTTATATACCGGGAGGGACACTCGAGCTGGTTGGTTGAACTACTTAGTCAGATGAAGAAGGATAGCACGGCTGAACCAACTCACCATTGACAATGTAATACCCTCAAGTGCTTGGCTGTAGAGGAATACATCTCGGAAGTTCATAGGAGCTCCTCCAACGTCAGCATCATAAAACAAAACCTGTGCACGGGAGTGAACATCAGTTTACATGAAACCAAGGAAGCATAGCAGACATAGGTAGGAGCATGGCTATAAACAGAGAAACAAAGCCAATGTTGAGGTGAGCAGACGCGTACTCTCGCTAACGGTGTCTTCCGTATGTTCGGTCCAGCTGAAGAGACATTTGGCGAGACGCTCCCATCCGAACCTCCGAGCGCAGCCTCGATCTCTTGAAGCGCCCTGAGCCAGCGCCTCAGCACCTGAACCCTCTCGTCCCCGCGCGCGGATACCGCCGCCTCTTCCAAGCGCTTGACCGTCTGCTTGACGCTTTTGTAGTTCTGCATGCTCTGCATATCACATTTAAACAGTTGAATAACTTGTGATGAATTGCATCTGGTGTCAGTCAAACCATCGTAGGATTCAGGGGCTGGGCATTTGATATCTAGAGCACAGTACATACACACTGCACTAGTGCAGCCACCCAGGCTCAAACAGTCAATCAAAAGCCTAATTAAAAGAAGAAACCCGCAGACTTGTTACTTGTTAACCTTTCAATTCTCCCCCTTTGTGGCAGGGCAAGGGCAGCCATTTATGAATGAAATCATCCCATTGCTGTTGCTGGGAGATCTTCTCAATGCGTAGAAACTGAACTAGCATCGGGACAACTGGAATGGTGCGTGACCTGCTGACTAATTTCTCAGTTCGCAACGCACCTCCCAGCTAACAATTTTACCCGCAGGAAAAAAACACAATTTTGACGAAATCGAAGGGGGCTTCCGGAGCGGCTGGGCGGGGAGTAGTAGGGGGTGGCAGCAAGCAAAGGGGAAGGGCGCGCAGGCTCACCATGCGGTCGTTGAGGATCTTGGTGCCCTCGGCGACGGCCTGGCCGGCGTGGTGGGCGACGGCGTCGGCGTAGCCCAGCACGGCGCGGGTGACGCCGCTGCGGCCGCCCGCCTCGACGGCCTTGCTCACTGCGCTCCGCAGCCACGACGACATCGCAGGATCACGGCGACTCCGCTTGGGGCTAGGGCTTGACCTGCGGTCTGCTCTTCGCTCCTCTTTGTCTTTGTCTTTGTCTTCAGGTTGGGGCTTCAGTTCAGAGCTCGGATGTAGAAGAAGGGTTTCGTGCTCGCCTCTTCTTTTCGATGTGTTTTTTTTTCTCTCGCAACAAGTGAGTTTTTTTTTTGAAAAAACTAGTGAGAATTAATTTAAGAGGTTTGCTTCGCTTTTGGTGAAACTGAAGGGGTAAGTTTGTGCCGGTTTATTCTTTTTTCTTGAACCTGTAATAAAATTCAGATTCAGTCTCCGTATTACCTAGCGTATTAATACCGTAAGCCTATAGGATCTGGAAAAAAACTTGTGATGAAAGATTTTTAAAAATAGTAATCAGTTATATTTGCTAATGAAATCATATTAGTTAGCATATATGATTGCATGGAGGTAGTGGAGGTCATTCAAAACAGAGGGAATTCCCTGGGGCCGGCAGCAGCTATTTATAAGGAATGCGCTTTTCTTTGCCATAGTTTCGCTCGTGTTACTTTTGCTCATTGTCCTAGGGAAGTTAATAGGACAACTCATGAATTAGCCAAGTTTGGTGAGGTTAACCATGGTGTGTGGCATGGTGATCCTCCTATTTGTATTCGAGTTGTAATTACAAACGATGTAATAATTGTGGATGCTTAGAGCAGCAAATTTTTACGCACTCTTTTCCTTAACTGGGTATCTAAGGAGACTGGAATGTTTGTAATAAGTCGGTTGCTTAATATATTTATAATTTTATTTCAAAAAAAAGAATAGGACGTCTCGATCTACCCCTCAGCTAACTTTAGCTAGCTAGATATAGGCCGTTTCTCTTGAGATAAGTAGCAACTAAAATGTGTTACATGAGTTCCATATGAAATGTTCTCAGTTCATCATGGTTTAAACATGAGTTGCAACTACAATTTTTCCAGTCGAGTTGCACATGAGTTACAGTTAAAAATCCAAGTTGTACATAGATTACACACGAATTGCGCAACTGGATGACATCATCTGCATGAGAATTATCTCAAATCTCACTCAGTTAAGCTCTTAATGCTCCCTTTTAAAATCATTTTCCGATAGTAATGGCTTTTCTTTTAGGGGGTGGCAAACTGGCAATAGCTTGCATTATGCTATGAGGATTTAGGCAGATGGGTACCAATAATAAGTTGATGACTTCAGGGAACGGTTTGCAGAAGAAAAATAATCTACACCCTGCAGAAAAGACAAATTCGCTAGCAATCCTGATAAATATAAGAGTTCTTGTCACAAAAATGTGTAAGCTAGTTTTCTCCTGGTGGTTTGGTGTAAATTAACTATAAACATCACCCGCTAACCGTAGGCACCGTCAACATGGAAGACTATAGTAGGATGGTTAGCAGGGGGTTTGTACTCGAACGATATGCTAAATATAAAAAACATTTCTTAAAACAATGTAAGCTAGTTTTTTTCCCTTGAGGTTTGGTATAAATTGACTATAAATACCCCTGGCTAACTACGCCCCATCAGTGTCTCGGAGGCGACGGTTGCCAGACACTTGTGGTGATTTCGTCTAGCTTTAGACCCGCCCCGTCGGCGCACTCTTACGAAGGTGCTCATAGGTAGGGTGTGTGTGCGTATGTTCATAACGGTAAGTGTGTGCACGTGTATACGAGCGTATGTGTGTTTCGAAAACAAAACTGGGAAGCTCCTCGATTTCCTTACAGCTTGTAGATATCTCCTATCAAAACATAAAAAAAGTTCAACAAACCTTCATTTTCAAGCCTAATTCAGTTGCTATGCTGACTAGTGACTCATTATGTTGAAAAGAGACTGATGAGATATAAACAAGTACCCATGCCATGCATCCCTTTGATATATTTCTTGTACGACCTACCTACACCTGGATCTTCCATGATTGTTTGGTGCACTGAGCAATCTGGAAACACAAAATAAGAGAAGATCAAGTCTCCGAGAAAACAAAACAAAAATGGGAAATTCCAGAGTGTGAAGTCAAGACTCAAGACCTCTACTCTCTAGAGTTTGGCATGCAACCACATCAGGAATTCAGGATAACGCCTTGCCTCGAGTTTCAACTGCCAGAGAGAGTTCTTCCCCTTCCCGGCTGTTGAATTGGAACAGTTTCGGCCCTTGAATTCCCGGCAGATGGAAGCCGTTCCGTAGCTCTCACGTCGGCCGGACCATGACTGACGGCGATCGGACCGCTGTCGTGTTCTTCCGGCAATCGTCATCCCTGCTCCAAGTGGAATCATGTCGCTGTAGACACCACGCTGATTATACCACTGACCAAAGAGAAAGAGGATCGATCGAGAGTCGAGACATGTTTCTTTGCTTGCTGAGGTGTTGAGCTTGAGCTCCTCTCGATCGGCTTTGCCATGGCAACGGCGGCAAAGCTCCGGCCGGCTCGCCGCGTCCTGGGGATCTTTCTCATCGTCATCGGCGCCGCGGCGACGCCGTACACGCCCCAGGACAACTACCTCCTCAGCTGCGGCTCCTCGGTGGACACGCCGGTGGGCAGGAGGCTCTTCCTCGCCGACCCCGGCGCGGCCACCCTCACGTCCCGACGGAGCGCCGCGGTGGAGGCCGAGCCCGCCTCCGGGTTTCCGGACGCTGCTGCCGTGGTGTACCGGACAGCCAGGGTGTTCTCCGCGCCGTCGTCGTACGCGTTCGCTATCAGGCGCCCCGGCCGCCACTTCCTCCGCCTCCACTTCTTCCCCTTCATCACCAACGGTGCCGGCTACAACCTCACCGCGGCGGCCGGGGCGTTCAAGGTGTCCACGCAGGACGCCGTCCTGCTCGACGACGGCTTGCCGGCTCCCACGTATAACGCGTCGTCGCCGGCGCCGGTGGTCGTGGAGTTCCTGCTGGACGTGGCGCGTGACACGCTCATCGTCACGTTCGTGCCGCTGGGCGCCGACGGGGGCGTCGCCTTCGTCAACGCCGTCGAGGTCGTCTCCGTCCCTGACGACCTCATCACCGCCGCGGTGCCGCTGCAGACGGCGCACCGCCTCAACGTGGGCGGCCCGGCCGTCGCGCCTGACGACGACGCGCTCTGGCGAGAGTGGACCACCGATCGTCCGTCCCTCCTCGATGCTTGGTCCGAAGCGGTGACCCGGGAGGTCCGGTACAACGGGACGCTGCACCGCGTTCCCGGGCAGGCGACGGCGATCGACGCGCCCGACGCCGTGTACGGCACGGCGAGGGAGCTGGTCTTCCTGAACGGCTCCATACCGGACGGCATGAAGCAGATGGCATGGAAGTTCGTCGTCGACGCGTCCTCCGCCTACCTTATCAGGTTCCATCTCTGCGACATCGTCAGTACGGCTCCCCACCAGCTCCGCATGAACGCCTACGTCGACGACTCCAACGTGTTTGCAGATCTCGACCTCGCCGCCGTCGGCGGTGGCGCGCGGGCGTTCCCGTACTACAAGGACTTCACGCTGTCCGCTAGCTCTGCGTCCGGGAAACTCGCCGTGTACGTCGGCCCACCGTTGAATAAGATCGTGATGCCCGCCGCCGTTCTCAATGGGATCGAGATCATGAAGATGCACCTGAGCGCCGGCTCCGTCGTCATCGTCGAGCCGGCGTCGCGTCGACTGGCCATCGTTGTCGGCTCGGCCTGTGGAGCATTCGCTTTCGTGTCCATTGCCGTTGTTCTCGTCATTGTGCTTAGGAAAAAGAAGAAGGAGGGTACTAAGAGAGAGGAGCAGCCGAAGCAGAGGGAGACACAGTCGTCCCCGCCATGGATTCCGCTCCTGGGGCACATGAGCATCCGCCGCACCATCGGACCAGCCCCGCCGAGCTTCAGCACTAACGACACTGACGCACCGGCAGCAGCGAGTCCCGTTCCCGTGGCTTCTGCTGCTGCCGCCACCGCGGTGATCCCGAGCTTCCGCTTCCCGTTCGCCGTGCTGCAAGAAGCGACGCGCGACTTCGACGTAGGCCTGGTCGTGGGGGAGGGAGGGTTTGGAAAGGTGTACGCGGCCGTGCTCCCGGACGGCACCAAGGTGGCCGTGAAGCGCGCGAGCCCGGAGTCGCGGCAGGGCGCGCGCGAGTTCCGGACGGAGATCGAGCTGCTGTCAGGGCTTCGCCACCGCCACCTCGTGTCCCTCGTAGGATACTGCGACGAGCACGACGAGATGATCCTGCTCTACGAGTTCATGGAGCACGGCTCGCTGCGCAGCCGCCTCTACGGCCGCGGCGGCGCGGCGCCGGCGGCGCCGGTGCTCAGCTGGGCGCAGCGGCTGGAAGCGTGCGCGGGCGCGGCGAGGGGCCTGCTGTACCTGCACACTGCCGCGGCGAAGCCGGTGATCCACCGGGACGTCAAGTCCTCCAACATCCTGCTCGACGGCGGGCTCACCGCCAAGGTCGCCGACTTCGGGCTGTCCAGGGACGGGCCGGAGCTGGACGAGACGCACGTGAGCACGGCGGTGAAGGGTAGCTACGGGTACGTGGACCCGGAGTACTGCCGGACGAAGCGGCTCACGGCCAAGTCCGACGTGTACTCGCTGGGCGTGGTGCTGCTGGAGGCGCTGTGCGGGCGGCCCGTGGTGGACCGGAGGCTGCCGAGGCCGATGGCAATGCTGGTGGAGTGGGGGCTGCACTGGCAGCGCAGGGGCCAGCTGGAGAAGGTCGTGGACCGCCGCATCGCCGGGGAGGTGAGGCCCGCCGCGCTGAGCAAGTACGGCGAGACGGTGGCCAGGTGCCTCGCCGAGCGCGGCGCCGACCGGCCGGCCATGGAGGACGTCGTGTGGAGCCTGCAGTTCGTGGCGCGGCTGCAGGACGGACACGGCGCCCTCGACGTCTCCGACGTCGACAGCATCAACATGGTTATGACAGAGCTCAGGCCGCCGCCGCCGGAGCAGACAACAAGAGATGGCGTTGTTGATTGCGGGGAGGAGGATGGCGACGGCGATTTCACTGACGCGTCCATGAGAGGGACCTTCTGGAAGATGGTCAATGTTGGCGACCGGTGAACCGCATACAACGTTTTCATCAAAGGATAACGCTCACTACTGCCAAATGTCACTATATTTCAGGATTACGTGGCAGACAACACGACCAAATGATGTACAGTATATGTTTTTGTAGTATGCTCTAGCACTGTCCCACATTTTATTTGATGGAATTCAGAGTAAGCAAAATGATTCATCTCCACTCAGAGACAGAGCGTCTCCACTCGCGGCCTGCAAGCCCCGTCCTCTTCCATCTACATGTGAGCCATTATCTGGTCGTCGCTATCTAAAATCAAAACATAAATAAATCGATGGAGCCAATGCTTCTCTCTTACTGCATCCCAAGATTATTCCTCTCATTTAGTTGTGAAGCTTGTCTCTCTCTGATTTCTGCTAATGTTCATCTCTGATCTGCCTATCATCTTCATGATGCTTTCGGCAACCAGCAAAACTTAGTTTGTGGCCAATCAAGGTCCTTTTTCATTTTCTAAGGACTTGACCTATGGTTTGGCATGATCAGCTCTGCTTTTTTCATGTCAACCTGCCAAGTTTGAGCTTCATTGTCGCTAAGACATTGCAGTTGGCGTCGTGGTAGGGGCATGTGCGGTGAAGAGAAGAAGGCCTAGCTGCTAGTTGAATGCTTTGTAATTTATATGCTCCAAGTGGTGTGCATGCTCTGTAGCAGCAATTAGAACCTGTTGAAATAATTTGTGAAGCTTTGTTGTTCTTCTGCGGTGTGCATTTATTTAGGTGTTTGTCGTACGTCAGAAGCCGCTCTGCATCTCTGTAACTACCATAATTGTCTGTAATTATTCTCACTATTTTTGGCCGTACGGTCTTTACGATCTAGAGTATAATTTTGTAAGAACAATTGGCCTGGCAGTTGGGACTTGGGACAATGTTATTCCCCAGTGAGCAGCACAATGGGTTGCAGTAGTTGATATCTGTCAGGTCCATGTTGGAACGTGGAAGTCTTTCATCTTGGAGACTAGGAATAGATAAGAGGGGAGCTTCAACGTAAACCAAGTTTTCCAAAGGGTGTGCAAATTATTGGATAAATTTGGATCGTTTGGAGTGTACCTGGTGATTCCTGGCCTTGTATCAACCAAGTTTTGACAAGTCGGCGCATTGGACTGACCACTGAATATAGAGTTGCAGGCTTGCAGCTTCAGATAACCAATGTTCCCACTGAACTCGTTTAAAAATTGTTCCCACTGAAAAGATCGCTCGCTGAGGTACTTTATTGCCAAGACAAACATCATGCTGGCTTGTTATACGACAACTCCACCAGTGACACCCGCTACTCACTTGGACCATTTGGTTTGGCATGCTATCGAGCTTATGTGAGGGTTGGATTGTTGGCAGATAGAAATCTTTTTCATGGGAGTTCTTAATTGTTCAGCTGGTGTTCGTCCTGTCATAGCAGAACGAAAGCGCTGCCAACATGCACAGAGGACTCGCAGAGCACAGGAGCCGCCCACCAACTAAAGGGACAACACCTAGCATAGTGTTGAAGCTCACCACCAAGTCTCACGATGAAGGCCAAAACCAAAGACCTCAGTCCCACCTTAACAAGCTAATAATCATTGTACGATAATAAGCTGTTAAAGAACAATATTATTTTATGAAATACAGAGCAAGCAAAATGATCCCATGTGCTTAGTACAACAAGCAAAATATGATTGGTCTACCTAGAGTATCAAACACAAGCATAGAGTTACACATTAAGAATCAAACTCATACAGAAAAGCCTTTGATTGACATGTTCAGAAAGCATCATCAGGAGCATAGGAAGAATTAGATCCATCTCTCAACCCCAAGCAGGTTAAGCACTTCCACCGGGCGAAGCATGGCCGTTGCCATCGTCTTCGTCGTCCCTTGGGCTCGGGCTGCGACCATTTGCAGCTGGACTGATGTCAGGACCAGCTGGGCTGCGGCTGTCAGCCCTCATTGGGCTCCTACTGTTATCCCTTGGTGCAGGGCTCCTGCTGCCATTAGGGGTGGGGCTCTGGGCCCTCCCCTTGGCGGGTGATGGGCTCCTGCGAGGGCTGCGGCTGTCACGGGGGCTCTTCACAGGGCTTCGACTGTCGCGAGGGCTCCTCCTGGGGCTGCGACTGTCACGGGGGCTCCTCCTTGGGCTGCGACTGTCACGGGGGCTCCTTGATCGCCTTTCATCCCTCCTTGGGGAGACAGAGCGGCTGAGGACAGCAAAGAGACATATTGTCAGAGTTTGATACAAGACACACAATGATGCTATGCAAAATAATGGCGACTAAGATCTATTGTTCCAAAAATCCACATGGGTCTCAAAAACAACTCAAATTCCTACATTCAGCAGGCTAGAAAAATGTACGTGAAACACAGAATAGCAGCTCATAACTAGACCTGATTTGATAGGCAGCAGGGATGCACATGACAGGAAAAAATGCATGCTTAAAAGAAACATGATAATTGCACAGAATGCGCATTGGGACACTCATTTTGAAAGGAGAAAAACATGCAAATAGTTTGTTCAACCAGCAGAATGCCAAAAATTCAAAAACCACTTATACCTGTAGCTCCTGCTGCGGCTCCTGCTATAGCTTCTATCACGAACCCTTCCGCGGCGAGGGGATGGAGATCTCGAGTAACTTTTTCCACGCCTATTTCAATCAAGGTAACTAAAGTCAGATATGATCTATTTTTATTTAGAACAGAAAGAGGAACCTCACAGGACATACTTTAGGTTCTTAGGGCTGTTCTGACAGTCCCTTTCGATATGGCCACTATCTCCACAACGATAGCACCTGTTTTTCCAGTCACCAGCTTTGCAGTCACGAGCCCAATGCCCATCAAGCCCACAGTTAAAGCAGCGGCCAGAACCAGGAGGAGGTCCCCTGCCCATATATTCACGATCACCACCACGGTCACGAGACCCTCCTTGGCCACGTGGAACCTAAAATTTGAATGACGATTATAGTCAGAAGATGCAAAAAAACAATGTAATAAGTACCAACACATACATGAACAATGAAATATGAAGATTACCCCTTTAGCAAATTCAACAATCATGCGGCTCCCATCAAAGTCCCGGCCATCAAGGTTGTACCTTGCCTCATCAGCATCCCTAGCATCACTGAACTCCTGCGATATGATTCAGAAGGAAAGGAGTGATCTCATTTGTAAACAGTACCAAACGTGGATTAAAAGATCAAACAAGGTGAACAAGAGAGGTTACTTACAACAAATGCAAACTCATGCTTCATGTCCACATATCGCACTCTGCGGGAAATAGTTTCCAGAAACAGCAACACCATCAAGACGCAAGTAGAGAAATGTATCATCACCAGGCATGATTGCGGTTTCCATTAAAACAGGAAATAGATTTTATGAAAACATTCGCCAAAGTCAGCTAGAAACTTTGCTGACAATAGCCACCAATTCCACCAAGGGCACCCTCCCACCATGGACACCGAGGTTGGGTAAGCCCCCAAAACCTTCAACAAGATCATCCAAGTTAAAACATGAAGGGCTTTGTGGACATATTTGATTGATGTTAAAGAAAAACAGTGAATGGGGTGAAAGATGCTGAGAGAGCACAACATCAACGTGCTGGCTTTAGACATCTTGTATGGAATGGCATTTCTTAGTAAAACTGTGTGGATGACAATGTTGCTGGGTGCAAGTAATTGAGAAGCGTCTCTCAAGTTCTGTTCCAATATGTTCTTAAACAAGACAAGCAAAGACAAACCTATTTGACTACAAGCTAATAACACAATACTCCTCTGATCCGAAATTAATGTCGTGGCCGGTAAAGGAAGATGCACATCGCCAGTAGTTACTCCACGACAATTTTAACGGACTGGAGGTAGTAATTAACATAGGGCCCATATTTTCAATCCCTTCAAAATTGATCCATGATAGAAGACGCTTGTTGAACATTTGACCGGGACGTCCTTGTCACTCAGAAGACATGAGCAGCTCTGAGCCTCTGACTGGAAGGGATTCAGAAATACCAAACATTCAGGCCAGGGTTGCTCACCTTCCATATCTGCTGAAGAGGTCTTCAAGGTCCCGCATGCGGGTACGTGACGAAAGCCGACCCACGTACAGCCGTGTGTTGCCGCCGTATCGATCACGCTCATCGTAGCGAGGCATCCTGCAGCGTAACAGACAGAGACGGAACGATGTAATTACTAATTAGAACAGAGCATATCTCCCTCCACAGAGCTACGACTTACAACCGCCAAAATCATGCAAGCAAATAGCAAAGCAGAGCAGGCTACTGATCTATCCTAATTAGAGAAGCACAAACCAACCAGACGCTATTATATTCCCTTTGGATTCAACTGGCTACGAAAGCAGATCTATCCTTAATACTAGCATAGATTCAGCAGCCCATCTAAGCGAATCTACCCGTACAAGGAAAAAACCCACGAAAAAATCTATAAAATCGCTGGTCGCCGAACACTCGTACCGCGCCGAACCCCAATTATTAACAGGGTTATACCGAGCGAGATTTCCGCGGACAAATCGAGCAGGAACTCGGACGAGAACGAGCACGCGCCGACGCACCGAATCAATCCGGCCAGCGAGAAAAAATAAGCATACGAAATCGAGCGGGAGAGGCGAGATCTGATCGGGTTCGAAGGCGCACCTGCGAGCGAAGCTGAGGAAACCCTAGGCGCGGAGGGGACGAGAGTAGAGAGACTGCCAGGACGTGACGGCGGCGGATATATATACGCTCAGTCACGCTCGGGTGGGTTTGGACGGTGTGCCCAAATCGGGCAGTTTTGGACACGGATCGGGATACCAGGCCTGTGTAGAGAACGCGGGTTAATTATGGCCCATTCCGATGTTTAGGCCCAATATAAATTCTTGATTAGGAAGTAGAGTAAAAAGTATCTTTACCCTAGGTTTGGAACAATTCGCATCTAACATTTGTTTTGGTATAACTAGCCCCCAAAATAAAGGTGAATGAGGAGTCGGATAAGAGAGACGACAAACGTGTGAATGCACTCAGCACCATCGTCATTGCTCTGACCATAACCTTGTCGCTAGGTGACTACAGCCCCTCATCTCGGCTCGGCTCGGCCACATGTCGTGAGTTCACCACAATACCCTCACTGGATTATTAGGGTTTACAGCTATATCAGAGATGGGACAGGGACATCGCACAAATGCGAAAGGAAGTCGAGTGTTGCTGGATCTGGTGCTCAGTCAGGGAGAAGACCAGGGTGCGGCGGACAAACACTACTAATTAAGATAGGCCATCAACGACGTTGAGCGCACTGGTTTAGTCGGTCCCACTGAGACATGTGTCCATCGTGGAGCTAACTGCGAGATGTAGCACCCATGGCTAGACCTGTCATGTTGCTTAGAGACGCCATATGAGAGGGCAAGAAATTCGCGGTGATGCGCAAAGTGAGATTGGTTGCCATATGGCAACCCGCAGCGTGGGGATCCCAGACGTCGCCAGTGGAAGTGATGGCCATGCTCCGACATCGGAGCGACATGTGGTAACTATGAGTAGAGAGCACGGTGCATGATTCATCAAAGACCTCTTGGTTCCTCTATAAGCTCTTTTGAGGCAACGCAACATCCCGCACGAGAGGATCTCAACAACCTCTAGGTTTAAGCAACGCAGTGATTGCACAACTACGTGTGAACCCACCAAACCATCGTCACCGTTGGTTGTGCTTTACGGTCCGCGCTAGTCAGAAGACTTTATACGGTGCGAACCCACCAACCATCATCACCGTTGGTTCAACAACTTTCCACGGTGACGATGGTTGTTGGTTTCGCATGTAGTTGTGGAGTTGAATTTCCGGATTTAAGGGATCCAAGTTACGGTTCATCTAGGAACATGATTGTGCAGGGAATCATCGAAGATGTACCTTGCGTGGGTGCCTTACACTTCAGGCATAGGCGCATGTTTATGATGTTGGCCCAGACTAGTCAGACTCGTATTTGCCTCGCACCTGAACTCCATGTATAAATTGTGTTTGGTTGTTTGTTTTATTTATAAAACGGGACGAGAATATAAATGAAGTGATAGAAGAAGAAAAATAACGTTAGAGCCGGATTGAGGCAATATTTTCTTAGAAAAACCCGAGTGGGAGATAAAAGTGAGAAAAAATAACATGAGGGAATCCGGTGCAACAAGCACGGCCGTTCTCTCGACGTACGTGCCGGGTCTGGATTCGGCATTGCGCCCATTGCAACCGTCAAAAATTAGCAAAGAAGAATCTGGCCTTTCAATCCCGGCGAAGATGGCATGGGCATCGAGCATAATCATCAACCACTGGCCTGCTAGCAGCTGGAAGGTCGAGGAAGAAGAATATCGCCGTGGAGAAGTGCGTGTGTGCGTCGTGCAGGTGTGCAGATGGGGCATAGATTCTGTGGCCGACGAGCGTGGTTCACGCGGGGCGCACACGTCGAAGCAAGGAAGCGCGGCGAGCTCGCCGTTATAAAAGGGGACGCCGGCTCGACCGTTCTGAGCAGCACCGAGGCCAAGCTCGAACCCACTCGAACCCTCCTGTACGTAGTAGTGTGCTTCTTCCCGATCGTAGGTGATCAACCATGGCTGGCGGCCACGATGTGCACGGCGGGCACAACAGTGGCGTGAAGGGGTTCGTCTCCAGCCTCGTCGGCGGCGGGAAAGGCCACGGGTACGGGTACGGCGGCCAGCAGGGCCACGGCGGCGGCTACGGGGGCAGCTACGGTGGAAGCGGCTGCGAGCAGGGGTACGGCGGCCACGGCCAGCAGCACGCCGGGTACGGCGCCGGCGGGTACGTGCAGCACGGGTACGGCGGCGGGCACGTGCAGCAGCAGCACGGCCACGGGTACGGCGGCCAGCAGCACGGGTACGGTGGCAGCGGCCATGAGCAGTACGGATACGGCGGCGGCCACGTGCAGCAAGGCTACGGCCACGCTGCCGGCGGCGCTTACCCTCCCCACGGCGGCTACCAGGCGCACGGCGGCTACGCGCCGGCGGCGTACCCCTCGCACGGTTCGCACAACGGTACGTAACTAAATACTCGTTCAGCCTATCATCTTGGAGACGGAACTAATGGCGTTCTTGCGTCTGCGCGCGTGTAGGTGGTCACATGGGATCGTACCACACCGGGTACGGCGGCGGCCATGGCCACGGCCATGGCGGGAAGTACAAGGCCGGCAAGCACGGCAGGAAGTGGAAGTAAAAACTATAATTAGTAGATGCACTCGTCGTTCGCGTGCTCTAATGCCCGGTTACGCGCCGCCTATATCTCTAGACATGCTTCCTATATCAATGTACTCAAATATGCATACTACCTAAGTAAAATAAAAGAGCTACGCGCGATGTGTGATATGAAGCTTTGCTTGAGATCATAGATGGCAATCTGTGGTGGTGCCTTGAGGATAAGGGTTGTTGGAGTACACAAGTCACAAAGCCTTTTGAGAAGCCCTAAACGTTGTGAAAGAAGTTTTACATTTTTCTGAATATAAAATCACAATATATGAGTAAACGGGAAAAGGCAATTCAACTATGAAAAGTGGCAAGAAAAGATAAAAGCTTCCGCGAGCGTGAGGTCACCTCCTCGCAATTGGTCAGTTCATTATGGTGCCGAATCTCCAGTCCTCACAATTCCGTAGCCATTTGGATGTTGGCTCGGCATATATGGCAATGCGGCCCGGCTCCGCGCAGCTCCGTGGAGATGAACGGGAAGATATAAATAGACGATTTTTTTCCATTAGAGGTTGTCTACTTCCGTTGAGCTATCATTCACCCTCCGACGATTAACATTTAGGGTGTGTTTGGTTCAGGGGTAAGTTTAGTGGAGAGAGATATCTGCAACCATAGATGAAAGGTGGTCAGTGGTACCACCTCGGGATATCTCTTGAGATTAAGTTGTTATGAAAGAGGTGATCCATGTGAGAAAACGTGCCGAGAAGGTTCCTGCTTTTCCTTTTCCACGCATACTGATCGGAAATGTCAAACTCACTCCGGTCAAGGTCAAGTGTAGCGCACCATCAAAAGGTTCTTGCTTTTGTTTGTTGTTGTTGTTGACGAAATTCTAGAACATGTGACGCTGTCATGTGCCAGATTTGTATATTGGGCGACGATTCGGAGTAGCGATTTTTGGCTTTTGAGATCCAGTCCTACCTTTTATTTAACAAAATTTAAAACATATCTACAACTTATATGGAAATTAATTCTATGTGTATTCAATGACTTTGCGAGCATGTTAAATCTTACTTCAAAATATTTTATATTCTGATCATGAAAATAATAGATCAAAGTACAGTAAACAGTGCATACTTAAATTAAAATATACGTAAGATTTGTCGTTCTTATAATATTTACGCGTTGTGATTTTGCATGCTTGTAGAATACAACATTAATTACATCTATCAAGGTTTCATACAATTTTTTGAACTTGTAAATATGATTGCTGCATTATTTTTCAATGAAACAAGTAATTTAATAGGAATATTTGTTTGGCAGCATGAACACTATTTATGTTCTCATGAAAAATTAGCACACCTTGTATAATAAATTTTCCCTTAATGTAAATTTTTGGACATGAGAAATTATTTTTTTCAACTATGCTCTCCAAATGATTAATAAGGATCTTCACGATTTTTTTACAAAACTCACATTTAAGGGACGTATGGGGCAAAATTTCTGAATTTATTAAGCATATTTTCACTTAGGAAAACAAGCTTAATGATACCATAATTAAGTCTAACTAAATCAAGCTCTATGTTATCTATACTTCTTATAAAGCAAAACCCCACTAAGAGGTCATTTAAGTTGTCTATCTTCACATGCAAGCTATCCACATCATCAACTATATAGCCAATAAATTGTCCATGTCATTCCCACTAACATTTATAATAATTGTATATATTTACATGCAAAATGTCCACATCATCAATTGTTTTAAGCCATACAATATTTCATGTCACCAAAAGTTTTTGCACATCATACCTCTTTATTTATTCATAAGAAAAATTAAAATATCAACCAAAAGATGTGTAGTATGCTAAGGAGTGGATTGTTGTCAAATACACAAAAATTTAACTTCAATTTTATTTAGTGTCTAAATACAATAAATATCTCATACTTTTATCGACAACTTCATATTTTTGTGTCTTATATAACTTTATGTACACGTTAAATTATCTAAAGAGATTCCCGCAGCAACGCGCGGGGTATTGTACTAGTGTTTAGAATAATCGGAGCTCCCAGTGTGCTTGGATGACGTTTGGCAGCGCGACGACATGGCGGGACGGCGAATTGGTGGTCGGGGATTGCGAGGGTGCGACAGATCTGATCGGATATGTACGGCGACAGGGCGGTGGATTTAGTGTCGGCAGCGAGACGGCTGTGGGTTGTCACATGTGGCGAGGAGAAATGCGAACCGACATTTCAAAGCGGCAAGTTGGGATGCGCGTCCGAGGATGAGTAGATATGCGACACAGCCTCTTGCTGTAAATATGTAACAACAAGAGCTCAAATTTACACCTCCCCTGTAATTTTTAGGGCACGCTGCAAAACGGGCAGATGCTAGGGACCATTTTTTATAAAAAAAAAATTAGCTCAAATTTCACCCCAAGTACACTGTAGACATAATGCATGGTGTCGGGGCCATGTGCTTTCTTTGCAGGACGAACAATTTTAGCAAGGCTTCGGATCTGGCGCCACTACACACTTGCACATTGCACTTGACCTACCTCGATCGAGGTGAAGGCCGGAGCATGTGCGATGTGATCCGATCAGCCATGCACCTTCGCCGATCGTTCCCGCCTTCTAAAAAAGAACACCGCTCACCTCAGTCCTCAGTGGAGGAGATATATCTGACCCCAACCAACCATTGATCATCAGTTCACAAACGGCACGACGCCGCTCGACCACACGTACTTACAGTACTACGCACCATGTCCGGCGGCGACACGGCACCGAGCGTCGTGGAGGACTTCCTCGGCGTCATCCAGATCCTCAGCGACGGCACCGTCGTCCGCGGCGACGAGGCCATCCTCCAGCCGACGGAGGAGTTCCCGGACGTCCCCGGCGTGCAGTGGAAGGACGTCCTGTACCTCGCCGCGCACGGCCTGAAGGTCCGCGTCTACAGGCCGGCGTCGTCGGTCGCCGGCACCGGCAAGCTCCCGGTGCTCGTGTACTTCCACGGCGGCGGCTACTGCATCGGCTCCTACACACAGCCTACCTTCCACTCCTTCTGCCTCCGCGCCGCCGCCGAGCTCCCCGCCCTCGTACTCTCCGTCCAGTACCGCCTGGCCCCCGAGCACCGCCTCCCCGCGGCCATCGACGACGGCGCGGCTTTCCTGTCCTGGCTTCGCGGCCAGGCCGAGCTTGACACTGACGCGGACCCGTGGCTCGCGGAGTCCGCCGACTTCGCACGGACGTTCATCTCCGGCGTATCAGCCGGCGCAAACCTGGCGCACCACGTCACCGTGCACGTCGCCTCCTCCGGGGAGCTCGCGGTCGGCCCCTCGGTGCGCGTCGTCGGGTACGTCCTCCTCTCCGCGTTCTTCGCCAGCGCCGAGCGCACGGCGGCGGAGACCGACCCTCCAGCAGGGGTGTCGCTCACGGTCGAGATGGCCGACCAGCTCTGGCGCATGTCGCTGCCGGCCGGCGCGAGCAGGGACCACCCGGTGGCCAACCCGTTCGGCCCGGAGAGCCCCGGCCTCGCGGCCGTGGACCTCCCGCCGGCGCTCGTCGTCGCGCCCGGGACCGACGTGCTCCGCGTCCACGTGCACGGGTACGCGGCCAGGCTCAAGGAGATGGGGAAGGCCGTGGAGCTGGTGGAGTTTGAGGGGGAGCAGCACGGCTTCACCGTCCGCCGGCCGTTCGGCGAGGCCGCCGACGAGTTGATGCGACTCCTCAGGCGGTTCGTGTACGCACACGGCGACTGAGCGGCCATGTCTTGCGAAATTGTGATTTCCTGATGCTACAGTAGTTTGGATTGCAGCTACAGAAACTACTATGTTTCGTCGTGAGTAATTCACAGTACCAATTCATATGTAACAGATGGATACTCCTCCTCCCCCTGCTCTTGTGAATCTGAATGACTGCTTCAGGAGGTTCTTGTGAAGTTCAGAACAATACAGTTTGTTATATGTTGATTATTGATTCAGATTCGAGATCTCTAAAAAATATGGGGATTCAGACAAGGACAGTGTTGCCAAAGAACAGGCCACAACGACTGACAAACCACCGATGATGTCTTTGTTTGGATTAGACATGGAAATAAATCCAGCAACTGGAGTATTTTGGTGGTTCTCAAAGTAAAGATCAACACTCGCAGGAGCTTTGATTCATCGCAGGAGATGCCTTCTGATGAAGTTAATGGATCACGACTAATTTTCAGTATCAATTCAAATGTAACAAATATAGCTCCTTCCTCTCATAACATTGTAAAAAAAAGGGTCTTATATCGATCGTAGCTAGTCATGGCTAGTACAACGAAGGAGAAGGCACACGGAGAGGAACGAGTTAGGGAGCACGGCGGATGCAGAGGAAGTTGCTCACAGTAGTGTTGCCGCTGATGGTCGCCGCTGCCACTGCCGGCGAGGACGACGACGGCTCGACGATGGGCGTCAGGGCTCGGCGATGGTGAAGGTGAACGAACTTGTTGGGCTGTATTTATAAAACTTGTGATGTACGGAGTACTAATTAGAAAGTTCCGTCCATCTAGCCCAACAGGCCCAGAGTTAGCGCACCGGTCGGCATCTATCACGTGCACTATTTTGCCTAAAAAAACTCATGTACACTAGGGTAGACTCTCCATCCAAAAACATGTCGTAAAAATAGATATATCTAAACATAATTTATTGTTTAATAACATTATTTCATCTCAGAATAAAAAATGTGAAGGCCCTTTCATTCTAAAGACTCAACGTGTGCAAAATGGGACAATTCTGACACGTGCCACGATTCGAGTGTTCCTAAAAGGAAATACTTTTCCCCTTATTTCATATATTACTCCCTCCGATAATTTCTTATAAGAACTTTTAGCTTAAAAAAACGTGTATCTATACATATTTTAATTTGTGAAATTCACATATTTTGGTCTATATCTACTCCGTATTGGAATATCTAATATACTACCATACACAACTGATAAGAAGGATTACTTTTGTAGCATGTTCCTACTGCAGTGCATCTCAAGAGTGTTTATAAGTGCGCTATATTTAATTTTAACTCTAACATGTGAGTATTATTATATCCTTTCCGGTAAATAAGAGCATCAAACTCAAAGAATGGCTAAAGCTATGATTGATATACTCTCAAGTTCAGTGTGCACACCGAACGTTTGCTCTACCGAGGAAATACACCTAGAGGAACTTTATGAGTATGAAAGGATATATTTGCAAGATAATAAAGAATAAAATTTAGTTGTTACAGAGCAATCTACCAAACAATATCCCCACTCCTCATAGTGCAACACATAGCTGCCACCAGAGCGACCTCAACTCAAACACATTTTAGCACACCCAGAAACAAGCTAAAGATACATCGCGTCGTCTAATTAATTATTAAGAAGATAAATTCAGAATTAATTAGGTGGAAATAGGCAAAAATCATCGCAAATGCGCACAACATGTTGGGCAACACCATCTGACATGCCTACCCACATGTAACACACAAATGCCGTCGACAAGAAAAATCACAAGGTTTTCGTCCAGCGTCGAGTCGTCATCGGTCCTCTCAAGCTGGAATAAAGCATGATATCACTGGTACAAATTTATTAAAATGTATCACGAGTATAAATTTATTACAGTACATATCGAGTACAAATAAATTTAAGCATCACATGTACAAACTTATTATAGGATTTCCAGGGAAAATCCAAGCAAGCAGTCACACAAAGCATCAGGAGGAAACGAAAACACAATTTCACAAGTGTCATCACAGTTAACAGCTCAGTCGTTGTGTGCGCAGACAAACCGCCTGAGGACTCGCATCAACTCGTCGGCCGCCTCGTCGAACGGCCGGAGCACTTCGAAGCCATGTTTCTCTCCCTCGAACTCGACCAACTGGACGGCCTTCCCCATGTCCTTCAGCCTCGCCGCGTACCCGTGCTGGTGGTCGCGGAGCACGTCGCTCCCGGGCGCGACGACGAGCACCGGCGGGAGGTCCACCGCCGCGAGGCTGGGGCTGTCCGGGCCGAACGGGTTGGCCACCGGGTGGTCCCTGCTCGCCCCCACCGGCAGCGACATGTGCCAGAGCTGGTCGGCCATCTGGACCGTCAGCGACGGGTCTGCCGGCGGGTCGGCCTCCGCCGCCGTGCGCTCTACGCTGGCGAAGAACGCGGAGAGGAGGACGTACCCGCGGACGCACACCGGGCTGACCGCGAGCTGCGCGGAGGCGACCTGGACGGTGAGGTGGTGGGCGAGGTTGGCGCCGGCTGACATGCCGGAGAGGAACGTCAGCTCGAAGTTGGCCGACTCCTCGAGCCATGGGTCGGCGCCGCCTCTGGAGGCCGCGAGCTCGGCCTGGCCGCGCAGCCAGGACAGGAAATCCGCTCCGTCGTCGATGGCGGCGGGGAGGCGGTGCTCAGGGGCGAGGCGGTACTGGACGGAGAGCACCACGGCAGAGAGCTCGCTGGCGGCGCGGAGGCAGAAGGAGTGGTAGCCGGGATCTGTGATGGAGCCGATGCAGTAGCCACCACCGTGGAAGTACACCAGCACCGGGAGCTTGGCGCTGCCGGCGACCCATGACGCCGGCCTGTAGACGCGGGCGCGAAGGCCGTGCGACGCGTGGTAGACGACGTCCTTCCACTGCACGCCGGGGACGTCCGGGAACTTGTCCGTTGGCAGGAGCACGGACTCGTCGCCGCGGAGGACGGTGCCGTCGCTGAGAATCTGGATGACGCCGAAGAAGTCCTCCACGACGCGCGGTGCAGTACTGTCGCCGCCGGACATGGTGTGTTGGTCTGCTCTACCGTTGCCGATCGATGCTGTGAAGATCGTCGTGGTTTCTGAACTGATTGTTCGGGGTAGATTTATCTGCACTGGGCGTTGTATTTTTTTAGAAGGCGGGATGACCAGAACAGGTCGTTCGGTTTGAAACTACATAAAAAAATATAAATGTTGGTCAGCACTCTTGCTGAAAGCTCAAGTAAGCTGGCGGGTGACGGGTGATTTGACCATTTTATAGTACTCAACTTATGAAAGAAAATTAGGGTCTCACCACGTGTAGTGATCCTCTTGCCCGTGTGATTGCTGCCGTGGGATTTGTTAAGCCGTGGCCTTGTGTAATTGAGCTATGAGAGTGACTTATATTATATGAGAGGACCATCGAGAAGAAATTCATATTGTTCTATTTCTTCAGACTTGGGTTTCTCTTCCTTTTGTCTTATATTATATGTCCTCTCAGCCCCAACGGGGCTTTGAATGCCTAGGAAAAGGGAAATGATCTAGGCAAAAACTATTTATATATGTCAAATAAACTATTTTAAGATGCTTTATCGTAGACAGGCTGGACTAACTATTTTATCTTAAGTTGTAATTTTTTTTCTATTTATGGTGCCCGCGGTAATGCATCGTTGATAATGCAAAATGCAATCAACATTTGCAATAGCACATTATCACAGATGCGCACAACAAGATTTATCACGAAATGGTAGAAAGGAAAATAAAACAACATGACGACAGTGTCATGACGTGGGGAGCAATGGCACATACAAATACAATCTTTGGTACACAACTAAAACCAAAAAGTGAAACATGCGACCAAGTAGGTACGTACAAATATTTCAAACATGTTCTATTGCCACACTTGTCTTCTCCAGATGATGATGTCGTGAAGGATTATATCTTGAGGCTATCCATGAACCCTACCCTATCCTGTAGCGCCTGAAGCTTGCGTTGCCTGTAGTCATCCTTCTCGATGGACATGTACCGTGCATCCTCCCCTAGCTCTGGCAGCGGTCTCAACACCCCATTGACACAAGCATCTTGGAACGTGACAATGGTGGTGCGGCCTCTCTCGGGGTGGACGAGCGCCCTGTGCTCAACACTCTTGTATCTACCATTGGTTTATCACAAAACAGAACAACTATAGGTGCTGAATTTTACAATTTGACATATCATAATCATATATATTCAAGTGAGACAATTGTACCTGCCGTTGGTAAGGACCTCAAGGATGTCTCCCACGATAATGGTGAAAGAGCCTGGTAGTGGCCTGGTAGTGGCCGAACAACTAAATGTTGGAGGATCAGTCGGCCAAAAGTCCATGTTTCTTTCTAGGATTGGCTGCACACCGGAGAGCACCAGACTCTCCGCCCAGTCCAACTTACCATTTGTCGTGTTGAAATGGTGACCAAACCCTTGGAGGCCACCATCTGCTCTAATGGTTCCCACGGCTTTCTTCTTCTCTAGCGGCAACTTAAAGAACTCACTGGTAGTATCTTTCATATGCTCTACAATTTTCTCATCAACACCATGGTTTATTACCTGCGTACAGGTAATATTTCGTAGGATTTGGGAGTAACTAATCAATCAATTAGACAGACAGTGAGACCGACTAGAAGCTAGATGCATGCACATGGTTATGAAATAACTAACCTGGAAGAACCCCCAATCTCGACACGCAGATCCAAGCTTAGAGATTTCCTCTTGTGACTCATCCAGCAGCCTTGCCATATCTATGACGGGAAGAAAAATCTTGCAGCTCTCGACATCGACGTCGATGGCAACCCGGACAATCTCGTGGGACTGAATGTACCTGTCTGGGATCACGGTGGAACCCGCAAATGCGGCCGCGGTGGCATCCGTGATCTCGTCCCTCAACATTTTGTTGGCGTTGGTCTGATGCATGCTCCCCTGTTCTATCTTCTCCTACCTACCTCTCGCCTCCTGCCCTATGTCGACAAACCACAGTATGTAATTAAGTATATAAAATGCAAGATCACTAACAATATTTGTATAACCGATGACTGTACTGATGGTCGCTAAGAATAACAGTAGCCTCCCACTGATTGATCTTCATTTCAAGGTAATATATACAGCAAGTCTGTAAGTGTACATTAAAAACATTGTAACCCAAATTATAAAATGTACCATATGAAACAAATGTCCCGATAGACAGTATATATAACAATTAACAAAAGTAGCAGTGTAGTACTTCGGAACGTCGGTACTAGGGATACGCAGCTACAGATTTATATTTTCACCAAGCACAACATGAATACGCAGGAAATAACATGAGCGTTAAACACTGAAGCAGGCTTACCGGCCGGCTGCTCCTTCTAAGCTGCCGCGGGGCTGAGTTGGTTCGGGGGCGAGCCGGACCGCCGGAGGGGCCGACGCAGTGCAGGCGGCGGCCGCCCGCGCGCTGGAGCCTGAGCCCCGAGATGCAGATCGATTGGGTGTGATTGTGTACTACAGACTACAGAGCATGGCTCCTTTCCCCTTTCCCATGATTCCCACTTTCTCACGAGTATGGAGCCCATCCATCTGTGGTTGTTGGCTTGTTGCTGTGATGAAGTAGTGCACCCGTTGATTAACTCCCTCAATTCTGAATGTCTAGTTTTCTGTACAAATATTAAGATACGGTGTATTTGGCATACGTCGAATTCAATTATTTTTAGTAAACATTAAAAAGTATGATTCCCTAATAGCCACGAACTGGAAATTATCCCCTCCATTACTGACTGGGATTTTGTGATGGCAAAAAAAACTATAAATCATATTAAACATTATATTTTGATTTTTTTTCTTATCAAACTATACATGTTCTACTAAGGGATGCAGGAAATACTAGTTAGTTACTGTACGTTGCAACATCTTGTGTCTAATTTTATAAAAAAAGTAAAAGTAATGTTACAAGATCGGGGTTAAGAAAAAAAACATTGGTGCAAATTGATTTGTAACAAAAAATCCGCAGAAAATTTTCAAGAAAACATAGAAGCTTACAAGAAAAAAAAATGATTTTATTGTATTTTAAAATAACCTATGCAACACAGAAAAATCCGAGAAAAAATAAACCTTGTATGAAACGAACAAAAATCTTGCAACATTCGCATCCGCTTTCGCAACAAAAGTCACACAATTTCGCTGCATTTTGAAATCATTATATTGCAACATCTCGTGTCCGCTTTCCCATCAAAAGTATACAAAAAAATCAGTATATTTTGAAATCACTTATGCAACATCGACGTAGTTCCTAGTCGTGGGGCAACTATTTTTCTATTTTCCTTTACACATTCTGATTTTTCTTTTATTTGGGTGGCAAGTGGGGCCCAAAGTCCACCTCACCCAATCATTTATTTTCTTAGAAATTACTCACTATCAGCTCATGTGTCAATTTGTCAATAGAGATGGATTTAGATTTTTTGAGAGAGGTCTCTAGAAATCGGATACCTCACTTGCTGGTCGGGCTCCTGCTGATCGTGTCCATCCGCGTCATCCTCCAGACTGCAGCTGTTAGTGGCACTGGCGCCGCCACCACGGACAGCATCTTGGCCGGCCGACCGCTCGTTGGATCGTCTCCAGCAGCGCGCGGTAAGTTGACGCTCGGATTCTTCCAGGCCCCTGCCGGCTCCGAGTGGTTCCTGGGCATATGGTTCAGCGCGGTCCCTGACCTGACCACGGTATGGGTGGCCAACGAGCTCCAACCCGGTCTAGGACGGCGCCTCCTCGCCGGAGCTCGCCATCTCCGCCAACGGCGACCTCGTTGTCTTCGACCGAGCACATCAAACCACCACCTGGTCCACCAACTCGTCCAACGGCAACAACAACAACACCAGCACCTCCGCCGTGCTCAGGAACAGCGGCAACCTTAGGTCCACCGGCGTGTCAATATTTCTCGCGAGGTTGTCTTCGACGAGACAGTTTTTCCTTTTGCCACCCTGGGTGTCACCATTGATATCTCCACCCTCGAGCACTCCATCACATATCCGTCCTCCGAACCGGCTATGAGTGCTCACGTGCGAAATTACAACTTGTCCTATTTGTCTACTGACTTGTCTCCTGCAGATTCTGAGTTTTCCCAGGATCCGTCCCAGAAGCCTTCGGTCAGCCCCGCGACTGATCCGGTGATCGACGTGCATGTGCATGTCCCCGCTCCCGAGGTGCCCTCGCCTGGGCCGTCGCCCTCCCGCCCGCCTTCCCTGAGCGCGCATGGACCGCCCAGCCCATCTTCATCGCCCGCGCGAGATGACACCGCGTCGTCGCCCACCGTTTCTGGGCCGGCCTCCTCGGCACAGTCCGCGTCGCCTCCTACCAGTTCTCCGCTGGTCGCGACGCCATCGACTGTGCCCACGCCTCCCGGTCACACTATGACTACGCTTCTACGCGACGGCGCTCGTCGCACGACTGTCGTCACGGACGGCACCGTTCGATATGATCCCCGACGCCGTGCCTTCTTCGCCGCGCCTGTTTCCCATCGGGAGGCCCTTAGCGAGTTTGCTTGGCGCAACGCCATGTCTGATAAATTTGCTGCTCTCCGTCAGACTAACACTTGGACACTTGTACCGCGTCCTACCGGTGTCAACTTGGTCAGCTGTAAGTGGATATTTAAGACCAAGCATCGTCCTGATGGTTCTGTGGATAAGCACAAGGCTCGGTTAGTTGCTCGTGGTTTTACTCAGCAACATGATATTGATTATGGTGACACATTCAGTCCCGTCGTGAAGCCTGCCGCTGTCCGGTTGGTCCTTTCACTTGCTGTCTCTCGTGGATGGACTCTTCGTCAGGTTGATGTGAGCAACGCTTTCCTCCATGGTTATTTGACAGAGGAGGTATATATGTAGCAGCCGCCCGGCTTCGAAGATCCGCAGTTTCCCTCTCATGTTTGCAAGCTGCAGCGTGCTCTATATGGTCTGAAGCAATCTCCCCGTGCATGGTACGCCCGTTTAAGTGCTCGGTTAGTTGAGCTTGGATTTATTCCTTCCAAGGCCGACACCTCTCTATTCATTTTCATTCATGGAGTTGTTCAGATATATATGCTGGTATGTGTGGATGATATTGTCATTACTGGATCCACTCCCGTTGCGGTTGATCGCCTGGTGCACTCTCTCTCGGATAGCTTTCCTATCAAGGATCTTGGCCCACTGGATTATTTTGTTGGATTAGAAGCATCTTCCAATTCCGGGGGGCCAAGTGTGACACAACGCAAGTATGCTCTTGATCTTTTGCATCGTGTCAACATGGAGAATTGTAATCCTGTTCCTACTCCACTTGATACTTCCGAGAAGCTAGCTCGTGATGGTGGGAAATCACTCAGTGCCGATGATGCTTTCCCATACCAAAGTGTAGTTGGGGGACTTCAGTACCTAACCCTCACTCGACCAGACATCTTCATTGCGCTGCCGAGAGTGATACATTGGGAAGCCATGAAGCGCATATTGCGCTACGTCAAGGGCACCATCTGTTGTTCTGAAAGTCCTCCTCCACGGGTATTAGTATCTTTACAGATGCAGACTGGGCCGGATGTGTAGATGATCGACGATCCACCGGAGGCTTCGCCGTTGTAGGTCCGAACCTAATCTCATGGAGTTCGAAGAAACAGCCTACCGTCTCGAGATCCAGCACCGAGGCAGAGTATAAGGCACTGGCAAATGGAGCTGCTGAAGCCATGTGGGTTGAGTCTCTGCTCAAGGAACTTGGTCTTTCACCACAGCGCACACCGATCCTTTGGTGTGACAACTTAGGGGCTACATACCTAACAGCAAACCCAGTGTTCCATGCTCGGACCAAGCACAACAGTGATACATTGGGAAGCCATGAAGCGCATATTGCGCTACGTCAAGGGCACCATCTGTTGTTCTGAAAGTCCTCCTCCACGGGTATTAGTATCTTTACAGATGCAGACTGGGCCGGATGTGTAGATGATCGACGATCCACCGGAGGCTTCGCCGTCTTTGTAGGTCTGAACCTAATCTCATGGAGTTCAAAGAAACAACCTACCGTCTCGAGATCCAGCACCGATGCAGAATATAAGGCACTGGCAAATGGAGCTGCTGAAGCCATGTGGGTTGAGTCTCTGCTCAAGGAACTTGGCGTTTCACCGCAGTGCACACCGATCCTTTGGTGTGACAACTTAGGGGCTACATACCTGACAGCAAACCCAGTGTTCCATGCTCGGACCAAGCACATTGAGATTGACTTTCATTTTGTGCGTGAGCGAGTAGCAGCGGCTGGAGATCTCCAAGTCAGGTTCATTTCCTCCAGTGATCAGTTGGCTGATGTGTTTACTAAACCAGTCACAAGGGGATTATGCGTATCACCGGACGTCCGCGCGCCCGGACCCAATCTGCCCCGTCCAAAACTGCTGGGAGATTCGCGCGCGGACATTTTGCACAAAAACCACTGCATTTCCATTATTTTGCAACTTAGTCCTCCCGCCGGGGGCGCTGTGTATATAACAGACCAAATCGTTTAGAAACCCTAACCGGGCGCCCGCTCGCCCCCGCGCCCCCAAAATCGGCGGCGGCGGCGTTCGCGTCTCCCGCCCATGCCCTCCCCAAATCCACCGTTGCCGCGCCCTCCAACGGCGGCCGTGCCCTCCGGCGGACCTCGGAGGCCTCCCCGCATGCGGCTGCGCCTCGGACAAGGGGGTGGCGGCTGCCCTCCCGCCCCCGCCAGCTCCGGAGCCCTCCACCCCGAGTCGCCCTCCGGGTTGGATACGAATTTCTTTGGATATTTTTCTTCTCCTTTTCTCTGGATATGAATTTGAAAAGGATGGATCTGGATCTGAGTTGGATACATATTTTCTTTGGATATTTTTCTTCTCCTTTTCTTTGGATATGAATTTGAAATGGATGGATCTGGATCTGAGTTGGATACGGATTTTCCTTGGATATTTTTGTTCTCCTTTTTTTGGATACGAATTTTAAATGGATGGATTCGAATGTTAAGGTTAATTGTGGATGGATTCGAATGTTAGCAAAAGTAAACAAACCGTAAATGAACAGATCTACACCGGATACATTTATACGAAATTAAGTTATTTATACGAATTTATGTATTAAAAACTGAGGTAAAAAACTGGGGTAATAAAAGATGGACCTACTAATACAAATTTATAATAGGTGGGGTCCTTTTTTGCAAAATTACCACACCAATCTTGATGCAACCGGGCGGTCTGTGATAAGGTCCGGACGCGCGGACGTCCGGTAAGAATCCAAGTCCGTCACAAGGCAGATGTTAGACCGATTTAGGACCAATCTAAATTTAGTCTCTAAAAGTTTAGATTGAGGTGGAGTGTTAAATATCGGTTATTGTATAGCTTATGTAAAGCTGAGCGTACACCTTGTGTACATGTATTTGTACCCCTGCCGTATATGTATATATGAGATCACGTGACCTCACGAAACCCTAAACCTATCGTCTCAAACTTGTTCCAGATATCCGGCGGCACAAGTGGCGATGTCGGCCATGGCACGGCTGCGGATTTCGCTTTCGCAGCGGGCGGCGAATCTTTCAGATCTATGTGGCCGTACGAAGATCGCCGGCACCTGCGCCTCGTCGGCACAGGAGATGACTGGGGCCGCGATATGGACACCCCCTCCCTTGTCGTCCTCTCGAGGTAAAGCTTCTCCTTCCGCTCTTATATATAGATCGAATGGCATGTCTCCCGGCGCCTCAAACCTATTTCTGTCGGCATCAGCAGGTTTTTGGCGTCTGCCGGCGGCATGGAAAGGTCGGATTTTGACCGTGCCCGAGCCAGTGGGATCCTACTATGCTGGGCGTCGGGTTCGCCAGTTTGGCACAGCCATCCAGCGGGAACAGCAGCAGGCCACGAAGCAGCATCTGTTCCTGGTACTTGATGACCACATCAGCGGATTCACCATCCACAAGCTGGACATAGACGACAATGAACTGCTGGACGTCGTATGTGGCTCTGCTGAGACACCGCTGTGCCTCCCTGAGCCACCCGTCATCCGCTTAGGACCTCCAGCACTTGGAAGGGCCGCACAGTTCACCGCCATTGGCAGCCACATTGTTGCCATATGCCCCTCCACCTTGGAGAAGCCACGGATAGAAGGGAGCGACAGTGTCACCCTCACCTTTGACACAAAGACAGCCGTGCTTAATGTGTCGAGTGTTCATCCGGGAGGCCTACGGTGCGGCTATGAAGTAGCCATAACAGTCAGGGACAAACTCTACTTGTTTGAATCATTTACGGACAACGGCGATGGCTCATACGCTTTTCATTTCCGTGGAGGATTGCATTGCCTTGCTGCAGATCCTTGTGATAATAATGAGAATGACTGGTCATGGCAATCCCTGTCCCGCTGCTCGCCATTCTTTTGGAGTTGCACTGATCACCCACCTGATTTTCCGTTTGATCCCAAGATGATCGTTGCACACGCGGTCCATCCGCGGACGGGCACCATCTTCGTGTCAGCTCGTGGTCATAAGAGCTGGAGTACATTCTCCTATGCCATGAGAGGAAGCGGCCAGTGGGTGCGCCGTGGCGATTGGGTGCTGCCATTCAAAGGACCTGCCCACTATGACCATGACCTGGGCGCATGGGTTGGTCTCCACCGCCACTCTGTTGACACAGATGCTGATGATGGGTACCTTTGTGTATGCTCCGTCGTGTCTGGCCGGCAGCAGCCCAACTGGAAAATTGGCAGAGATATGCTTTTTCTCAAGCACACACACTGGAGACATGTGGATGCCAAGCTTGTTCGGATTGGTGAGCGCAGCAAGTACTGCCTTGTGGAGCGCCTCCTACCTGAGGGAGCGGACAAGATGAAGTATGTGCTCCGATTCATCACATTCAGTGTCAAGTATGATGAGGGCGGGGATCTCAGTATCACGCTTCACAAGCCTGCTCGTTTCTACAAGGCGCCCAGCCTCATTTCTTGTTTGATGTGCAAGCGTTCTGGATGTAGTTCATGCTCAAGCTTGTTCATTTACCCAGCTTAGTTTGACAGACTGTATCTGCCATACTTTTCCTGTTTTCTACTGTTTATTTTGTTTGCCCGTTGTATTTGATGAGCTTGTATCTGTTGATACCTAAGATCTTAATGTGTTGTATCAAATTTCATAGTGTCTCTCTTTCATTTGTCCTAGTTGGCGGACCTACAGGGTATGCCGGGTGGGCCGTGGCATACCCTGCAGGCCAGCCCATATACGTAGTATTACTAGGATGCAATCGTACGAGGCTAGGAGAGCAGTAAGCGCCGGCTTGTGATCGATCTGCACTCGTCCAGCAGCCGTAAAGAGATCGACAGATCTACAGATCCGGGTTGCGTCTTAGCGTCTGGAGCCGGCTTGCGTACGAGACTACGAGCAGCGAAGCCAGCGCGATCGACCATCGAGGGACGCCGCCAGCCGCCCTCCGTCCAGTGCCTTCGTCCACCCTCCACCAAAGTCAGTAGCCAGATGGATTTATATTGCGTACAATGTTTGATCGTCCAACATCCAGCTAGCTACGGTTGGTGACTGATTTGTAATTTGTAATGCTTACAACTTTGGATATTGAGGAGCATAGCAAAGTAACTCAATTTGGGAGGTTCTACTTTCACCGCCTTGCTGACCGTCATAAACCAGCAAGTTTGTATTTCACCGATCATTAGATAATGTATGAGTTTGCGTTTATTTGTAGGTGATTATTGATATATAAAAGGATAAATATTGTACTTACCTTGTTTTTTGTTTTTTATTTCATACATTTTATTTACAAAGAGAAGCAACAACACTGCGTCTCTTTTCCAGAAACACACGGTAAAAAGGTTGTCGCTGCTCCAAATCCTTCTCCAAACGAATCTTCAACAGAAGCATAGGCCAGACAAGTCCACTAATATACGGTAAATTTTTTATGCATATTTTGGGCTATTAATATGGGTTTTGAACTATTTATATGATAATTTATGCAACTTTTGTGCTTAATCTTTCTTTACACATTATGTATTGCTTATATATATAGTATTAAAATGCAAATTTGAAATTATTAACCAAGTTGGTAAATATATTTTATTAAAATAGCTAATAAAATTTTGTACGGCATATCCAATGACAAAATCCTAGATCCGCCAAGTAGTTGGTTTCCCTGCCTGTTTCTACCAGAGAAATTGGGGCAGTCTCAAAGAAGACATTATCCGGGCAGTGAAGAAGTTTTTTGAGAACAAAGTGATGCCCGAGGGGGTAAATGATACTGCCATTGTGTTGATCCCCAAGATTAAAAATCCACTTACCCTGAAGGATTTTCGCCCAATCAGCCTATGCAACGTGATCTATAAAGTTGTTTCTAAATGTCTGGTAAATAGACTGCGCCCTCTTCTACAGAACATGTTCTCTGAAACCCAGAGTGCATTCATCCCGGGGCGCATGCCTATAGATAATGCTCTCATTGCATTTGAATGCATCCATGCTATCCAAAATGGCTCATCCAATGCAGGAAAGTTTTGTGCCTATAAATTAGATCTCATGAAAGCCTATGACCATGTGGACTGGAACTATTTGGAGAAAGCTATGAGGAAAATGGGATTTGCTGACAAGTGGATTGAATGGATAATGTCTTGTGTCCAAACAGTCAAATATTCAGTTCGACTGAATGGAGAGATGCTCAAGAGTTTCTCCCCTACTAGGGGGCTCCGACAAGGAGACCCTCTGTCCCATTACCTATTTCTGTTTGTGGCCGAAGGCCTCTCTGCGTTGTTACAACACCAAAATGAGTTAGGCAATATTCATGACCTCAAGATTTGTAGAAGAGGCCCGGGCATCAACCACCTCCTCTCCGCCGACGACAACCTACTCTTCTTCAAAGTAAACTCAGACCAAGCAAGCAAAGTCAAACAACTGCTTTCTGATTATGAGAACAGCACATGCTAATTACTTAGCCCAGCCAAATGCTCTCTCATGCTAGGCCAGCACTGCACTGAAGAAGATGGTGTGATGGTTGCACAAATTCTAGATGTTGAAAAACTCTCTTTTGAGGACAAATATCTCGGCCTGTCCGTCCCTGAAGGCAGGATGAAAGATGACAAATTCCAGCCCACTAAAGTTAAACTTCAAAAGAGATGTTCTGACTACAATGAGAAATACATGTCTGGAGCAGCAAAAGAAACTATGATAAAATCTGTCCTCCAACCCATGCCATGAGTATCTTCAAGTTCTCTGCCGGACTCTGTGACGATCTCTCCCAGATTATAAGAAACTTTTGGTGGGGAGACGAATTCGACACAAAAAAAGTCCACTGGCTCAGTTGGGAAAAATGACTCGCCCAAATGGCCAAGGAGGCATCGGCTTCAGAGATTTGAGGCTTTTCAACCAGGCTCTGCTAGCCAAACAGGCGTGTAGACTTATCAACACTCCAAATAGCCTTTGTGCTAGACTTCTAAAGGCTAAATATTACCCCTCAGGTTATGTGCTGGACACTGCCTTCCCAAAGAATGCCTCCCCGTGTTGACAAGGAATTGCCCATGGCTTGGATCTTCTTAAAAATGGCATGATTTGGAGAATCAGATCAGACACTAGCATTAGAGTGTGGAGAGATAACTGGCTGCCAAGGGGTAACTTAAAACCCATGGGAAATGCTAGTAAGTTGAGGATCAAATGGGTCTCAGACTTAATTGACCCACCCTCTAACACCTGCAATGAAGACCTTGTGAAGAAGGTGTTTTACCCCCCCTGATGTTGAAACTATTCTGAAAATTAACATCCCTGCCCATGTTGGAGAAGATTGGTTAGCCTGGCACCACAACAATTTCGGCTTCTTCACTGTCAAAAGCGCCTACAGACTCGCCCTAGAGCTAAAAGACAAAGGAATTGGTTCGGGAACCAGCCTCAAACCTGCTAGGCAAATAGAACTTTGGAAGCTAATTTGGAAAGCAAATATCCCTCCTAAAATTCGTGTTTTTGGTTGGAAACTGGCCACCGACTCCCTAGCTGTCCAAGCTAGTCGTTTTGCTAGAAACATGGATAAAATAGCTACCTGCCATATCTGTGGCATGGCTGATGAGACAAACCACCATGCCATGATTGAATGCACTAAAGCTAAAGCCTTGCGCATGAGACTTCGTGAAAACTGGGTTTTACCACCCGAACAAGATCTAAAATTCACTGGAAAGGATTGGATGCTAGTCCTACTAAACAATATGGATAGCGACATGAGAGATAAGCTTCTATTCATGTGGTGGAGAGTTTGGCACGTAAGAAACAACATCATATTCGGCGACGGCAAGTGTGGTATTGAACAATCTGCTAATTTCCTGATATCCTACCATGATGTTTTTCATTCTGTTGACAGGATAACCGAAACAAATGATGCAAAAGGGGGAAAACCTGTTTTGGAGCACGCCGTGACTCTGAAGACCAAGCCTTCGACAATGGCTGAAAGTTGGAAGAAACCTCCTGCAGGATGGACTAAGCTGAACACTGACTCCTCTTTCCATGAGTCCATCGGCTCTGGATCATGGGGAGCGATCCTTAGGAATGACAGAGGACAGGTGATGCTGTCAGCTTGGGGTCGCCTTGCCCACTGCCTGATGCTGGAACTGCTGAAGCTCTGGGTATGCTGAAAAAGTGAAAAGCCTCCGGTGTATTCTTGCTTACTATGCTGGCCCGATCTACCTGGAAAAATGCAACCCTCATTCATGCCCTGACCGCTCCTGCCTGCGTGCTGGATGTACTCATTCATGATTGTAACGACACTAGCTTTATCCCTGTTTAATAGATATTGGAAAATTTCAAAAAAATATATTCTTTTAATCACGACATCATAATTTTAAAAAATGTACATTTGATGTAAAAATCTCACATATTGAATTATAAATTTGCTTGACTAATGTTTATTTATGTGTACTTATCAAGTAGCACATACAAACGATATTGCATCCTTATGATTTTTGGGGGGAATGGCATGAGGGTAATTTTTTCACAAAGTTTAACGGTCAAGGATGTATTAAGAATTATTGATGTATTTTGGTTGTTGTAGAATACTCCCTCCATTTTTGTTTGTTGGGCGCAAAATACAATTCTCTGGGACCAAGGCGTTTTTCTATTGGATGGAAATCGTGGGCGTGGGAGTATCAGGGGCGCCTAACTAACAGCGATATTAACGCTGATTAAACCCCACGCCCTCTAAACGAGCGGTCATCACGCATGCATTGGTGGAGACTGTTCCGATGGAAATTTTTGAGCTTTCCTTCTTCTTCCCGCACTCCCTCCTTCTCCCCCGCCCAGTTTCCATGAAAACCTGTCCAGAAAATTTCGTGAGATCGAAGCCTCCCGCCGATCTTCCTCAGTTCCAAATTGAAAACGAAATTTTCGTGAGATCAAAACTTCCCGCTGATCTTCCCCGCCAGTGCTCTCTTTATATAGGTGTGCAGATGGAGGCACACGAACAGACATCGCTGTGCTTCTCTCCTCCAACTCACTCCAATGGTGCCGCCATGGACGACATCCACCTCGCCCTCCACCTCTCGTTCTCCATGGACGCCCTCCACCTCTCCTTCTCCATGGACCTCAACTTCCTTCTCCATTTGGCTTCCACCTCGCTGGTTCAAGGAATAGCAAAGCAAATGGCTCTTCTTTTATACACCAAGGAATGGGGATGCGGTGTGAAAAGGAGATCAAAAGCTGCTGCATGCAAATCCTTCTCCATTCACACCTCAACAAAAACTGACGTGTTCCCACTTGCATGCAGAATTGGAAGGAGAAAGGAAAGAGAGCACCGCATGCACCAAACGCCACAATTAATTCTGTGATTAATGAAACACGCCTTAAATATCTCCTATTCTGAAAAATCAAGGATTTGGAGATGCGCCCAACAAACAAAAATGGAGGGAGTACTATAATTTGTCATTTGCATTAACAAAATTAATTGTAATAATTAAACATTTGTATTTGTGAGGGCCATCATGCTAGTTGACTCAAATATCAAAAAATACATTAAAAAAGGACATTCGGTCCAACAGATGTAAAATATGGAGAAGTAATGGTATTTAACATGTACTCCGTACAAGATACCTCAATATTAGGTGGACATAAGTAGTAGGTGGACAAGCAGGTGTATCGCAAACGTTACCGGCAAGATAATCGATCACGCGCGTCAGTTCTTTTCGTCTTCCATCCCGGTAATCAACATGACCTTTCCATTCCAATGAAGCTATATAGCATGCGCGCTGTTGCGCTTCGAGTAACGCACAAATAACTGCATGGATTCCCCACGAAGCCCAAGGGTCTGACGATGCAATGTGCCGGTGTATATATACTGCTTGCTACGACGAACTTCCACTCAAGATCATCAATATGGCTTCCAACAAGAGCGACACCAGCAGTACCACCGGCAGCAAGATGCTAACCATGAAGCTGTTGGTGAACTCCAAGACCCAGCGCGTGCTGTACGCGGAGGCTGGCAAGGACGTCGTCGACTTCCTCTTCTCCCTCCTCACCATACCGGTGGGCACGGTCGTGAAGCTCCTCACCACCGACTCCATGGTCGGCAGCGTCGGCAACCTCTACGGCAGCGTCGAGAAGCTCGACGACACCTATGTCAGCCGTGACGACGCCAAGAACGACCTGCTCACCCCTGCAGCTCCCTGTCAGGGCGGCAAGCTGCTCCAGCTTGAGGCGGCGCCGCCTGAGGATGTTGACTTTTACCGTTGTAACAGCAGTACCTACAATTACTCAGACTGCAGAAAGTACATGACCAGGTTGTATGGCGCGACGTGCAAGATTTGCAAGGGTAAGATGACCGAGCTGATGGTGGAACTTGTTGTCGAGCCGCCTGCCGTGTCCTCAGCTGCTGCTGCTAAAGGCGCCGGGTTCGTGCAGGGGATCGTGACGTACAATGTCATGGACGACCTCAAGGTGGCGCCCATGTCATCCATCTCCGGGATCACCCTCCTCAACACCTTTGGGGTCACGGACATCGGCTCGCTCCAGGAGAAGACTGTGCAGCTTGGCTATGCCGAGGTAACAAATCAACTGCTGTTAATTGTATCTCCGTCGATCGATTCGTTAATAATTTACATGCTCATCCATCTGTAACTTCCGTTGTGTAGGGGCTGGAGATACTGAAGGCGTCGCTGCAGTCAAAGACAGTTCTCACTGACGTCTTCCTCGGGAAGAAGCGGAAGGCCTGAACCGATGTGGATTGTGGAGCGCTAGAATGCCAGTTGCTTTTGCCCGTTGTCGTGTCTCTGTCTTTCATTTCATCGTTTGGTCAGTGATGTCCGGTTGTTTCTTGTTTGCAGTTGCGTGGTGTTGTTCTCTGTTAGCGTCGTCGTGTCAGGAATGCTACTTGTGTCCAACTCCAACGTGAAAATTATATCGTTCTCGTTCATCAATCAAGCTAGTTTGGAGCTTTATTGTTTTGTTTCAAGATGATGTGTTTTACTTTATCTCAGTCAAGCACATAGTGCCACTCGTAAGTTTCTCTAAGCTGATTGTTGACGACTCTAAGAAAAAGAGTGCAAACTGGTTATCTTGGGCGATAGTGATCTGAACCATTTTCCTTGTGTGTTCAATCCTCAACGTGCACGATCTAAACCCATTTCCTTTGTTATTCTCTCACACACTTTTTCGTGTCAAATTAGTTAAAGAGGAAACAATCAAATTAGTTAAAAATAATTTGATTTTACCAAAGGCAAAAGTTTTTCTTTTAAAATGGAAGATTTCATTATGCGAATCCTCCTATCAATGAAACAAATGTTTTGTTACAAATCTTTTCCCAAGTAAGGAAAATGGCAAAATCAACTTTTTTACTTGAGGAGATGCCTCTTGAAGCATGAATGTAAGCACTATTGAGATCTGAAATGTATTGAAGCATGAATGGAAGCATGAATGTAAGCACTATCAACGAAACAAATGTTTTGTTACAAATTTTTTCCCAAGTAAGGAAAATGGCAAAATCAACTTTTTTACTTGAGGAGCTCCCGAAACTGGTTGGCGTTGAACTTGCGTGTGCGTGGTGGAGAAAGAAGTCATGGACCAGCGATCTCATCTCATCCACTGTCGACAACAGGTTAGTCTTGATCAACGGGAGCCACTGCTGCAAGAAAATAAGGATTTTGAAGATCACATAGCAGGTTGTCGCGGGAAGATCGTTTTAACAGAATATTTATTGCGAGCAACCCAGAGCATCCACCACTTGATTGCAAAGTAAAACCACAAAGCACGTCTTGTTTTGTCCGAAAACCCCTAAAAATGGCAGCAACACCAACAAACGACAAATGGTGCCAATCAGTTTGCAACATCGCACGTAGTCTACTCCACATGAACTGGGCAATCACAGAGTGGAAGAAAATGTGATCGGCAGTGTCTACGGGTTTCCTGATGAGTAACCATAGGCTCACCTTGGTTGACTCGAAACCGCTGGTTGGATGTGTGGATAAAGGATTCAACCATAGCAGGGTTGCTTCATGCCTTCAGTCGCACGTCTAATTTTGATCGACGGCTGCCTTTCAAGTTTTCCTATTTTTTCGATGGGTCTTTTTCTGCTCGGAGATGGTAGTCATGCAGGCTTTGACAAGCACCAGGGTAGGTTTTTCTAGGAAGGTGCTGAAAATAAACGCAAATATCACATGATGAAGTGGGAGCAGTTGTTCCTGTTAGGAATAGACTTGTCGTATTCCAGGAGGACAAAGGCCACAATATAAAGGACATGTACAGGTGTGAATATGCAGGAAACCCCCTAATAGTTGGGAGTTACAATTAGACTATTATACTTCTAACACCCCCCCTCAAACTCATGTTGGGTCAACAACACTGAGTTTAGAGAGAAAGAAACCATGCTGCGCTCTAGTCTGTGCCTTGGTGAAGAAATCCGCTATTTGCAACTCTGAAGGCACATAATGGAGGGTAACAACCCGATCCTGCACATTTGCACGTGTGTAGAAAGCATCAACACCAATATGCTTGGTCAGCTCATGCTTGACCGGATCACGTGCAATACTGATACCTCCCCTGTCCGCCGCGCCCCACTGCTCCCACGGCGCCTATTCCACCGACGCCCGTCTCCTCTGCGTCTGACGCTACTCAGACGGTCAAGGATGCAGCCAGGAGTGCTGATGATTCTGCTATGGCGGCTTATGACCGGCAGGTACAGGAGTATTCGGACGCTCTTTCGACCTACCGGCTGGATCTGATTGACTTCACTCAGTGGATGGATGAGGATGCCCGTGCTGCAGCTGTTCTCACTTCCAGCGTTCTGCCTCAGTATGCTGCCGAGTTCATGAGTCTTCCTACTGTTGCTGCTCAGTGGGCCTTTCTTCGCCAGCGTTATCAACCGTCTGGGGATGCTCTTTACCTATCTGTGGTTCGCCAGGAGCATGCTCTTCAGCAGGGTGATTCCACCATTGACGAGTTTTATACTCAGAGTGCTGCTATTTGGCGTCAGCTTGATTCCCTTCGTACAGCTGTGTGTGGCATATGTCCCTGCTGTCTGACTGTGCGCGCGGATCTGGAGTTTCAGCGCGTCTATGAGTTCCTATCTCGGCTCCGCAAGGAGTTTGAGCCCCGTCGTGCCCAGCTGCTTGCTCGCGGTCGTGTACCGCTCTCTGAGGTCCTGTCTGAGCTTCGCGCTGAGGAGACTCGCCTTCGCAGTGCTGGTCTTCTTGAGGTTTCCTCTGTTCTTGCCACTCGTGGCCCCCCTGCGCCGGTACCTTCGTTGCGGTCTTCAGCACCGCCGCTCCTCTCCAGTCCTCCGGAGATCTAAAAAAAAGGTTACGATGGCGGCAAGATCTAAAACCGCTCTGATACCATGTTAGGAATAGACTTGTCGTATTGCAGGAGGCCAAAATAAAGGACATGTACAGGTGTGAATATGCAGGAAACCCCCTAATAGTGGGGAGTTACAATTAGACTACAATTAGATTATTATACTTCTAACAGTTCCTACCTCGAGACCACGGTGGCTTGGGGATCATAAACTCTAAAAACATGACATTGCTCTTATTGCTAAATGGATATGGCGTATGTTTACTTGCTGACCCGGAAGACTCTAACATCTGGTCGTAGAACACTCAAACAAAAGACGATGAATGCTTTCATTCTCCTCGCCACACACGACCAAACATATTTGGCCGTAGAACACTCAAACAAAAGACGATGAATGCTTTATTCTCCTCGCAGAATTGGCATTTCACATTTCGCACCCAATTCCTTTTAGTTAGGTTGTCTTTTGTCGCAATTGCATTATGCCAAATCAACCACATCCAAACCTTCCTTTTCAAAGGAACTCTTACTAGAAAACAAGCGGGACATGTGGTCTCATTTATGTTTACGGTTGACGAATATTACTTTGAGTGAAGTTCCAGACTCGTTTCGTTGGAAACTTGCTCAAAATGGGACCTTCACGGTAAAATCGATGTATGAGGATCTAATGGATGGCCATATGAGTGATTTCTTAAAACTTACTTGTGCAAGTTCAAAATACCACTTAAAATAAAAGTATTCGTGTGGTTCTTTGATAGGAATGCAATACTAACTAAGGATAACCTTGCAAAAGGAAATTGGATAGGTGATATGAATTTCCCCCATTGTGGTAGACGATTAACCACTTATTTATATTTGGCCGTTTGCTAAACTTATATAGAGGATTGTTTTCTGTACATCCCGCCTCTTACTTGTGAAAAGATCCACACTGGAAATATACATATACGAATTTAAATTCAACATATCGTATTGAAAGATACAGATCTGAAAAGATCCAAAAATCTTCTGAAAGGATCCACGAATTTGTAACCTAGGTCCGAAATCTGGAGTAATGAACGAGGGACCTACTAATACAAATTCTAAAAAAAATGAGGTCCTATTTTGCAAAATAACTACACGAATCTTGATGCAGTCGGACGGCTTGTGATAAGGTCTCGAAGCCAACCGTCCTGTAAAACGCCGCGACCATCCCTGAGGGAGGCGAGAGGCGCGTTACCACAGGTACGGAATTTTTATTTATTTCTCCATACACCTCCCACAGGCCACACAGGGAGCGGGTTCCATTATAACCGAACAAAGTTCAGTACAAACCTAAAGCAAAAACAAAAGAACGGGGGAGCTAAAACAGCCGAACCATCTTGACAATTCTCAAACTAGAGCACACTAACGCAACAAGGGCCACGAGTACGTAATGCCTGCAGTACTAGGCGAGACGCGCGCGTGGGATGAGAGCCACCAGAAAATGCTACTCCCTCCGTCCTAGTGTATAAGGCATAATCTCAAAACTATTTATCCTACACTATTAGGCATAATTGCATTAATTGCTTCTCAACTAGTGGTCGGTTGCCTCTACCACCAATGCATGCACCTTATTAGGTCCAATCAACTAGAACCTTGTGCTAAGAGATTTGCAAATTGTGCCTTACAAACTAGGACGGAGGGAGTAGCTACTTGCTTTGTCTCTTTTTTTTTTTTGAGGGGAAAGCATACTCTTTATTGATCCATAATCAAACAGTCATTACAAATAGCCTCCAGGAGAAAACCTGGAGGAGACCCACGCCACACACCACTACCAACAGAGTTACAACTCCTAGCTAGTTGATGAGCAGCAACATTTAGCAAACGAGGAACATGACGAAAAACACAGGAAGAAAAAGCCCTAGACATGGACTTAATATCTTGTATCACCGGCCCTACAGATGACCGGTCTGTCTCAGACGAAAGAAGGCGCTGGATCACTGACAAACAATCCGACGCAATGATGATCTTGCTGAAACCTTCAACCTGAGCAAATGAGATGGCTCTTCGAGTAGCTATAGCCTCGGCCAGCTCAGGTTCCAGCACATTATTTTCACAATCAGCAAGGGCAGCAACGAACCTACCAGTGTGATCTCGACCTACCACACCTGCCCCCATCCGCTTTGACTCATAGAAGATGGCAGCATCCACGTTCAGAAGCACAGTCCCAACCGGCGGCGGAGTCCATTTGGCCGGAGAAGAAGAGGACTCACATCTATGGTTGGAGGTTGGCTTGAACAAATGTAAGAGTATCATTTCAACATAAGCCTTTATCTTTGTAGCAACAGAGCCTGGATGCCTCATAGGTTCGCCCTCACGCGTCTTGTTCCGTGCATCCCAAACATGCCACATCGTTACCATAACAGCAGTAGCTTGAATATCTGAGCACCGTTGCAGGAGATCAAAAGTCCAACTCCTTGTGGTTCGAAACTCTTTTCGTTTGAGTTGGATGCCATACTCAGATTTCACTTCTTGCCAAACCTCATTGGCAAACGGGCAGAACAAAAGAGAGTGTTCAATGGTTTCATACCGGTTGCAGAAGGTGCATAAAGGAGAAGCAGGGATACTTCTCTTTCTAAGCTGATGACCTGAAGGTAAACAGTCGTGTACAAATCTCCAGACCGTGATTTTCATCTTCCCCGGTGCTTTGTCTCTTGTGCAAGAATGTGACGGATTATATTCTCTCAGCAGAGTCCACCCAGTCGAGGAAGGCCACGCAAAGTTGCGCCAGTGTGTGTCGCCGGTGATCAGGAACGGGACGCGGCGGCGCCGCAACCTTTGAACCGGCGTCAAGTTACAGATTCTCCTTCAGATCACACCCAAGTCTCACTTGCGCTGTGTACTACGCCTAACTCCTAGGTCTTCTTCCCCACAACTTGATCCTCTCTCTATATATATACCCCAACTGTCTAAGTTGCTCAGGGACTCCAATATCTCCATGGTGGGCTGCGTCGGCTCCATGTACCGGAGTGTCGAGAACCTCGGCAACAGGTACGTAAGCCACGATGCAGCCAGCGCCCTGCTGAGGCCCTGGGCCGCGGGAAACCGCAGTGGTGAGTATGTGAGCGGATCAATGGTGAATTATTACATGGTCAGTGACAACCTCGAGGTTACTCCGCCGTCCAATATCAATGCCATCACCACTCTCATCAACCCCCGTATAAACATCGGCTGCCTCTGCAAGATGACCGTCCTTCTTGGCCAAAACGAGGTACTAATTCGATAATAACCGTTTAATCTAAGCATTGAATGATTTATTTCTTATATGTTGGTAATTTGGGGTGATTAATTGTTGGATGTGTTGCCGATTTACAGCGTCGACAGATACTGAAGGCCTCACTACACTCGAGGACGGTTCTGACTGACGTCTTCCTTCGGAGGACCAGTCCAAGGGCCTTAACCGCATCATGAAATAAGGGTTCATGTGATTGCCTCTCGCTGTGGTATGTGTCTTTTGGTGCCATGGTTATTCGTGGTTTTAGGCATGTATTAGTGCCGTGTATCTCTACACTATTGTAATTTTTCAGTGTGTATCCATCACTAATACTTATTGCTCGCATCGTATGAATAAAGGCAAGGAATTATTATTATCCAGGTCGTCTATTTATTTGTTGAATGGTCCAGTTTAAAAGAAAAATCTAAGCAACATTTGAAATACATCGGATCTACACTTTTTTTTACGCATTGGACAGTGGGGAAGACCCCCACTGCGTCATTTTCTGATTTTATAAATTAAAATATTTACAAACAGCACACTTGACAGTTGCATAAATTGAGTTGTGTCTAAAAAGAATATATTCTTGTTTCAAACATAAAATAGAATCTAGTGCAACTAAATTTACTAGCATGCAATACTTATGACTAAGATTATAAAGGAAAGCCTGAATATTTCCGCGGTTTACCCATACACATAGTGACATAGCATTACTGGTCGGTAATTTTATCTAGGTGACATCAAACTTTTATATAGAAGGCTAGAAGCTCCTGGAGTAAAGATAATAAGTTCAAAAATTAATGGACTTTCTTTTTCAATGCATATTAGTCATTTGGTTTAAGTGAGGCTACAATGGTTGGAAGTCGGTGGGTGAACAACCTACCAGAGGCAATATATGAAAAACTAGATCACATACTCATGGACAACAAGTGGGAAGCTACTTAACCTTTGGTTAGCCCACATGCTTTAGAACGTACCTAAGGAGACTTTATCGGACCATTATCCTATGTTTTTAGCCACTGGTTCACAAACTGCATGGTAAACGCCACTAAGATCAATTTGATCTCCTTTGGCTACCTCGTAATGGTTTTTACGACGGGGTAAAAAAAGGAGTGGGAAAAAACAATGACTAGAACCCCGATCCAAATCTGGAATAATAAAATACCTCCAACTCGTGAATAACTTGGAGGGAGGGCATGATCATATAGTTGACATTCTCAATATTTGACAATGATCAATTATTGATAAACTCTAAGCTTAACGGATGTATGTACTTTGTCTTTGCAAATGATTGAATGAAAAAGTAAATCGAATGCACGGATTGCTCGACTTCTGCGTAAGACGAGATAAAATTATCAACGGTCGAAAAGCTGGATATTATTGAAGGAGATTGGGAATACAACATATTTCCGCAATGTCACAAATGGCAGATATCAGAAGAATCTTATTTATTCTCTTCACCAAGATCAAGACATGATCGAGGGACACAAACAACTAAAAACATATCAGAAACTACTACAGATGTATTTTTTTGGAACCAGAGAACATACACTTCTCCCTTGTTGAGTCCCATATATATATGATTTCATCCAAGTAATAAGGGAAATGCATTTCTTATGGTTCCATTTACGAAGGAAGGGGTAAAAAATGGCCGTTTTCTAGATGGAGCATAACGATGTTGCTGATATTGATACACATGGTTTCCTAACTGAAGTTTATCAAAACCAAGGTGACATTTTGGTGAGATAATTTTGTTGTCAAAGACTTGCAAAGCACAAATAACACATCTATGCAAGGATATTGGCCTTCGTAATGTTAGCGCCAAATATCTTAGAAAGGCCGCTACTATTAGACTAAAGTCGGTAGTGCACCATGTTGTGTGACCCACACAAACATTATTTATGCAATATGCACCATGATGTGGTGGTTATTCTGCATGAAACGGTTCACGAGTTAAATCAAAACAATATGTGTTGTGATATTACAAATAGACTATGAAATGTATTGACAAAGTCAAATGTTATTTGCAACAATATTTGAGAATGGAAGGTTTCTCATAAGTATTGTGCGCTTTGATCCATGATTTTGTAACATAATATAGCGTGAAAATAAAAGTGAATGATGACATTGGGACTATTTTCAAACAAACAAAATTAAGTCAAGGTGATTCTTTATATGGTGGCTATGTTTGCGTTGAACGTACCAAAGCTGATAGCCAAATTGTGGGGATTGTTCTGTATCTTGTCGATGGTGGACTATCTATACTTCATCACACGGCAGTACAATTATCTTTATGCAACCCGGTCTTGAAAAGGCTAAGAAGCTGAAGTTAGTATCCATAGCGTTAGAGCATATTTGAGGACTCAAAACTAAATTACATAAAACTCAACTGTTTTGTTTCGTGGATTCGCAAGACAATCTGCTATGTAAGCCCAATTATTTAGTTGTGAGCAGGGCCTATTTTCCTTTAGGTAATTGTGTATTCTGCTACAGTTCCATCATAGAGTAACAAACTCCAAATGGAAACATGTCGAGTATCGTCTTGCGGAAAGTATAAGTCTATGGAAAGAAAATTATAAGTATATTAGTTTAATGACATTGTCCCAAGTAGTTTGTAAACCCGACGAAGAAGCACACCTTCAGCTTTCATTCCTTCCAAGATAAATGATGGATAGGAAATTAGCCCATTTTTCGGTATTTTTCATGTTTTGTTACAAACTTGTGTCAGATGTTGCAGCTGTGTGCAATTTTTTTGTTATTAAGCAAAGTCCGGCTATAATACGTTTTGAGAGAACAATTAGAACAAGCGAGATTGTATATCGCGTTGCAACGGAAATCGCGGAACCATGGAGATGCTTCTGGAGATTAATTAAAAGGAAAGAAAAAGAAATACCGCCTTATTAGGTTGTCTGTTCGCCTCCGAGCCGGTCTCTATGCTCCCCGATTTATAAATACCGCACGTACATGATCGACTCCCCCTTCATCACAACCAAAGCCCCCGATCCAGATCAAGAAAATTCGCCGCCAAGGTATGCCTTCTTTCACGATCTTCTCATTCGCATGTCTGTTCGATTCTTTGTACATCTATATCTAGATCGATTTGTATGAACTGTGCTCGGCCCAACTTCTTTCTAGTGCTCTCCCGTCTGTTCGATCTAGTCAGGTGGCTATATAGCCCGTCTATTTGCCTCATCAATTTTCCGTGCTGATAGATTTCAGTTGCTGATCGAGATGGTTCGTCTAGAGTCTCTTCCGTTGTTGATCTCAGATCGATGTTATATCTGTGTAGATTTACTTTGAACGCCATACTGTACGTAGTTGTACGTTAATGGATTATCTGGAGTTGTTAGCTAGTTTGATGCATCAGCGATGAACCATCTACCGTAAGAAATTTGTATTCTCATTGTTTTACTGACGACTATATATGCATGCCTCTTACTACGTTGACTCCCATTTTACCTTATAGTGGACTACAGTTTAACTGCTATACTCTTGAATTACGTCTGATCTGTTACCTGTTAGCACAATCTGTACATTCCGTTTCACGCTATAGTTGCAATTTATTGATTTAATATAAATTCGAGATCGTAATAGTTGTCATTACCTTCATGGTTTACTATTAACTATACAAAGACTCAGATTTTTGCCTTATTTTCCTAGACTTGGTTATATTGGTCTTGATTTTTCTCTTGATCATTTGATGTCTTCCCCTACTTGGCTTACAATTTTTCTAACTATGCAGATGCAGATCTTTGTGAAGACCCTGACCGGCAAGACCATCACCCTTGAGGTTGAGTCATCCGACACCATCGACAATGTCAAGGCAAAAATCCAGGACAAGGAGGGCATCCCGCCGGACCAGCAGCGTCTTATCTTTGCCGGCAAGCAGCTCGAGGATGGCCGTACCCTTGCAGATTACAACATCCAGAAGGAGTCCACACTCCACCTGGTGCTCCGTCTTCGTGGTGGCCAGTGATCTTCTTTGGAGCATCGGTTTACAAGTCTACGATGCCTGTTTTGCCGCTGATACCATTGTGTTCTACTGAGTCGTATTGTCAATTTTCAGTGCCGTTACAGTTTGCGCGTACATCAGCTGTTGCCGTATAGCAGTGTGGTTTCTGTTATTTCTTAAATTAACTAAATCTTATTTCTATGATTGTGATATCTCTGTGAATGAGGCTGTTTTACGCTTCTAAGTTCTAAGTAAGTCTCTGTTCCATCCATTCACGGAAGCCGTGTAATTACAGTTACAAGGAGGGCATGCCGAGGGAGGAGAGGAGCGAGGAGCGCGGCCTGGTCCCCGCGGCTGGCCCCGACCGGCGTTCCGGCAGCCCCGCGGCGGCCGCCTACCCCGCGCACGCGATGTCTGCTCGTGCTGCGACTGCGGCGGCGGGCTCCTACCTAGGGGCTTTGATGGCGCCTGCTGTGGCGGCGAGCGGGGTTTCGCGTCCGCGTCTCAAATCCGTCATCATTGTTCCTGGAGCGCCGTTGTCTGATCGGGAGCAGGACGACATTGATGGCGGCCGGTGACTGAGGTAAGAAACAGGCGTCGGGCGTACGCGGTGAAGAGGGTGGCATTCACTTCCAACCTGAGATCTAGGTACACCGAGCTGCTTTTTAAGCGGGCCAGAGGGAAGTGCTTCAAGTGCTTCTCACCTGAACACAAGATCGTCGACTGCCGCAACCTGCCCAAGTGTCTGCTCTGCGGCGGGGTTGGCCACAAGGCTAGGCGGTGCACGGAGCAAGGCGAAGGCGGCGGTGCTGCTGGTCCTGCGGCTGCCCCTGCGGTGCGCAAAGCTGCTCCGGCGACGTCCCCGACTCCGGCACCGACACCGCCCGCGGAACCACGACTTCAAGATCTACCTCGCCCGGTGCGCCGTCTGCAGGAGCTTGCCGCCAAGAAGATGGAACTCATGCTGTTGGGGGAGGCGTCCACGCGCGTCGAGTTCGTCAGGGCCGTCGCCCCGCGCTCGACCTCCATTGCTGTTGAAGAACGTGACCTGAACCTGAGGGCTGTTGTGGCGGTCGTCGTTGGCTTCCGCCCGGAGTTGGAGCTCTGTGAGCTTACCCATGCTTTTGCAGGACATTTCCAGCTGGGAACCACCGAGCTTTCTATCTCCGTGCACAACGCCGGCGAGTTCATCATCATCTTCAACAACCCTGCCCATCGCAACGCCGCGCTGAACGCGGGAGGGGCGGTGCGCCTGGGGAGCGTTTCTTTCATGCTCGCCCCCTGGACGCGCTTCCGACGTGCTACGGCGTCCTCCTACAACTACAAGGCGCGTGTTTGCTTGGAGGGCGTGCCGCGAAGCGCCTGGAACAAGGAAGCGGTGGCGCGTCTGTTCCCGGCATCGTCATTCATCGAGGAGGTTGATCACACAACCGACGAAGAGAAGGAGACTGCGTGTTTCCGGCTCTGGGTGTGGCTGCACGATGTTTCGCAGCTTGCTCGGCGTGGGGTGCTGGACCTGGAGGAGCCCGCAGAGCCCCCGTCACCAACTCATCTGCCGGAGTTGAGCATGTTCGCGGAGCCGACCGCCAGATGGGGCACCCTCAAGCTCTTCTCCCACCCCGTGCTCATCCACTTGGACCGGCTGCTCGACTTCACCGACCACTCTGATGGCAGCCCGGCGAGTGTCGACAGCGAAGTTAGCGGCATCCCGACGGTGGACAACTCGCTCGAGTGGCCGGCTCGCTGGCGTTTCAGGTGGTCCCTTGGGTACGAGGCCGACACACAACCTCCGCGCCCACGCAACGCTCGCCGGGCTGGCGGGCGAGGAGGCGGCCGGCATGGCGGCAGCGGCGGTGGTCAAGGGCGGTATGGTGGTCGCGGCGGAGGTCGCGGTTCGGCTGGCCAAGGCGGCGGTGGTGGTGACGGCGGCGGCGGTGGTGGCTTGGGTTACAATGCGGGCGGCGGGGGGCCCATTCTTGGCTCTAGCAACCAAGCCAGAGGATGGTGGTGGCGCGCGAAGGTGGGGCCAGTCACGGATTCTCAGCTCCATCCGATTGGCCCTGCCTCTGCTGCTGCGCCTGCTCCCATCAACAGTGTGGCGACTTCGCAGCCAATGGGGGAGCTGGACCTTGCTCCCGTTTCTGTCCCTGAGGACTTACTGGAAGCAAGCACGCTGTTGACTAACCGGTTCGGGCAAGGAGACCTCGGACCTTCCGAGGGTGCTACAGGAGTTCACACCCTTTCCCGTGTATCCTTGACTGCGGTGCTTGCGCCAGGTCTGGAGGTTGTAGAGTCACAGGTTGAGCCAAACCTGTTGGCGCATGGCTGCATTCAAATCGAACAGAGTCTGGAGCTGCAGCTCAGTGAGGAGGTTGTCGGCCTCTCCTTTGGGCCACATTCACCAAGGGAGAACCAGCCATCTGGGCTTGATGGGTCGCTGCTGACCTTGCTCACAGCTGGCCCATCTACAAGTCTTTTTCCCCAGGGTCACGACACTGAGAAATTACCTGAGGCCGAGGCCCGCGAGAAGATACCTGAGGCAGTGGTCCGCTCTGTAGAAGCGGACCCACTTGACGAGTTCCTGGTCAGATGCTCTTCCCCTCCGCTGATAGCCATCCTCCCCAACCCGATGCCGGTGCCGGTGACCAAGACTCCTACCCCAAGCTCTGACCCCAAAGAAGATCTCTGCAAGAGGAGCAGCAGGCTGGCGGCCAAGCCCACGGCCACCATGTCCACGATGGAGAAGGTCAAGCATGTGCTGATGACGAAGAGCGGCCTCATCCCTGAGGGCGCCGAGCCTATGCCCGAAGATCTGCTGCAGTATCAAGACCTCTACAGGAAGCCGATGACGCGGCAGTTCATGGCCGCGGTCACGGCCCTGGTAGGGGCGAACACGCCGGCTAAGAAGAAGATGAAGCCGGGAAGCGCGCTCCAGCGGGGGGCGACCGCGGAGGTTGCCTAGCTGCCTCGTCGGATCCAGCAAGTGTCCGTGTTCTCCTGCAGTTTAATCATGTTAGACAACCGCTCTGTAGCTTCGTGTGTTTGGTATTTTCGCTTTCTGTTCGGGGACCCTGCCCCGTTGGCCCCTGGCCTGTGTTATGTGCTCTGCTCCGCTTTGGTTCAGATTGAAGTTTTTGTCCTTCTTCAGCAACTCGAGTTCACAGAGTTTCCTCCATGAGTATTCACCTTCTGAACTGGAATGTGCGGGGCATTAATAACCCCGCAAAGAGGAGGATTGTTTGCTTGTTTCTTTCAAGCCTTGGTGTCAATTTCGTCTGCTTACAGGAGACAAAGTTGTCTGTTGTAACTCGTGCGCTGGTTGTCGAGACCCTTGGTCCGCGGTTTGGTGACAGCTTCATCTTCCTGCCGGCCGATGGTTCTAAGGGCGGTATCCTCATTGCCATGTCTGATGATTTCTTGGTCGTCGAGGAGCCAATGACTGCGGGAAGGTACTCAATCTCTGGGCAGGTGACTTGCAAAGAGGACAACAACACTTGGTCCATCACCGGGGTCTACGGGCCTCAAGATGACAGCGAGAAGATTGAGTTTTTGCTTGAGCTCCGCGACCTGCACACAATCATGAAGAGCGAGTGGATGGTCCTTGGAGATTTCAACCTGATTAAGAAGGCTGACGAGAAGAGCAACCAGAACCTCAAACTCAGGATGATGGGCAAGTTCAGAAACTTCATTGCCGACCTAGAATTGATTAATTACCCTCTCCTGGGCAGGCGTTTCACCTGGTGCAATGAGCGTGAGCACGCTACACAGACAAGAATTGATAGGGTTCTCGTAACCAAAGAGTGGGACTTGCGCTTCCCCCAATTCCAGCTGACACCGGCCTCTACCAACGTCTCGGACCACTGCCCAATCGTGCTGAAGAAGATGCACACCAACAACTACAGGGGTTTCAGATTCCAGAGCCACTGGATCAAGACTGAGAGATTCGCGGAGGTTGTGGTCGAGGCCTGGACGAAGCAGGTTCGCTCATCTGATCCTATACGCAGGCTCCACACCAAGCTTGGCCGGACGGCAGCGGCGCTCAGAAATTGGAACAGGGCGCGTGTTCGGGAGATGGTGCGCATGTCCAACATAGCTAATGAAGTAATTCTCAGCCTCGACATCGCGCAGGAGGACAGAGATCTCTCTCCGGAGGAAAGGCAGCTCCGCTCAACGCTGAAGAACAAGCTGCTCGGCTTTGCTGCAATTGACAGGAGCAGATGGCGGCAAAATTCAAGATTAACCTGGATAAAGGAGGGCAACACCAACACGAAGTTATTCCATCTTAGGGCCAACGGGCGACGAAGGAAGAATCACATTCCGGAGCTGACAGGCGCTGCCGGCACGGTCTCAGACCATTGCAGCAAAGCAGACATTCTTTTACAGCACTTTCAGGGCTTCCTGGGAACAAACAATGAAGTTGTCGCACGCCTAAACTGGGATTTTTTGAATCTCCCTCACTTTAACCTGCAACACCTGGAGAATCCTTTCACTGAAAAAGAGTTGCATGACGCAATCTTCAACTTGCCGGGAGAAAAGGCGCCGGGGCCTGACGGATTCATTGGTATCTTCTTCAAGACCTGTTGGTCAACCATTAAAGATGATTTGCTGGCAGCCCTTTTGCATATTCAGAACCTGAACGGCAGTCTCTGGGGCCTGATGAACTCGGCCAACCTTGTCCTATTGCCGAAGAAGAACGTGGCCACCTCTGCGCAAGATTTCAGACCTATCAGCTTGATGCACAGCGTGTCAAAAATTCTTTGCAAGCTTCTAGCCAATAGACTTGCACCGGAATTGCCAAGGCTGGTTTCTCAGAGCCAGAGCGCCTTCATCAAGGGGCGCTCGATACAGGACAACTTCCTTTATGTGAAGAACACTGTCAGGGCCGCAAACTCCAGGAAGCAGCCGCTCATGTTCTTGAAACTGGACCTGGCCAAGGCTTTTGACAGCGTGCAATGGCCGTTTCTACTGGAGATCCTGCAGCACATGGGTTTTGGGCAACGATGGCGTGATCTCATTGCAGTTATCTTATCCACCACAACCTCGAGGGTTATGCTCAATGGGCTGCCTGGTAACCCTTTCAGACATCGCAGAGGACTCCGTCAGGGCGACCCTTTGTCGCCTATGCTTTTCATCTTGGTCCTCGAGCCTTTGCAACGAATGCTGCAGCTTGCCACCGACCATCTGGTTCTTTCTCAGCTCAGCAACGAGACTACAAGGCTGCGGGCCAGTTTTTATGCAGACGATGCAGCGATCTTCATCAACCCTATAAGAGAAGACGTGGTCGCAATCCAGCGCATCCTTGAGGTTTTTGGAGAGGCATCTGGCCTGAAGACGAACATCCAGAAATGCGTGGCTTTCCCTGTCAGCTGCACAGGACACAACCTGGCCGAGATTTTGGCGGATTTTGGTGGCACTACAGGAGCTTTTCCCTGTACATACTTGGGATTACCACTTGGGTTCAGGAAACCCAACAGAGCTGAATTGCAGGCCATCTTGGACAAGATAACTAGCACGCTCAAGATCTGGAAGGGAAAGCTCATGGATCGGTCTGCTCGTCTACGCCTCGTCAACACCGTGATCACTGCAAAGGCTACCTACCTTCTCACGGCCTTTCCGACTGACAAATGGTTCATCAAAAAGATCGACAAGATCAGGCGTGGTTTCTTATGGTGTGCCGAGGAAGAAGCAAAGGGCAGCCAATGCCTCGTCAGTTGGAAGAAGATTTGCGCTCCTAAGCGAGTTGGCGGGCTGGGAATTAAAGATGTCGCGGCATTTGGCCGCGCGCTGCGCCTGCGCTGGTTGTGGCACAACTGGGACACTGAGGTTCGGCCGTGGCATGGCATGGCTATGCCATGCGACTATACAGACAAAGCCCTCTTTGCCTCTTGCACATCGATCACGCTTGGCAACGGGAAACTGGTCAGTTTTTGGCACGACAGATGGCTCCAAGGCGAGGCACCTATGTCCTTAGCTCCTAGCCTCTTCAAGCTTGCCTCTCGCAAAAATCTATATGTGGTTGCTGCTCTCCCGGATGGTAGATGGATGCGTGGGCTGCATCGCATCTCGATCGCGGCCGACTTGGACACTTTCGTCGCTCTCTGGGATCGAATTCAGCCAATCCAACTCAGCCAAGAGCGGGACTCGATCTCCTGGGGAAGCACGGCAACAAGGAAGTACTCAGCTCTGGCAGCGTACGAGGCCCAGTTCCTTGGCAGGTTGGAGATGCCGCACTTGCAAGCAGTCTGGAAGACCAAAGCAGAGGACAAGATCAAATTCTTCCTATGGCTGATCCTCCAGGATCGTCTTTGGACTGCTAAACGCCTGCAAAAGCGAGGATGGCCTCACGACGATCGCTGCAGTCTCTGCGATCAGATTCTGGAGGATGCCAACCACCTGGCGCTGCAATGTTCTTTCTCCAAACAGGTTTGGCACAGTTTCACATCGGAGGAGCCCATCTTGGTCGCTTGTGCCATGAACGCAAACGAGGTGACGAGCTGGTGGAATTCCATTTGCCTATGGCGAGGCCCCGACGCACTGAGACAGACAACTCTCGCAATGTACATTCTCTGGAACTTATGGAACGAGAGGAATAGGCGAGTCTTTTCAAAAAAGGTGGCTACTGCCGTTCAGGTGGCCGACCTTGCCAAGCTCGAATTCTCGAGATTTAGAGTGGCACAGCGATTGGCATAGAGAGTGTGTGTGTTTCGCGAGGTGTCATGTGATTGACTGTTCTGGTTCGCAACCTGTAAGCAACACCCATTTTTTTTCCCCTATCTATAAAGCAAAGGCAGAGCTCCTGCCATTAAGGTTCAAAAGTAAGTCTCTGTTTTGCTACCTGTAGAGCCAAGATGGAAAACTAGCGATCCTTGTTTCCTGCTAGGCTTGCAGCTACCGAGCTGCCAGACCTCCCGGCCGCTAGTCTTCCAAACCAACACTATGGCCTCACATCTTAGACATTAATCAAAGTGTACAAGAATTATGATTAAAAAGTTGTGCTATTTGAGAGCAACAAAGAGTTAAATTTGATGAAATATGAGTATCCATCTGAATGTTTTTTATGTTGTAATACAGTACTACATTCATTTTTTAAAGTAGTTGCACGCCTACATTCATTATTGCATGTCCCGATACAGACTCCACGCTTGCTCGGTAAACTCTCCCGATGCATATTCCCAACGAAATACTACTCATGATCATGAATTCCCTACATATTCCCAATGAAACATGCAGTACTAATTCCTTTCATATTCCCCATGATTTTGCCGTATCGGCTATACATAATACACGAGCAGCCACGAACTATATATACTCAGTGTTCAGTACACACGCTTCATCCTCCACAGGACCTTTTACAGATGGTCTCTAGAAAGAAATGCTGCAAATGCAGCGCTGCCTCTCGCAAGAAGGCAAGGAAGAAGAGAGGCACTGCCAGGAGCAAGCTAAGCTTGAGGCTCCTCGTGGATACCAAGTCGCAGCGCGTGCTGTACGCCGATGCCGGCAAGGACGTCGTGGACTTCCTCTTCTCCCTCCTCGCCTTCCCGCTCGGCACGGTGGCCAGTCTCCTCACGCCTGCTGGCTCCATGGTCGCCAGCGTCGGCAACCTGTACGACTCTTACATGTGCGGCGGCGACGCCAAGGCCGCCCTGCTCACGCCGACCAGCGGCAGTGGCAAGCTCCGTCAGCTTCTGAAGGAAGTGGCGGTGGCACGGGAGGGATCTGAATATGCTGCTGCAGCTGGCCTCGTGCAGGGGGTCGTGACGTACACGGTAATGGACGTCTTCATTGGAAGGAAGAAGAAGAAGCGGAAAGCCAGGGAAGCGTTTCGCCATGAAGCTCTTCCTCGAGTTGTCAGGAGCTGTCATGCTTGGACGGGGCCATGGCGCAGCTCGTGGTTTGCGCCGTGCCAGCTGCACGGCGCGTTCCGGACTAGCCGATGACCGGCGTACGAAGCGCTGCGTCCAGAAGAATTCTACTGTTACGTTTTGCTCATTGTAATGACGATCGATGCTATGCTATGTGTGTGGTGCTGCTGTCTAATCAACCTAAGAAAAATTTAGGTGTTGCTTAATTAAGTTTGCATCCGTCATGGGATAGAAAAATGTATGTTTCATCGGGTTCACATTACATTGAATTGTCGGTATGATGCCACTGTGCTTTTAAAGAACAGTTGCACGCACAAATGCAAAATTGATAAAATGAGGATGTCACCATCACCGATAATCTTTGGAAAACTTGAAAATTCAAAATATCCTTTTAAAGATCAAAATCGTGAAAATAATTGGGATTTGTCTAAATACTGGTCTTGTCTCGTGAGACCAATCAAAAGTATCCACATGTTGTCATAATTCAACACATAATCGCCTTCAGAGCTGACATCTGATTTTTTTGTAACATTAGACTAGTCATGGTGGGAGTAACATAGGTAGTAACATAAGTAACATATTGACAAAAATGTGATGTGGCAAGTATGTAATGAACAAATAGGTAATGGTGGTATGATAGGTAGATACCGTAACACAAGGTATTTCAAGACAAAATGAGTCTATAGACTAATAAATGAATGATTATATGATACTACTTCTATGATACTCCACACTATTGAGATAGTAACATATACTAGTATCATATGTGTGATACCATTATATGATACTCCCCACTATGACTAGTCTTGGCAATTCTCTTTCTTCTTATGGTTACACATGGTTACTACAGCCGGCACCAGACAAATTAATTCCAGCGTTTACAAACAGGCCGTTTTGGAGTGATATATCTCATAAAAGAGTAAATATGGAATTTTCAGTTGCAATATTGGTATATCTCCTTTGCCACTTTTCATAATTTCCTGAAACTATTTATTCTATTTTTTTCGTAGTTTTGTTATTCTGGAAGAAGCATGACCCCGGAAGGCAGGGACGGAGACAGGATATGAGATCAAGGGGGCAAGATTAGGCAAGTTATGTGTGTGATATTGATGAGGGGGATAATTAAATTAAATTACACTAATGAAACAACCATAATGGCTAATAATGCAAGGAAAAGCATGAGTATATGTGTGTTGGGGGTAGCCCCTGCCGGAAGCCGAAATGGCACTCCTAGTTTTTTCTTGTTGTGAAAAGGCAACCAATCTATTGATCATCAATAATTATAAAACTTATAAGTAGGTCTTTGAACCACCCAACGACGACTATAAACAAAGAAGCGAGACGAAAATGCATCGATGTTCTCGCCGCTCCCTTACCGGAGCCATGTTTGTACTATATGTTTTTAGATACTATAAGTTATGGACTTGTAGTGTTCATCCAACGTATTACAAAAGCATCTGAGATTGTATAACAATGATGCAAAAGACAACCACAATATAATTCCTTCCCCTTATTAATACCATGCGAGTTGCAAACGAGTGATCGATACAGACTGACGAAGTACAGGGATTGCAGAGGGTGATGACATGAAACATAACTGAAACCATAATACGAAACAACGAAGGACACACAAACAACGAGACAAAAGGACATGCGATCTGGTTGGGGAAAGTCTCGCGAGGATACTTCACGTTGCGGTTCAGGCCCACCGCCGGTTAGACCTCTCAAGGAAGACATCGGTTAGAACTGTCTCTGTCTTGCGGTCCAATGCGGCCTTCAGTATCTGGATACCCTGGAAATCCACATACCATCTAATTTTAGCTAACAACTCACTTGGATCAAATTAGTTGAACATGCATTTTTCTTTGAAACCGACAGCTATCTGAAAAAGATTTTCTTACCATGTGTGGATACATGAATCTGTCGGATATTTTTCAGTCGCTTAAGAAATGTACTACTAGTAAATTAAGGAGTACGTAGTAGTGTTGTGGTTAATAATTAATTACCTCGTGCTTGCCAAGTGTGACGGGCTTCTCCTTGAGAGAGCCGATGTCCCTGACACCGCAGGATTTGAGAGCTGTGTGCACAGCATGAGAAGACATGGGAATAACTTTGAGGTCGTCCGTGACCATGTACTTCACGAGCCCCTCCACAAACCCGCCGCGACCGTCGTTGGTAGAGGAGGACGAGGAGGCGGAGGCGTGGGTAAGCTGGAGAAGCTTGGTGCTCGGGTAGGGCCTGAGCAGGGCGTCCTTGGCGTCGTCGTCGCACATGTACTTGTCGTCCAGCTTCTGGACGCTCTCGTAGAGGTTGGCGACGCAGCCGATGGAGTTCCTGTCCACGCCGAGGTGCCTGATGACCGTACTCAACGGCAGGGCGAGGAGGGACAAGAAGTTGTCGACGACGTCCTTGCCGGCGTCCGCGTAAACTACGCGCTGGTTCTTGCAGTCAATCCACAGCGTGATGGTGAGATCGGTCCAAGTGGAGGCCATGATCTTGCCCGGTTCTAGTGGGAGGAGATGGATGCCACTCCTACGTACGAATCGAAGTGAGGAGGTAGGCACTTGGTATATTTATACTTGGCCAATAAGCTTCAACTATGTGGAGCAGGTAGGTCCTAAGAAAAAGTAATCGGAAAAGGCAAAAGATCCTCTCGATCCGTTTCACCATCGCAAAATTCATGCACTGGAGCAGGCATATGTAGACGAACACAACAAAACCTCACTTTCCTTCCCTGCATATGCGGACCAAGTGGAGTCGCTTTCCGTCCCGCATGCATGGACTCACCCAAGCACTCCTCTCACTTTTTTCTCTCCATCTTTCCTCTCACGAACAAAATATTTTTCAACAACAATTACCACTAGTTCCAACAAAAAAGTAACAATTCAACATTTAAAATTTCCCATAAAGAAAAAAGTAACAATTCAACATTTAAAATTTCCCGTAAAGATCATTTGCAACAAATTAAGAAGATACTCTCTAACAACTATTACCAACAAAATAAAAACAAAATATCACTATTTCAACAATAATTACCACTAATTCCTGCGAAAGAAGTAACAACCATTTCCGGTGAAATCCTTGTGCAAAAAAAAAATACTTTCAACAATAATCATGATTGTTTTCAACAAAAAATAAAATATTTCCAACAAACAAAATGAACAAAATACAACCTTACAAAATTTTCTAAGGGAAATCAATTTGCAAAAAATTATAAACATGATTTCAACAGAAAATTACAAACAATCTCAACACAAATATACGACGATTTCAACATTAGCAATTCACAATGCGAAAAAACCTCTTACAACAATAAACGCCAATACTTTTAGTGAAAGTCATCAACGATCGTAACAACAAAATGTAACAGTTACAACATTCTTCGTTCACCAAAAAAGGTCATTGCAGGGCGCACGGCGATGGTGGTTTGTAGTGGTCGGCGACGGTGGTTCGCAGCATCCGGTGATGGAGCAGCGCACAGCTAGGCCGTGGGTGGCGACAGCAGCAACGTGCGAGCTGTTGGAAGAAATAGTTCATCAAGGAAAAGGTTTAAAATGACCGAGTAGGGAGAAGAAGGTGGAAGGATAGGGAGTGGGGGTGTGGGACGAGGCAGGCTCTCTTTTCTCTTCCACGTACGGATAGACGCGTGTTGCGTGACGTGTTTGCTGCCCCTAAACGAAGCGTGTTTTCAAATGGCAAAAGGTACTCGACCAGCTTTAATTAGGGTCGCAAAATCTACTAATTGACCTTGACGCTGGTTTAGTGCATGCATATGTAGACGTACCCAACGCAAATCTTCCGACCTTGACTCTGGTTCAAAGCAAATCTCCGCTTGAGCTTGAGTCCTTTACGCCTGTTCAAACGCGGCCGTCCCTTTCCCGACGCGCAGCCGGGCGACTATACCTTAATTAGTCTCTAAGCTTCGATCGGTCGCGTGGGCGGCCTTGTGCGAAAATGGATTTCTCTACTACCGATGAGCGCGTCACGCAGTGTTCACCATCATCCATGATGCATCCACAAGAAGAGGTTCTTGCAGTTTCGCTGCAACTCATCACCCATGGTGACGGTGTACTGCTCAAAGAAACTCGAGCCAAAAGCGCCCAACAGGTTTCTCCCCGCGGCTCTCTCTCGGTCGTGGCGTGCGCAAACCGGCCACTAAACTGCGTACTGTTACAAGCGTTCGGACGAACGCGGAGCTGTTCTGATTCCACGGTTTTAACTCAAGATGGTCATACGTACGATTCTAGAGTACGTAGAGTGCGTGTGTGTGTGTTGCCTGAAAATCTGGTGAATATGGAGAACTATAAACTACTATCTCTTCTCAAGATTCAAATGTTCACCAGCCTACAGGAGGAGTAAGTGAAGTAAAAAACTGCTAATCAACATAGACCCCGCGAATTTTAGTTTTGAAGGCATATTGTGTGAAGAGATGGTGGACAGAACCTCCAACGAGTGTGGCGGACAAAGTGCAGTTCTTTACATGGCTCCTCATTCAGAACCGCCTCCCGACTGCTGACCGGCTTGTAAAACGAGGTTGGACGCATAGCGATCGTTGCTACCTCTGCGATCCAAGTCATGGAGGATGTCGGGTTATGACTCGCTAAAAGTGGGGGTAGTCACTTCCTGAAGTAGTTCGTGAAGGGGATTGAACGTGGAGGTCAAGACCCTCAAGGGACACGGCGACGTTGCTCGCCGGACCTGAAGACGAAGCACCCACTGCAGAGAAAGACACCGGCCCATACCCAGGTTCACGGCCCTCGTGAGGAGGTAAGACTGCTACTCCTGTTTGTCTGTATTGAGTTATGGAGTTTACAGTACAAACGGCCTTGCGGAAAGCCCCCTTGAGGCAGTTCTTGCCTGGGGGGAGGGATGGTGACCTTCTTCCTCCTCCCGGCAGAGGCTATTCTACTTGGTACGTTAGGATTTACAAGCGTTGTGGAATCAGAAAGGCCGACCCTTCTTACGATAGAAGTCTTGTCCATTTTATAGGCACCTCCGGCGCTCTCCTTCTACTTGGACTTCGAGCTGGTTCCCACATGGCAGTGTCATGGCGGAGCAGGAGTCCACCGCGGCCCGTTCGTCCATGGACGCGGTCCATTGCTGATAAAGGTGGGCGCGGTGGCCAACCAGCAGCCGACCGCGCAGTTCTGCTGCAGGGGAGGTAGTCTCTGAGGTGGAGCCCACGAGGACGTTCTCCGTTGGAGGGTTGCGCCGTCCACCTGCTTTATCGCCAGAGTAGAAGGTCCTGGCAGTTCCGCAGCAGGCGGCGCGGCTTTATTGACCCCTTTATCGGCTAAAACGGCAACGGGGGTGCTTGCGTCACCATGTGGGCGTGGCAGGGGCCATGTGCGTCTTGCCGTACTACCTTGGCCGCGACGTTTCCCTTCAGGCCTGAGGAGGCCTGAGGGGGGTTCCTGTTGGATTCCCTCGAGGCGCGATGGCGCCTCAGGAGGGTCCCTCGAAACGAGGGATCCCCTGAGGCCCTCGTTTCTTATTTAGGCCCTCGAGGGGAATTGCCTCTCGAGGGTCCCGCCAGGCAGTGATGCCTGGTCCTTAGTCGTTTCGTCTGACTGGCCAGCGTGCGAGGCCTGGGGGGAGTGGGCTCTCCATACCTCAGTTCCCACTGGGCCGACAGTAGCCCCCGGACCCGCGATGGGCACGATTGAGCCCATGGGCTCAGGCGAAGCGTCGTGGGCCCTTATGGCCCAGCCGGCCCGAGCCACGCGGCACTTGGACGAATAACGATCTCGCACGATCCAGGGCGTGAGTCGTGGGGGGTCCCACCACGCCCCGATAACTGCTCCTTGAGGGGACATAAAGCCCGAGCGCAGCGGCAAGGAGCCGTTACTGTTTCCAAACCTTCTCGCAGAAGTTTTCGCCTCCTAGAGCTCTCCGCCTCCGCTCTCTCCTGCGATTCTCCTTTCTCCGTCTCCTTCAATCCTCGGAGCCCGCGACGATGAGCCCCCTCAAGAGCAAGGGCAAGGCCGTCGCGGGGTCTTCCTCCCAGGCGGAGGTCCCTGAGGTCGTACAGGGCGCGGCGCTGCTGGGCGTTCGCGTCAACGAGAAGGCGCTTGCCAAGGTCCGGTTCCTGGTTGTGGACCGGACGAACGAGCATGGCGCCACCGCCCTGAAGCCCGCGGCGCACGGGAAGCGCCTGCGAGGGTACTTCCCGATCTTCCAGCATTGCCTCGCCGCAGGACTGGTGCCGCCCTTCTCGCCGTTCCTGGAGGCGGTGCTGACGTTCTATCAGGTGCAGTTATTGCACCTGCATCCCAACTCCATCCCCATCCTCGCCGTCTTCGCCTACCTCTGCGAGGCGTATCTGGGCCTGGAGCCCATGGTGGGGCTGTTCCGGTGCTTCTGCGCGCTCCGGATCACGGCGAAGAACGAGCGCTCAGGGTGCGTCTCGTTCCGCATCGTCGACGGCATGGGGAGCGTCTATATCCCCATGCCCCGGAGCGAGAAAAAGGCCATCACCTCGGTGACGAAGAAGGTGGATGATTTCCACCAGAAGTGGTTCTTCGTCGGGGTGGAGCGTCCCTGCGCCTTCCTCGAGATCCCTGACGAGCCTCCGCTGAAGAACTCCCACTGGGGCAAGGCCTCCTTCTACGGCACGAGGAATGTAAGCCTGATGGGGCGCCTAAGCTTCCTCCGCGAGGAGGGCCTCACGGGGCAGATGATCGTGGCGGACTTCGTGACACGCCGCATCGTGCCCCTTCAGGCACACTCGGTGCCCATGTGGATGTACTCGGGGCCGAGCGACAAGATGCGGATTCATGCTGAGGACAACGACAAGGACACCGTCGACAACGTCCTATCCGCGCTCTTCGTCAATCCATCGGTGCCTGCCGTGGACCAGCTCTCCACGACACTCCGGCCTCTTCATCAATACAACTTGACGGAGCGCATGGACATCCTGGAGGGGATGCCTCCGTTCACTCCGACAGGCCAGGCGGACTTGGAGTTGCCGACCCTAGCCATGCGGGGAGCGGAGGAGGCATGTTCTCTCCGGCCTCAGGAGCCGGCCTAGGTGAGGAGGAGTCCACGGCCAGGGAGGTGTCTTCTTCGAGGGTCGGGCCGTTCACTGACGAGGTTTGCGACATCTCGTCAGGTGACGATGACGCCTTCGTGGTGGCCCCGTCGCGCCCCGTGGAGGAGGAGGCTGAGGCAGAGGAGGCCTCCGACGCGGAGGCCTCTCCAGGGAGGCGCGAGCCCCATACCAAAGCCGTCGTGGACCTCTTGGGGGCGAGACCGTCTGACGTCCCCTCGAAAAGGAAAGCGGTGACGCCCCCCGCGAGGCCTGGACCCAAGACCTTCCCCTCATGGTGCTCGCCAGGCTTGACGCGGGTCGATGCTGGCGTCCCCTCTTCAGGGTAAGTGTTCATGACTCCTGGTCACTTCCGTTTTGTTTTCTCTCTTTTTTACTTCGCCCTTCACTGAAGATCTTTTATTGGGCTTTTGCCAGTAATCTTGTGCCTGCGAAGCGCCGTAGGCTTCGCAAGGCAGCTGAGGTGAAAAGAGCCACGACAGAGACCGTGGCGGACGAGGCCACGAGGCCTGTGGAGACGGCCTCCGCAGATCCCCCTGAGGGGGTGCCTCAATCGGAGGTGGCTGCGCCTTAGATGGGGGCGACAGAGCCTCAGGCGGCTTTGCCTCAGGCGGAGGGGGGCACGCCGTGCCCAGAGGCACCTACACCGCCCCCGAGCCGAGGGTGGTGGAAACCACGGCGGAGAGGGCTTCCACGCCTCCGCGCGCTCCTACTCCTCCTCGCGCGGTTACGCCTCCGTGTGAGGCAACTCCGCCGCGCGAAGCAACGCCGCCACGTGCGCAGACGTCCCCGTGCGTGCCTACCTCACCGTCTGCGCCCACTGCTCCCGTGGCGCCTGCGACGGAAGCGCGCGAGGCACCAGCTGGCGCGAGCGCGTCCACTGAGGGAGACTCTTCCTCGCCTTTTCATCAAGCTGGAACCAAGGAGCGCCCTGGTGCCGCGGGGCACGAAGAGGATGCCGGCGCGTGCACAGGCGGAGCCCAGGCTAGCCCCCGAGCTCTCCCCGAGGGATGGTGACCTTCTTCCTCCTCCCGGCAGAGGCTATTCTACTTGGGATCGCTAGGGTTTACAAGCGTTGTGGAATCAGAAAGGCCGACCCTTCCTACGATGGAAGTCTTGTCCATTTTATAGTCGCCTCCGGCGCTCTCCTTCTACTTGTCCTTCGAGGTGGTTCCCACATGGCAGTGGCATGGCGGAGCAGGAGTCCACCGTGGCCCGTTCGTCCATGGACGCGGTCCATAGCTGATAAAGGTGGGCGCGGTGGTCGACCAGCAGCCGACCGCGCAGTTCTGCTGCAGGGGAGGTGGAGCCCACGATGACGTTCTCCGTTAGAGGTTTGCGCCGTCCACCTGCTTTATCGACAGAGTAGAAGGTCCTGGCAGTTCCGCAGCAGGCGGCGCAGCTTTATGGACCCCTTTATCGCCTAAAACGGCAACGGGGGTGCTTGCGTCACCACGGAGGCCTGAGGGGGGGGGTCCTGTTGGATTCCCTCGAGGCGCGCTGGCGCCTCGGGAGGGTCCCTTGAAGCGAGAGATCCCCTGAGGCCCTCGTTTCCTCTTCAGGCCCTCGAGGGGAATTGCCTCTAGAGGGTCCTGCCAGGCAGTGATGCCTGGTCCTTAGTCGTTTCGTCTGACTGGCCAGCGTGTGAGGCCTGGGGGGAGTGGGCTCTCCATACCCCAGTTCCCACTGGGCCGACAGAGGACGCTAAACACCTAAGCCTACACTGTCCCTTTAGCAAGTAAGTGTGGCCGCAATTCATGGCGAAGGAGTACGTCGCAGCTCGTGCAGATTGCCATATATGTTGACAGTTGGTGGGACAACCTGAACCAGTTAAGTGGTGCGGAGGCGCGAAGACAGGTTTCATCCGTGATGTATATTGTCTGGAACATATGGAACAAGAGCAACAGACGCATATTTAGACATACGGAGGCCACAACAATCACGGTAGCCGATATGACTGGACAGAAGTTCAATAGATATAGGGCGGCTCATCGCCTTGAGTAGCTAATTTTGCTGAGTGTGTGTGGGTCGTGTCTACCGATCATTTTGCTGATCAATAACACTACTTTGTAAACCCACTTTTCCTTCTACCCTTCTACTACGAACCAGGCTTTCGCCCCGCTTTATAAATAAAGCCCAATGGCCGAACCGATACAAGGTGATGAGGAAACCCTCTTACAAGGCAGATCAAAGATAAGCAACAAAGAAAAAAAAGCATCCGGACTTGCCACCGAGGACTCTGACATAGGATCGAGAAGTACCGAGACTCCACAACGACGCCCCCAACAGGGTTACGACGCAAAGAGCTGCCGCCGTCTACACCAAGAGGTAAAGGTTTTAACCCGGAGCCCAAGTGCGGAGAGGTAAAGGTTTAACAAATATCTTACAGTTTCTTCAAATATCTTAGAGTTTCTTTAAGTGCCATGTTCGAGTACTAGTTTATTAAGTGTTTATAAGTGATTTGTCCTTGTGTCACTGAATTGGTTGTAAAAAACATTATGTACCGGCGAAGTCCTAGGTCTTCCACCTTAGTGTTAACTAGAAGGAAAAGACGCGTGTTGCCGCGTCCGTCCTAGTACGAACAACGATAGATAAACACTGTATTTAGCGAAACATACGTATAAAACCATATTAACGATGAGAAAAATAGTACAACTCGATCACTACATAGAAGTAAAAAGAGCCACAATTATTCAATTGTATTAAGGTTAGGAGCACACCACTTAACCGAAAGAGAATGACCCCACTTAAAAGAGTTTACACTCAGTTAGATAATCAGACTCAGTTAGATAATCAGGATATAATAATTCTGAAATGCCATGGGAGTTAAATTGTGTACATGGTTCTATAATTATTTGATTAAATTCCTGACAATCTACAAACATTGTATGATATGATAAACATTGCAAACTCAAAGAGCTAGATTAGCCATCGAGGCCATACAGTGAAGGTCATTGATGTTAATATAATGAAATCAAGTATACTTTTCTGACATAAATTATCCCAAAATCAATAGTGGTTGGCATAATTATGTTCTAACATATTTAAATAAATTGCATTGAATACGGTCGATACTATCTAAAAATAGAGGAACATTTCACCAATAAATACTAAATAGTTCACAAAAATATAGAGCAAATTAAGATCTTAAACATGCAATATTAATTTGTATATTGAATCTAGATTGTATACAAAAAATGATATAAATACCATCAACTATTACATATTGAATTGCAGGAATACACTTCTTTTGACATATAGTTTATATGTTCACCACATAGTTCAACACCACATGCTATGTTATTACTGTACCCTCGTAGTCATGACTTTTCTACACTCTGATGATTACAACTAAGGCTAGTCAAACATAGGTTATTTTATGTATGCATTCAACCATTTACAAAACACACATGCATTTTCTTACATGATCTGACTTATTCTCTGAATATAAGCGAGATATAAACAAATATACCATAGAAAGAAAGTTCACGAGTAAATCCCACATCATTTTTCATCGGTAATAGGTGGCATCCACCATCCAATAACGAGGCGTATAACTAATCATGCCATCCTCATTCACCATCGATTTGTTGTTCGTGGTTTCAACTGCATCTGCCACTACCACCGTGTCGACCACTACTAACAGAAACGATGACATCGACAATCGATGCGGGACGCGACATGGGTGTTCACGTGCAACTATTGTGAGGGCTGTAGGAAGTCAACTCAATGGCGTTGACTGGCCACCAGAGGGGAGCACACGTAGCATGCAAGTTAACAATCGACTTGACGGGCGACATTATGGATGGAGAATCGACCATTACTAATAGTAACAGTGACAACGGTGGTCGATGTGGGAGGCGACATTGATGTTCACATGCAACTATTGTGAGAATTGTAGGAAGTTAGGTCAATGACGTTGGGTGCGCACCCGAGGGGAGCGCACATGGCGTGCAAGTTAACAATGGACTTGGTGTTGGGTGACCACCAGAGGGAAGTGCATGTGGTGTGTGCAAGTTAACAACGAACTTGAGCCTCCACAACAGGAATGGAGGTGTGTAGTCACAGGTGCTTGATGAAGCAAGAGGTGTGTGTGGAAATAAGGGCAAACTTTGCGTAGGGACGGTTGTTTTCGGTACAATACGACTCGAGTGAGGCGGAGGGAGAGAAATGGTGTCATGTGGCATCAGTGATGAGGTGTCATGTAGTCTCAAGTGCTTGATGAAGCAAGAGGTGTGTGGAGAGAAGAGCAAACTTTGCGTAGGGGCGACTGTTTTCAATACAATACGACTCGGGGGAGGCGGAGTGAGAGAAACGGTGTTGTCACAGGTGGTGCGACGCTATGGTGGACGCTAGACAGAGATAAGAGATGGTTATTGGATATCATCGGTAGCTCCAAACTCACCGCATGGCATTTAAAAAAATCAAAACGACATGTTTAAATTTTAATTATTTGAAAATAAAACATACCACTGCGTGTACATATTCTACACACATATCGTTTTGAATATTTTTATTTCAAACATACCATCGGAATCCAATTTTATTTCACCAAAAATTAATAGATAAATACAAACATATGTATATATCCAATAGAATATTTTTTGAACTGAATTTAAAATTTTGAACGACAACTAAATATAAAGTAAAATTTGAGTGGGGTCCACCTCGACGTGGACATGTGGGAAAACGAGAAGGCACCAATTCTTGGGAGCAATTTTATTTCACCAAAAAATTCATAGATAAATACAAACATATGTATATATCCAATAGAATATTGTTTGAACTGAATTTAAAACTGTGAACTACAACTAAATATAAAGTAAAATGTGAGTGAGGTCCACCATGATGTGGACATGTGGGAGAAGGAGAAGGCACCAATTCTTAGGAGCTTAGTATATAGAAAGATGTCCTGTTGTGATTATGAAGAGTGTCACCTAGTGTGGTGAAATCCTAAATCTATCCATGCCTGACTACTTGTGGCCGGGCCGCAGGGCCGTAGCATCGTATTCCCTCCGGATATAGTCAACAAGGTCCAACTTTCATTCTAAATGAGTCTGCATTTTTGGTGGGTTTTATCCAATGAAAAAAATAGCGTGCTATATCATCGCAAATAGCATGCTATAGCGTTTTGAGGATGGTCACGCTATATTAATTCAGGCGCTATAGCACGCTATATTGCTGTAGCGTGCTATTTTTTTCATTGGTTTTACCTCGGTAACTAAGACATGAGAGAGTGGACACACCACGCACGTTTCCCCTTTTCTAAAAAAAACCACGCACGTTCCCCATGCATAGTGCTAAAACAACAATCGATAATCGTTTTATGTGCAATTTGCATGGATTGCGTTTTCAAGAAATCCGGATGGAGCGTGTACTGAGTTCGCATGAAAACGCGCGGGGCGCTTCAATGTTTACTGGTTGAACAACTGAGTTCTACATGTAAAATTACACGCCGCTCCTGTGCCTTTGCACCTTGCCGAAACGAAGTGACACGGTCGCGTACGATTATGAAGACTGGCGTCAATCCGTCAACCAAGTGCGCACATTCAAGATTGCAGACCAGTTAGTACTGCGCACACATTCGTCTTCCTCGTCGATCATGCAAATGCCCGTAGAGATTCTTCCCACTACTCTTAATTTGGTTTCAGTGCACGCACATATTCTGTCTTGAAGTCTCCAACGACGAAGTGCTCATTATATACGTACATTATTACATACACACGCTCAGCCTTTAGCAGCAGAAGCATCTGCCCGCTCGAAGCTCACATCGGCGCTCATCACCCTGCTGGCTCCCGCGCTCGTTTGAAGCTGTCAAGAACTGATCACGATGGCCTCGACTGACAAGGTAATTACCATGAAGCTGTTGGTGGACACCAAGTCCAACAGGGTGCTGTACGCGGAGGCCGGCAAGGACGTCGTCGACTTCCTCTTCACCCTGCTCACCCTGCCTCTCGGCCGGGCGGACAGGCTGCTCCGCTCCGTCGAAGGGAGCGTTGGCTCTATCGGCAACCTACACGACAGCGTGGAGCGGCTCGAGAACACCTACATCTGCCGTACTGACGCCAAGGGCGCCCTGCTCACGCCCGCCGGTGGCGTTGAGAGCGGCAATCTGCTCCAGCTTCACAAGGCGGTGGCACCGCCGGCAACCGCTCAAGCTTTCCGGTGCAACAGCAACCTCAGCAGCTATCCAAGCTGCAGGAACTACGTGACCATGGTAAGTGGCACGCCGTGTGCATATTGCGCTGTGAGGATGACGACGCCATTGCAAATTGTTGGTTCCGTCGGCGGCGCTCTGACGCCTGCTGCTGCAGCGGCCGGGTTTGTGCAGCGAATCGTGACTTACACTGTGATGGATGACTTGAATGTCGTGCATATGACTACCATCTCTGGGATCACACTCCTCAACACCTTCGGCATCACCGATATCCGCACTCTCCAGGAGAAGACCGTGCAGCTTGGTTACGCCGAGGTAAATTAAGGATGGCTGATCAGTAAACTGCTAGTAATCAAGACGGGTTTCGTTGATGCTTTAATTTACTTCCATTACTTGTAGGGTTTGGAGATGCTGAAGGCGTCACTGCAATCCAAGACGGTGCTAACTGACGTGTTCCTTGGGAAGAAGCGAAAGATCTGAAGAAGTAGAGGAACGAAATTTACATAGAGCGTATCTTTCCGTCCGAATAATGTCAAATCGTGCGACGCCGTTTCCGGCCGTCAGATGATTTCCGTGCTGCCCTTGTGGCTGAGCTTTCGATGATCTCACGGCAGTGTGCGTGAGATTATGACGATTACATGGGTGACATGAACATTGTTCCACTTCCACATTCCATGCCATGCCCTTCCAAATAGTAAAGGTTGTGAGTTTGTGACCTTGTTGGCTTGCTGTGTCTGTTATCGTGCCTTTTGGTTTGATTCATTTTTTTCCTTTTCCCATTAAAAATATTTTTTGCTTGTTTTTCACCGGTAAAATATGACTCTTCGCTTGAAGAATCATTAAGTTTTGTTTTGGCAAAATTTGTTCAGAAACACACCTAAACGGAGGGAGTAGACTACGACTTGTAATGCAAATTAATGTTTGAGATTATTTTTTATGATGTAAATCAATGGTTGAGTTTACAATACGCTTTCATTAGGAGGACAACATTTTTTTGGTTGGAAGTAAGTATCAAATAAGTATACGGGAGGAAGAAGCGAAACGTGAGAGTTTTCACTAACAAACACACAATCTGAGTTGTTCCAAACAAAAGGTATCAGAGGAAGTAAAAGTCGCAACTCTGATTGAGTTGTTCCAGAAACAATTAAGCATGAGAGGAAGTACAGGATCCTTGCGGGGGCTAAACATATACTACCTCCGATCCATAAAAAGTATCACTCATCTAGTACAAAGTTTGTACTAGCTTAATACAAAATGAGTGACATTTTTTATGGATCTGAGGGAGTAGGAGATATTATCTCTTACTTCTGTGACCTGAATGGCCTTTTTTTCTTTGTGCTTCAGTCGCCCTCGTTTGCTAAGCCCATATTAATATGAAGGACAACCCGTTCTCTTGTTTCTAACTTCAGTCCACTAAAGGCCCACACGCTGTACCACAAATTATCCATGATTGTTCATACTTCATAGGCACATGATGCTTGTCTCTGTTACTAACTCTTAAATGGTAAGATATGTGCAGAGTATGTAATATTAAATTTATTAGGTTTGAAAAATTAATTATATATGTAGTTCGTTATGTTACAATGTTTACCTATAATAGCACTACCTTCTATATTATCATTTTTACAGTGAGATTTCATTTATTTTACATGCATGGAATGCATAATACTATGATACTATGATACAATGATACTACCTCCTCAGTGGATAATCTACGAAACTTGTCAAATAGCCTCTCGAGAAACACCAGCTTGCTCGATGCACCTAGATCGAAAATGGCACATTCCTGTACAGTCAGTAACCATATATTTGAATAAGAACACAAAGCGATATTGTACGTGTCTGCATCACAGCATCAGTGAATTGCTCGTTTTGTGTTGCCAAGTCAGCTACATGACACATTTGGTCTACCGGGGCTAGAAGCCTAGAAACGTTGTTAAAGAACCATTCTCTGTATAATCTGCGTTAGTGGTTTTTTATTTAGAAAAAAGTAAATAAATGCAGGCACTTTTTCTTTTGCGGGGAATAACAACAGTCTAAGTGCTGTGTCCGCTGCATCAGTAGTTCAGTAGTACTGCTGTTCACGGTATAATTAACGCAAACCTCATCCCGTTTCCGTAGCGCGTTTTCAACCGAACCGTCGACTTATCTTCCCAATGCAGCTTTTGCTCACTGCTGCGCATCGAGCAACGCACGAATGACTGCTCGCAAGTTTCCCATGAAGGGGGCATCAATTTCTCTCATATTCCCCATGAATCTTGAGGTGCCTATATATACGGCTGGTGTGAGAACCTTTCATGCATCATCTCGTTCCATACTCTACTTCGTAGCCACCCCACATCCAGATCGATGGCTTCCAAGGACAGTGCTAGCAACAAGACTCTGACCATGAAGCTGTTGGTGAACACCAAGACCCAGCGTGTGCTGTACGCCGAGGCTGGCAAGGACGTCGTAGACTTCCTCTTCTCCCTCCTCACCTTGCCGGTGGGAACCGTCGTCAAGCTGCTCAGCACCGACACCATGGTCGGCAGCGTCGGCAACCTCTACGGCAGCGTTGAGAAGCTCGACGACACCTACGTTAGCCATGATGACGCAAAGAAAGCCCTCCTCGCCCCTGCTGGTGCTTGTGCAGGCGACAAGCTGCTCCGGCTACCCGAGCCGGAGACGGATGATTCTGGTACTCTTTATCGGTGCAGTTACACCGGTTCATCAGGCTGCAGGAACTACGTCACCAAGGTAAACGGCTTGCTGTGTCCGAATTGCCGTAGTCATGACATGACCACCCAGTTGCAGCCGCTGGTTGAGCCGGACGGTGGGTCCGGTGGCCATAAGGTGCCTCGTGCTATTGGCGCTGGGTTCGTGCAGGGGATCGTGACGTACACGGTCATGGACGACCTGAAGGTGTCGCCCATGTCGTCCATCTCTGGGATCACCCTCCTCAACACCTTCGGCGTTACTGACATCGGCTCGCTCCAGGAGAAAACCGTGCAGCTTGGCTACGACCAGGTAACTGATGTTAATTAGGATTAGTACCCATCCATTTATTATATTAAAAATTGCAAGTAGTGCATGGCTAATGGCTCTGTAATTTCATCGTGTAGGGACTGGAGATACTGAAGGCGTCGCTGCAATCAAAGACTGTTCTCACTGACGTCTTTCTCAAGAAGAAGCAAAAACCCTGAAGTCGTCACGCGCCATATTTTGCAGTCAAATTTGCATGCTGTTGCCACTGGATCGTTGTTTGCCACGTCTGATGTTGGTTTCTCTGGTTTACTTCATTCAGTGTCTGTGTTTGTCTTCTTTTCCTAGTGTTTGTGGTGTTGCTCCTAAAGATTATGTGAGTTATCTTGGTTTAGAAGTTGGCGTCCTGTAATCCTGTTTACTTATCATGTCTTGGAACTCTCTTATCTGGTCTCAAGAATTGTTTCGTCTTAAATGGTTTTCCTCTAAATTTTGTTACAAACTGCTATTTTTAATTTGACCAGAGATGAGCACATACAGAGCACGACTGAAAAGAAAAAAAAAACATTCTCAATGGAAAATTTGGAACTTAAGCAGCGAAGAAGGATCCTTGTTACCACTTCCATTTAACTACGTAGTGTCTGGCTTCTGTTAGACATGCTTCCCCGGATCGCTGAGTCGAAAACCCCTTTCCCCAGGAATGTTTACCCGTTTCTGCATGAGGAGATGGCTAACCCAGCGGGGCTTCCTGAGGCAGTTTGTTTTTATTGGAACGGGGTAAAAGATTTGGCCCAATCAATTAAATAAGATAGGAGTTGCTACAAACGGAAGAAGCAAATAAAACAAAACTACATGAGATTACTCTTCTGGTACAATTTCACACGAACGTTTCACACCCACGATGATCCGCAACATTGCATCTTTCTTGATAATCTGGAGCAAGTCAAAAGGTGGCGCGTGCTTGTTTTGAAAAACCCTTGTATTTCTCTCCTTCCACACCTTCCAAGAGACAAGCAAGGCAAGAAAGGCCATTGCTTTTCGATTCGTTCCATGATCAATAGTCATCTTTTGCCGCCAATCTCTAACAGAGAGGGTAGGCCATTGGGAAAGATCAAGGTGATGTAATCCCATTCAATCCTTTAGAAGGCCCCAAAGGAAATTTTCAATTTCTGAAGGAATGGTACCACAAACGGCTTTGTGACTGGCTGTTTTACTGGCGCTACCAACCTATGCCATGAGACTAGTCATAGTGGGAGTAACATAGGTAGTAACATAAGTGCCACGTAGGTAAAATTAGTGATGTGTCAAGTATTTAATGAAGAGAGAGATGATGGTGGTATCATAGGTAGATACCGTAACATAGCGGTTTTCGAGACAAGATGAGTCTATAGCCTAATGAATGCATTACTATATGATACTACTACTATGATACTCCCCACTATTTAGATAGTAACATAGACTAGTATCATAAGCATGATACCACTCTATGATACTCCCCACTATGACTGGTCTGAGTGTTTTGGAGTTTCCAGCAGGCTCATCGGGGAGCTCAACAAGTTGATTTGTTACTTTTGCTCGGGTCACAAGCATGATCGCCGGGTATCCACTGGCTATCTTGGTACAAAGTCACGGCTGAATGTTGGAGATATGGGTTTTCGTGATTTCAAATTTTTTAATCGAACATTTTTGCCTTGTCAGGTGTAGAGATTGCTGCATTTTCCGGACAGTTTGTGCGTGCGAGGTCAGATACTACCCAAAATTGCCATCTTCTTGACAAGACATTCATTCAAAATGTTAAGGCTTCGTGGCAAGGTGTTATTCATGGACTTGAGCTCCTTAAGACGGGCACAATTTGGCGCAATGGTTCTGGTTCTACAGTGAAAATTTGGCGCGACAATTGAGTGCCGCGACCAGGTAGTGTGATGGTGTCGGGTATAAAGGAAACAGATTGCTACTGTATTGTAATTGCAAAAGCACGCAGCTTGGTACGCAGCATGAGTGACCCGAACGGCCAATCCAGAAACTGCATTAGCAATGTTAGGTCACGTGTTTGATGATCCATGCAACTGCAGTGCAGGTTCAAGAAATACTGAGGGCGTCGTTGTAGTTCAACACCGTACTGATTCGATCGGTCTGTTAAGTGCTAAAACAAGAGGTTGAAACGACCTCCCCTGTCTCGCCCCCGCGTGGGCGAACAGGGGAACCCTAGCCTCGCCGCCGCTCCTCTCTCCCTCCTCCCCTCGCCCTCCCCGCCGTCGTCGGGTCGGGCCCTGTCTGTGCGGGGCCATCGCCGGTGGCGGCGGTATGTCTTCCCCCGCGCGGGCGTAGGCTGGCGGCGCGGCGCGCAGCTCCTCGCGGCGGCGTCTTCTCGGCCGGCTTCGGTCCGGCTTACGCTGGGTGTCCAAGGTGGAGGTGGTGCGGCCGTTTGGTCGCAGGGAGGCGTCATGGCCGGGGCGCGGCTGGCTGGTCGCCGGCGTGCGACCGGTTGTCGTTCCCGGCTCGGATCTGGGCCCTTGGGGCTCCATCTGGGCTGGGACGGGCTGCCCAGGCTTGCAGGCGTCTCTCCCAGTGGACGGAGTAGCAGGCACCTGTGCTCGGGAAGGCGGCGTCGGCGGTGCCCTGGCTGCAATGCGGCGGCGGGCTTTACGGGCCCTTTTGGGCTCGGCCGGGCCAGGCGGGCCTGGTTTGCCCAGCTGCTGCATCCGGTCGGCTACTGCCTTCCGACGGTGGAGGCAGATCCCTCCCGCGTACCACCGTACTGCTGACCCTTGCTCGGCTATCGTTGCTCGGTTCTACCGGCCCCACGACATGGACAGCGGTGCGACGACGGAGATGATTGCAAGATCGTTATGGCGTTTGCTAGTGGGCGGGAGGATTGGTGGAGCCATATGGAGCATTCGAGGGTGTGGTCTGTTGGAGGTCGGGCGTAATGCCTATCGAGTCTCGACACTGACGCGGTGACGCCCACGGGTGTCACCATCCTTCTTGAAGGGCGTCAGGTACCTCCTGCCGACCCCTCAGCGGACCGGGACAAACCCTAGGACACACTCCGGGGGAAACCCTTGGAATTGTTCAAGCAACAGTGTCGGCATCGTCGCCCCCTTCTTGGAGGTGTTGCTTGGTCGGAGTGCTTCGGACGGCTAGGAGCGTGGTGGATGTCTCCGGAGGGCGCAGCGGTTGCGAGTCATTTCTGTTTTCGTCAAACCGCCGTTGTCGGCTTTATTTTCTCTTCTTTGGTCTTTTTTCTTTCTTTTGGGCAGGATTGTGCTGTTTGCCCCAGCCTTGGTCTTGTGGTTGTTTCGGTTCGTTGCTATATTTATATAGCGGGGCGTAAGCCTATTTCGAGAGTTCAACACCGTACTCACCGAAGTTTTAACTTCGCCCGTAAACAACCCCCGGAAACGAACACAACTACACAAGTTCACAGCTTGTTTCCCGAATTGATATCCAACAAGTGCTCATGTGCTTTCCGTGATTTTTTTGCACGACTTTTAAAGCCCCAATCTCCGCCTTTAACCACTGTCATCAGTGTGCTTAAAATTCGTTTAGAAAACTTTCGGGAAAGCACATGAGCACTTCTCGAGATTCAGTCATTGGCTTCCTCGATTAGAAGGTACCTGTCAGCTATGGTTCAATAACATCGTATGAACTGGCACACTGTAAAATCGGGTAACGTTAATGCATCTTTCAGCTACCTACATTTCTAGGTTCCTCTAACTGTTATTCTGGTTTTCATTCTTAATTTACATCTCCCTAGACTTCATCTTGTGATTTTGAATGGGCAGATGGAGTAAGAAGTAAGAACATACCATCCGTTCGATTATATCAAAAGACCGGCAACACAGTAGTACATGATCCCAACCTTAATATCATCTAGAGATAGAAAAATATACATTATTGAATTGGTCTATCTGCAAGACTCATATCTACCTCAAATTGAACTGAAGCACCAAATATTTATCAATCACCAGCCATATATCTGCGCGGCAAAGGTGGCATGTGGTGAGAGGGAGGCCAAGGTTGGTGAAAGGAAAATCTTTTCAAATGCAAATTAAGTGGTTGGTCACTTGAAGCTAGGTGTCATCGTCGTAACAGATACAAGTGGTGTGACTTTTCTGTGAATTGACGTTGAAACCCAAGGTGTTGGTAGAGATTCCGAAAATTCTCGTGATGACATCAACAAGATCGTAACCACTGCCGCCATGGTTGCTGATAGCATTTCGATTGAGCTGAGCCACGGAAAATTGTCGGTGTGCTTGGGACGTCGAGACTTAGAGGAGATTAGCAAGTAGTATAGTATAAGGTTGGTACTCCTGCGCGGCCCTGCGTACCAGCTTGGCGATGGGCGGGCGTCCCAGCAGCTCGGCAGGGACGAGGGAGCGCTCCGTCTCCTCGCCCTCGGCGCCCACCTCCACGGGCACGGAGACGCAGCGAAGAAGCCTGCCTTTCTTTATCGGAGGAGGGAGTGAGGAGTAATGTAGGAGGTGGGAGAGTGGATGGGCGGCGCAGTGTGGAGGGTGTGTGGTGTGGGTGGTGGATATATAGGCTGGCGGCGTTTCCGTCGACCCAGCCGACGAACTGGCGGCGGCCTCCTCCTCCGGCGACGGATGCCGGCAGCGACCCCGGCCCGGGAGCTCGCCGAGGTGGGAGCAATGCCGCTAGGCGCCGGACTAAGGTCCAGCGTCAGGCTGTGCGGCCTCCGGACCAGACTTCAGAACCCCGGCATGGGCTGAGCAGGTAGCTCGTGGCGCCGGCGCCGACGTCCACCACGAGGCCGAGCCCCACGGGCTCGGAGTCTCAGGTCCTGGCCGAGCGCGGGGATCGGAGCAGGAGCGCCTTGGGGTCGAGCGGCGACGTCGGGCTCCGCTCGGACTCGCCGTCCGGGGAGCGCTTGGCGGCGGCGAGCCCGACAAAGAGCGTCGCCGACACGTTTTAGGATAAGCTAACCAAGACGCGCGAGCGATTAGTCTACCCCACGTGCTGGCCCACATCGCCCGGTCTTCTGGATCTGCGTGCTTCAACGGTCAGGATAGGACGGGTGGACGAACGCACGTACGGAAAACCGCTCTCTGCTGAAAACGTAATGAGGCGCGTTACCACAAGCCACGGGGGAGCCGGGTTCCATTATCAGAGAGCGTGGGAGCTAAAACAGCCGACCTAAAGCAAAAACAAAAGAGCGGGGGAGCTAAAACAGCCAAACCACAAGTACGTAATGCCTGCAGATATAACCTTCCTTTGGATCTTACCACAAGTATCTAGTTAAGTGTTTAGACTAGATGCATTCGTATCTAGACAAAGTTGAGTCCATTAATATGGATCGGAGGGAGTATTAAATTCGTAATAGGGACAAGAATAATCCAGAAGGAGATGAAACAAGGTTTCAAATCAAAATTTTAGAGGGTATATTGATGAAAAGAGATAAAAGACAGCAAATATGAAAACTCCCGACAGAAACGATAAGAAAGACAAAGGAAAAATGAAAGAAAAAAAATAAAATGTAAAAAAGAATTTAGAGAGTTTTTAAAAATCTAGTAGACGCATGGTAAAGAATTCAAGAAAATATTAAAAAAAATACTCTTTACCAAGTGTTTTATGGTAGGCACTCGTGAGAAACAAAAAAAGAAAAATGTGAAAAATCATTGTCAATAAACAAAGGGAAAAACAAGAAATTGCATCTACTTACTTTGTTAGGAAAGTGGATGTACAATAAGACACCTTGCTCCAATTCGTAACAACCGCAGTACACGCTTCTCTTACGATATTCCTTTTGAGAGAAGAATTTAAGAATACAAAAATATAAATACTCGTTAAAGAAATTAAAACAAAATAAATAAAAATAGCAGACAGAGTTCCCTACCTTTGCCGACGGCCATCATAATAAATCGTTTCCCTCCCCAGGTCCAATCACACTTCTTCCCATGCACGCATGCACGCTCCTCTCTCTCTAACCAGACCCTGAGCACCTGTGAATAGTACTGGCCGAAGGCGTCGGTGCGCCGCAAAACACACCAATACGCGGCGCCACCGCCCACCGGAGTCTAGCCTATATGATTATATCTCTTCTTCCCGCTACACCAAATTTTGCCCGGCCAAGCTGGACACATCCCTGAGCTTCGAGATCCAAATGGCAACCACCACCACGAGCACCGCACTGAGCATGAAGCTCCTCATCGACACCAAGGCGCGGCGCGTGCTGTTCGCGGAGGCCAGCAAGGACGTCGTGGACTTCCTATTCTCCCTCCTCTCCCTGCCGGTCGGCACGGCCGTCAAGCTGCTCGGGGAGGAAGCCATGGTCGGCAGCGTCGGCCGCCTCTACGTCAGCGTCGAGAAGCTCTACGCCACCTACGTCCAGCCCGGCGCCGCCAAGGACGCGCTCCTCCACCCCACCGTCTTCTCGGCGGCGGTCAGCAACCAAAGCGCCCTGCTGGGCTTGCCGACGCCGCCGTCCCCACAGCCGCAGCCGCCCAAGAAGTTCTACAGATGCAACAACCGGTGCGGCTGTTTCGACAGAGGATACGGCAGCTGCCAAGGTTACAGCAGCTGCCGGACGGAGAGTTGCCGTGCCTACATCACGAACATTTACGCCACAACCTGTACGTCTTGCCAGTGCCCGATGACCACGGAGTTGACGCTCCTGCCGTTGGCCGGGTCCGGAGGCCAGGTGATGCAGGCGGCACCCGTCCTCGCTGGGAAAGGGTTCGTGCAGGGCATCGTCACCTACACGGTGATGGACGACCTGGCCGTGACGCCCATGTCGTCCATCTCCAGCATCACCCTGCTCAACACCTTCGCCGTCAGGGACCTCAGCGCGCTCCAGGAGAAGACAGTGCAGCTCGGCTACAACGAGGTGAGATCGATCATCAGTTCATCACTCATAACTTCATAAGCAGTTATTTATGTTTCTATTCGCGTTTGATTTGTGAAGATCTGTATCGAGCGATTGCACATCATTTTTTCAGGGACTGGCGATTCTGAAGGCGTCGCTGCAGTCCAAGACCGTCCTCACCGACGTCTTTCTTGCAAAGAAGACCGCCGGCAACGCTTGAATGCCCGCACATCGCCATAGTAGTAGCTCGATCCAAGTAGGCGTAATTAGGTTGGTTCTTTTGTATGAAGATTTGCAAAAGATCGTAGCTCGATCAATGCAGGCTCAAGTAGATTGGTCCTTTGTTTAAACATGTGCTAGAGCTGGTAGCTCGATCCATCAAGCTTAATGTGGTCGGTCTTCTCTTCTGTGTAAGCACTGATCTGAGTTTACAGCCTAGCTTACCTTAATTAGCAACTTTTGTAATCTCTATTATCAGCTGGCTGGCGTTAACTAGAAAAATCTTCAGGTTAGCCGTTCAGTAAGATGGGACCTACTTACTACACCATAATATATAGAAAACAGTAAAATGTATGTTGAAAAAAGCGGACAAAACCTATCAATAAGATGAGGCATACTTATTACACCATAAGTCTATAGACAATGGTACAATGTATATTGAAAAAGCACTCGTAAGAAAAGAAATCATAAAATAATACCTAAAACTAACATTAGGTCTGAAATAAATATTGTAATTTTATTGTTTTGTTCCCTATATCCATAAATTAACATTATTCTATTTGTTATGGACTAACTATAACCTTGTGGACAACTCATAAAAATCTAGGTGGAAGCGCCAGGAAGATGCCTCACATGCCGCGGCTCATTTGCATCCTTTTTCCCCCTATAGGGCGAGGGCATGCATGCAGTAGCGCATTCATTTTCTGAAAATTTAAAATGATTTATCTATTAAACCAGATTAGCTATCTGTTTATGCCGCTAGATTTGTCCAAACTAAATCCATTATTAATATATTTAGATGAAAATAAAAAATCTACATTGGTTACCAACTTACCATATTGCGGTACTATGCCTATCAGATTAACACGAACAATTATCAAGATACTTATAAATTGTTCCTAGATGAATTTTTAGATGTTTTAAAACACTTATGACACAATATAATCGGATGTGATAAAATTTTCCCGTTACATCAGTTATCAGATTAAACATTATATTTAACATGTTAGTATTGAATAGCTATCATGATAATTATTTATGGTTATCATATAATTGTTCTGATAGTTTTACACATTGCAATGATATGTTCAACTAGTTAGTAAGAGTTTCAGGGCTTATTTGATTCATAGGATTGTCATTTGTATAGGACTCAAATCCTACGGGATTTTTTCCTTCCAAAACATTTGATTCATAGGATCATTTCTTATAGGAACAAATCCTATAGGAATCTTATAGTACAAACTTTATAGGAAAATAACATGAGCTCTAACCTCTTGGAAAAATTCCTTCACCACAATCAAACAAACTTCCTCTTCCCATAGGATTCACTTGGACATGCCATCCTAATCCTATAAAATTCCTATTCCTATACTTTCTCTACCCTACGAATCAAACGAGCCCTCAGGGCTTGTTGACTCAAAGGAATTTCATAGGATTTTTTACAGGATTTTATCCCATATGAATTTTTCCTTAGTTAGTCATTTGTATTCATAGGACTAGTTCCTATAGGAATTTTTCCTATAGGAATCTATGTACTACTTCCTATAGTATTTTCAACATCCACTTCAAGCTCATTTTACAATTCTTTCAATGGAATTGGGTACAAACCAAATACTATAGGGTTGGAGTGGACATGACATAGCAATCCTATACATTTTCTATTTCTTTGTCTTTCCTATCCTACAAATAAAACAAGCCCTCAGTGTTTTCAAGATCTAAGAAATGATACCGTTACACATAAATTAGTATCATTCGACCTTAATGTGGTGTAGAAAGATGCATAGAATCTGATAGCCTAGTGATGACTCGTGATAACGTAGATGATACTTGCGTCCAAAGAATATGAGTTAGGTTGAGACTCCAAGTGTAGAGTGTATAGTATAGGAAGACTATTTTCCCTACGAGGGTGACTCGACGGTTTATATCGAACTCTCGAGTAACTGTGTGTAAACTAGAAAACCTACAAAACAAAGCAAATTGTTTTGTGCGCTCAACCTCACCAAGTGGTTGTTAAGCACAAGGTGTGTGAGTAACATATGAAAATAAAATATAAATGCAAAACAAGAAATAAATATGTAACAATATGAGTGTCGATAGTGTTTTTTGGTTCTATATGTTGAATGCAAGTAATAAAAGTGTTTTTTGTATTGTTGTATTTTTAAATGGCTGAAAATGAAAAGTGGATATGAAGTGTTGGAAATGTGTTTATTATGATTAAAAATGGACCAGTGTTTATGGTTTCATGAAAGCACTCTCTATTTAATAAAGTGGTAGATAACGGAACACTAGAATTGACAGACTTGAATGCAACAAAGTTTTATGACAAGTTATAATTATATGGGAACCGTTAGTCAGATGTGTCGGGCAACGAACGGAACCTTGGTTAGGTAGTTTTATGTCGTCTGCTGCTCGCTTGACTCTGATTGATGCATGCCTCTCTAGCCTTCCAATATTCTCAATGTGCCTCTTCCTCGTGGGGGATGGGACTTATGCTGGTTTTGACAAACATAGGGGTAGATTCTTTTGGGAAGGGGATGGTAACAAACGCAAATACAATATGGTGAAGTGGGAGCACTTGTGCCTTCCTCGAGACCATGGTGGTCTAGGAATCATGAACTCAAAAAATGTGAACATAGCTGTTATGACCAAATGGATATGGCGTATGTTCACTGCTGAACCTGATGATTCTAGCATCTGGTCGAGAATTATGAGAGCTAAATATGATGAGCATGGCTTGTTTTCCTCCTCCCCCAGTGTGGCATAGCATTCATAAGATAAAGCACGTGTTCTGGGTGTGGGCTCGGTTCCACCTTGGCTCTATTGTCTCTATCGCCTTTTGGCATGACTTGTGGGTTGGCAGAGGGCCTCTGAAAGTCACATACCCTAGACTGTTTGATATTTGCTCCATCAGGACATTCTCGTCTCTCAAGCGGGGGGTTGGAACCTGTCGTTTAGAAGAACCTTAGGCCAGGCTGAAGTTGACAACTGGCAGCAACTACAAGTGGACTTGCGGGATTTGGTGCCCGAGCCAGTGCAGACTGTGTCTTGGCCACCGGAAGCCACTAATTCCTTCTCCTCTTCCCTATACAGAAAATTGTGTAAACAACACCAACGACCTGCAACCAAGAGTCTCCGACGCATCACTACCCCGCTTAAAATCAAGATTATCCTTTGGCAACTTGCCAGTGGCAAACTCCCATCAAGCGACAAATTGCCAAACGCCAGGGTCCCTCAGATAGTATATCATATTCTCTTTAGTTTCCTTTTTGCCCAGTTTCTCTGGAGCGGTGTTCGCACGATGTTGTAAAAGGACTTGAACCCTAGATCCTTCGTCGAGGCTGCGGCCATCTTAGACTAGTCATAGTGGGAAGTATCATAGAGTGGTATCATGTTTATGATACTAGTCTATGTTACTATCTCAATAGTGGGGAGTATCATAAGAGTGGTATCATATATTCATGCATTTATTAGCCTATAGACTCATCTTGTCTCGGAATCCGCTATGTTACGGTATCTACCTATGATACCACCATCACCTCTCTCTTCATTAAATACTTGCCACATCACTATTTTTGCATACGTGGCACTTATGATACTACCTTTGTTACTCCCACTATGACTAGTCTTAGACAAATTTTTGGGCAAAACTAGACGTTCATTGTGGTTTTATTTTGCAATTCAAGGCTAGGTGCTTTGGGTTACACGCAATAAATATTCCATTGAAGTTGTCTTCCCGCGCCAACCTGCTGACTTCTTATTTTTATGCTACAATGACGCCTGCTGATCAAGCCTGATCTCCTGCCGTTCGCGGACGAGCTCAGGACGCTGGTTCAAGATCTCTTCTCCTCCACCGATACGCTAGTGCCTCAACAGCACGCGGATGGAGTGCCTCCGTCTTAAGTTATCTAGCCTAGACTATGAATTGCAAACTTGTTCGGGCCTACGGCCCCTGCATTGTATTATTACTTTAAACCTGTGTGTGCTGGTGCTCTCATCCAACATGGTTGCCTTTGTTACACTGTCGTGAGGCTTTATTAAGTTAAAGTCGGGTATGTCTTGCCTTTTATTTGTAAACATCTCGCCTAGGTGGTTGAAAAAGTAATTGGGATCTTCCTTATAGCCCAAACAGGTCAAGCATTGTGTGTGGGGGGGGGGGGGGGGGGTTAAGCATGGCACATACGGTGAGACCAAGCTTAAAACCCAAACTAAACTTAAGAAGTGGAGACGCCTACCAGTGCAATGCATACCACACATCCAATGTAAAAATAGGCTAGTACCTTGACACTTGCAAGTTGCAACATCCCGACCTTGTCTCCTCGGCTTCACAAATAGATACAGTACGCTACTGGCTAGCTTGAGCATGGCCCGCAAGTCGCTGCGAGGTGCGAGCCTCCTCATCACACCATCACCTTGACATACATCGACTGATGGACATGGACTGCCGTGCGAGCAGGGATCCCCGTCAATGGCTCAGGCTTTGTCACGCTCACATACCTGCCAACACAAGTTGCTTTGCTCTTGATGAACACACGTCTGCCCCCTCTCTCTCGTCCCCGTTCCGTCGCCTCAATCCAATCACATATGGACTCCCGGTGGGAGTAAAAAATATGCATTCGATGGCCATTCAAGCCGAGCTCTACTTCTCCATTAAATACAGCGCACGGCGCGCTCGGATTCAAGCCCATTTCTCAGATAGAGCCAGCCAAAACACCGCCTCGGCGCCTCCGAGATCCGAGCCTCCAAGATGGCGACTACCACCACCCCGACGCTGAGCATGAAGCTGCTCATCGACACCAAGGCGCGGCGCGTGCTCTTCGCGGAGGCGAGCAAGGACGTCGTCGACTTCCTCTTCTCCCTCCTCGCCCTCCCGGTCGGCACCGCCGTCAGGCTGCTCGGGAAGGAATCCATGGTCGGCTGCGTCGGCAACCTCTACGGCAGCGTGCAGAAGCTCGACGGCACCTACGTCCAGCCCGGCGCCGCCAAGGACGCGCTCCTCCACCCTTACGTGGTCTCCCCGGCGGCCAGCGCCAGCAGCACCCTCCTCTTCTTGCAGGATCCATCTTGTCCTGGCGAGGTATTCTTCCAAGTTCTAAACTTGTAATGTCACAACTGCTACTCCTACGTCCGTGCATCAAGTTAGTATATATCTGTCCTTAAACCTTGTTTTAATCAGGAGACGCAGGCCGTGCGCGGCGTTGGCGGGAAAGGGTTCGTGCAGGGCATCGTGACGTACACGGTGCTGGACGACCTCACCGTGACGCCCATGTCGTCCATCTCAGGTATCACGCTGCTCAACACCTTCGCCGTGGAGGACCTCACCGCGCTCCAGGAGAAGACGGTGCAGCTCGACAGCGCCCAGGTGATCGATCATCAGTTTATCTTTTCGTTTGTGTTTGTTATAATTAAGCATATGCATCATGTCATATATGCTGCATATTTCTTGTGCAGGGTCTGGCGATCCTCAAGGCGTCGCTGCAGTCCAAGACCGTCCTCACCGATGTTTTCCTGGCGAAGAAGCCGCCCAGCAACGCTTGAAGGCGCGGTTCTGCATCTGGCAAATAATGGACATTGACAATCATGCATGTACAGTTGGTTGGTTTGGTCCTTTTGAATGAACTTGCGCAAAGGCTGCTAGCTCGATCCATCTACCTTAATTGGGTATTTAGGTTGGTCTTCTATGGAAGCAACAAACTATCCTACTTTAGGTCTGTAGCATCTTATGGTGGTAATCTCTAGTATCATCTGCCGTCTATTAGATTCTAGTAATATCCTGCGTACTTTCCCAGTTACTCCAGGTTGCAGTAGTGCTTCTGTTTATGCTTGTTGCTTGGGTTTGAAGTGCTTCTTCTTGTAACACTGTTTCAACGCGTGTGTGGCAGAATGATTTATTTTCTCTTGTTCGCGTTGAAGGTCAATAGGCTAGTGTTTAGTATAATTAATCTTCCAATAGTTGCAAGAGTGCTTGCACACACTGACATGCATAAATGAAACTGTGCAGAGCAGGACTGCCGCACTGATGAACATGCAGTAAATTAAACTCATTTGCATTTTTCACCTGAGATTCTTGCATTTTGTTTCTACTCCACTTCCTTTAAGAAACAATCACCGAGCACGGCGGTGAAACACGGCACGGCGGCTCGTCGCCGTCTCAGCTCTATTCCTCCGGTGAGATTGAAGCGGGAGAGGCGGCGGAGGTCTTCGTCTGCTCAGGGTAGTGCGGGGAGGTGCCTAGCCGCCCGGCGGCGTGATGGCGGACGATTTTGGCCGCGCTCGCGGAAAAGTAAGTACATTAAATGGGGTAATTTTGAGCAATTGCTATCTTCGCCTAGGACTAACACTGGGTCCTGCTGGTCAGGACAGAGTGAATATAGAAAAGAGTAAAAAGTGGAAGGAAGTACATTAAATTGGGTAATTTTGAGCAAATCCTATTAAATTGGGTAAGAGTGTCACAAATTTAATCTTAGGAGGTAAAATGTGGAATTCATTCAAAATACAAAATCTTGAAAAAGTACTCATTCTCTCTACGGCAAAAAAAAAGAGAATGTGTAGAGACGGTGTGAGTGCCATTGGTGAAATGTAGTCGCCGCCAAACGATTTTACGCCTAAATTAGTTGCAATATTCGTAGTCCATGATCCTTCTATTGATGTGGATTGTTAAAATTTAGGCCCAACAAGCTGGCAGTCCAAAAAGACAATTCTAAAATGTCAAATCCCATTTCAGTTGTCAACTCAAGTGTATACAGTTGGGGCTAAACTTTAGTTCCACTTGCTAGTTGTAGAGGAGCGGCACCACCTTATACCTTATAAGGTGGAGTGTTGTGCTATTTGGTAAACATGTGAGAACAGTAGCCTCTCTTGCGCTCCTCCTCCGCCGCCCGTCACGACGCTCTGCGGGTTGTGGAAATCTCATTGAGTCGATCTTTACTTTTACTTTTACAGTTAGGGAAAAACGGTTCTAACGGACGCGTCACAGTTGGCTCACGTTGTACCTGTTAGGATTTTCGTAAGCCGCACAATATAATGCCTTGCACTGCGTCTTCCTGGACGATCTCCGGGTCCGTGGGCGGCTCGTCTCCAACATTGTCTTCTCCAAGAAGATTTTGCCTTCGCTGCTCCAACGACTACTTCATCTACTACCGTTTGATACGTTTATCGGAGGAATCTCCGCCATAGTCCTCGGTCGATGATAATTTGTTGTCATTATTTACTCACAATATTATCGTTGTTTACTTACTCTTTGTGGGTGTTTATCCTTGGGGGCGCTGGTCGGCGGAATCTCCGCTGGTCGGTGAAATCTCCGCAACTGTTCCGTGATTGACGTCATTGCCATTATTATCTACTATGCAATTTATGATTTTGTTGATAACCTGCTGTTTTACAATCATTATCGTGAAAATATCTTGGGAAGATCTATTTAAATTTGACTAAGAACTTAACCTTCTCACTCGACTAGATTGAGTCACCAGTGCCACCCGCCAAACACACCAGCTCAGCCATGCGTCATTCTAATGGACGGACCTAGCTTAGTAGGATTAACGGGTCCCCTTTGATGTCACCCATTTGGCAAGTCTAGTCGATAAACTAAAAGGGAATGGAGAAAGAGATAGGCACATTTTGTGAATGTGCATGGGCAGCTAAAAAATGCTCACGCCCCGTGCTTGCATATGGCTACAAAAAAATTGTGATGGAGATATTAGACCGTGTATGCAGCAGAGAGGTCACTAGCAAAGGAGAGAAAAAACGTAGGTAAATACCAATGCAACTCCACACCTAAGCGTAGGTAAATGTTATCGGCATACTACACGGGAAATGCAACTTCACGACAATGAGAATCTTCTCTGATTATCTAAAACGGCAACATGCTTTACGATCCGTTTAAATTTTATTAACTATCCTTAAATATCAATGTATTCAATAATTTTAAAATTTATGTTATTCAATCTTCAAATTCATATACTAACAGGAAATTTATATACATGCGTTTATAAACTAAATTAAAATTGTGTATTAACATATTCTCACTTCGTTCTGAATTAATTGATTCAGATTTAGTTTAGAAAAATGCTTCCAATAACCCGACTGTAGCTACAGTCGGGTGCGACGCGCGCGCGTCTCTCCGCCTGCTCCGTGCCGCACACTGGCCGCCGCCGACGCTCCTCCCAGGGTCGCCGCCGCTGCTCCCGGCCAGCTCCGTCCCGCCACTCCTCCCTGGGACACCGCCCCGCCGCTCCTCCGCGCCGCGCGTCGTCGCTCCTCCGAGTGTCTTCCTCTTCCTTCTTCCCGGCTTGGCACGCCCCGTCGACCTTCAGCTCAGGATGCCAGCACGACGCGGGTGACTGCGCCCGCCTCGACGGTCTTGCTCACCATGCTCCGCAGCCACGACGACATCGCGGGATCACGGCGTCTCCGCTTGGGGGCTTGACCTGCGCTCTGCTCTTGGCTCCTCTTTTGTCTTTGTCTTCAGTTCAGAGTTGGGCTGTAGCAAATACAGTACTCCGTATTAATGTAGCACTACCCATGGCAAAGGCAGGCCGGTGTTGAGGATTTTTTTATCAATGCTACATACCGTGTCTAGAATGTATATATTGTTTTTGTCCTGTAGCCACCGGCAAAGTGCTACATTAATATTTGCTACAATGAAAAAATATGGTGGATACGTTGTTGATTTGTGCTACATCGACACACCAAAAGTGTTAAATTCGTGTTCTGCTACGATTTTCAAGTTTTTGTACAAATGTTTGCAAAATCAATGTCATATTTCAGAAATGCTACATACGTTCTCTATTTGTGCTACATTTATGTGATTGAAATGCTATTGAAGTTTTTGCTACACTTTGTCCAAATATTGTAAATAACTGTTGATTTTCTCAAAATGCTACATACGCAGCGGTTTTGTGCTACATTGATGTGGTCAAGATGTTACAAAAGTTTTTGCTATACTTTTTACCAAACTGGCGTAAACCGATATTATATTTCCCAAAATGGTACATACAATATCTGGGTTTTGCTACATGTAGATTTCAAGATGTTGCAAAAGTTTTCTTAGAGGAGAAATTGTTTCGTGAAAAAGTACAAATATCTTTGTTGCAGATAGATTTTTTGCAACGTTGGTCGGACACAAAGTTTTCCAAAAATATTTATTCGCTACATTTGGTGTTCCATGAACAGAAAAAAATGCTATATTTGATGTGTATAAATTGCTACATTTCGACAAACTGGTGCAAATCAATGTCGTATTGTTTGACGTACAAAAAAAATCACCTTCAGATTTTTTTGCTACATAGGTGTAGAGATATCGGAAGTTCCATGAAATCTCATGTTTTGTTGACCTGATTAAATGGATAGTATTCGGAATGGTCCAATCATGTGAAAAGGCAGGAATAGAATATTGTTTACTCATGGAGGCGTGACGTCATACCAAAGCGACCTCTCGCTGCAAGACACATGCATGCTTATTCGCTCACGCGCACTGCCGGTAAAAAGAGTAGTAAGTCTGGATGATATTTCTAACTATCGGTTCATCTTTTCTGGCGCGTAAGCTTCGCGGACGGTTCGTCCCTCACGCCCTAAATCACCCTGAAACACGTGGTGAACGGAGATTGGTTAACCGTTGCCGCTCAGCCCCACTATAAAATATCGATCCGTTCTCTGTGCGCAACACCATCGCTCATCGTAGCAGGCCGATCAAGTAAGTAAGCACCAGCCCGATCGATCCCAGGGAGCTTAATTAATCCTGTTTCTCACATCCTAGTTCGTGACTGATCGACCAGGCTCGACGTACCCCACACATGGACACCCTCTCCATCGTCACCAGCGGCGGCGAGGTACGTACGTACGGATATGTCAAATAACGAAATATGGACATTATACGTACGTTGTCAATTGAGAGTTACACAGCTCAACACGATCTTAATAGCCTCTTACGATATCCTCTTTACCTGCGTGCAACGCAGATTGCTGGGGCCGTGGCCACTGCTGCGCACACCGGCGTGCTCTCAACACAGCTCATCATCAACACGGATCCTATCGACTCTCCACCGCAGGTGAGAAAAAGAGACTATTAGGTCCTTTTTGGATCATAGAATTAGAAAACTAAGAATAGAAAAACACAGGAATTAATTTGATAGGATTGCAGAGAAATATTGTAACGATTATTATTTGGATGGAACACAAGAAAAATACAGGAAACATGTCTTGACCCTCCGTGTATGCGTGTACAAAAGAGATTAAAGTGGATGTTAAAATTCCTAAGAGATTGGGTGTAGAAATGCAATCCAGAGAAGGTGTCAATCCTTATTTCTTTGATCCAAAGGGATTTCTTAGGAAAAATTCTAATGATTGAAATCCTACAATATTCTACAATCCAAATAGACCCTTATTTATGACTAAAAATAATGGGGGCAATTAAACAAACACACATGAAAAAACCCCAAATAAAGACAAAACCACATCCACATATATAGAACACAAGAAATACTGTAAGGATTATTATTTGGATAGAACACAAGAAAAATACAGGAAAATGTCTTGACCCTACGTGTACGCGTGTACAAAAGAGATTAAAGTGGATGTTAAAATTCCTATGAGATTGGAGTGTAGAAATGCAATCTAGAGAAGGTGTCAATCCTTATTTCTTTGATCCAAAGGGATTTCTTAGGAAAAATTCTAATGATTGAAATCCTACAATATTCTTATAAAAATTCTACAATCCAAATAGACCCTTATTTATAACTAAAAATAATGGGGACAATTAAACAAACGCACATGAAAAAACTCCAAATAAAGACGAAAACACATCCACATATACAGAACCTAGTTGTTGTGGAAACCAAAAACGCTGTCTCGTCATAATTGCACCATCGTAGCTCTTGTTGGTGATGGACATCAAATAGTTCGCACCCAATGAAGTATTTGCAAAGATATTTACATTATCTTATCTCATTGAAACTCCATAATAGTGGATCATCACCTACGATAGAGATGGACAATCCCTGTATAATATCAGACGGATTGTACACCGATCAAGGCATGCATTCAAGCTATCAGACCCACACTAAAGCCGACAAACAAAGTCGTCATCTTTGAACGCGGGAGGGTAAAAAAACTCCGAAGCTCCTTGTACAACACCAAACCAAGCTTAGCTGAGATGTGATCGGAGCTGAAGGCCTTTTATTCAAGAGAACACAATTATCACCTCTTGAATGATGTCACCAATCAAAATAATTATTCATGGTATAGAGGAGAGACAATAATCCTAACATCAGATATGCATATATATATATATATATATATATATATATATATATATATATGTTTATTTGTATTTTACATTGCCGAACTGATATGTGAGGCTGCTTCCATTGCACAGGGTGGAAACGATGGCGATTCCGGGATCAGCATAGGTCCTGCAGGTGAAAACGTGCCAACTCATAAGACAACGATTCAGCTTGTCGCACGTTGGATATTGACAATGGCCTTGCTCACCATAGTGATGGACGTACGCACTGCGCTCTATAAGGCTCCCGGTGGAGTATTTTTCGGCCACAATAAGCCCGCGTACTACATTAGCCTAGCCATCATTTTTGCATTTGGAGTTGCAGAGCTCTTCATCGGCTTCTGGGTTTCCTTTTCCGACTTCAGCTACATACGCCGTTTATGGATTGGTGGAATTGTTCTGTTCCTCTCCATTTGGCCTTTCATTGGCATACTCAGCATGGGCGGTTTTTCTTAATCGTGTCATGGTTAGTAAATTTCTCAAACATTCACTCTTTTGTTCTTCATAAATATCAAACTATTGTGCTATTAGGATTAGCTCTTTATGATCTCAACAAAAATATCACACCACCCAACCAGGCAATCATGGAAATGAATGAAATGTCTAGGGAAATGTTAGAAAATATATTTCCACGAAACCATGATATACCGCTAATAAGTGTATTATATGCATACATAAGTATGCAACGATGTCGGGGCTATCTAATTGCCTGACACTTGGGTCGATAGGATCTATCTATAGATTAAGATCTATATTCCATTTAAGCTCCCTTAATGCTCTTTACAATAAAATTATGCTTCATGTAACAGGAGAATGGGTTGGACATGGAGGAGAATGAGCTAATGGATGTGAATCACTTCTTTTGTTCCTTCACATTTTGTCTCTTTGTTAAGCTAATGTCCTAGCTATAATTATTTCGGGCTATTTGTACATTTGATTCCCCAACGATGACTATATCCGTGATATTTGTAAAATTGTTGCCCCAACGATGACAATATATTCGGGCTATTTGTTTAGCTGGTGCAATGGAAATGATAGTTTTCGGGCTATATATAGTGGAGTCAGGTCCGCGTGTCTTGCATGTTGGGCATGTCTAAGTCAGGTTCTCGTCAATTTTACATTGGCATTTTTCTGTGTTTTGTTGTAACTCAAATATAAGCAGTCAGAATATAGTTGTTATCTTTTTTTATCAAGTTTTGTTTGTGTTTGTGAAATAATCCGTTGTTCCCCATAAATCTTAGTTTGACCATGTTTATGGAAATAAACAATTTCATATTAATATCAATAAACACATCATGCATGTGTAGTGTATTATAATGTGGCTACATTCTCTATAAGAAATTTTTCATGGGACGTATTGTTAGCCACAAAGCAAATTAGCACAAGTTCCTAATATTTTTTTAAGTGGTCAATCCTCGGGGAAAAATAATACTTTTGTTTCATAGACTCCCCCTTGCTCTTCACAGAATATGAAGTGGGACTGTATTAATTTGTAGGGTATAATTTTAACATCTGGTCATTCATTCATAATTTTACTTGGATTTTTCATATAAAAACAGACATTTCTAAGAAAAAAAGGCTCCGTCGAAGGATCTTTGACGGTTGACGAACGAAGAGGGAGGAATTAAAAGAAATCATGCATGAACAAAACAAATTAAAAAACAGCTCACGTAGTGAGTTAATACCTGGGGCTGGAAGGCAGATCAAATCAACATCCACGCTTTGTGTTGTTGTTCGCCTGCCTCGCAAACTCGCCGGAGTTAGCGAGGTCTGCTACGAAGTATATGAACCACCACGCCTTGCATGGCGGCGTCGATCCTGTACGTCCTCCATGGCGAAGAACTGAGAGGTGGCCAAGTCCACAGACCCACATGTGGCTGTGCTGATCAGTGTGCTCTTATGTACAAACCCGTGGTGCGAGTGCTTCCGATCATCAAGCTTTGAAAACTCTGGACAAACAGACCGTGGACGTGGATCATCTCATGACGTGTTCACGCATGAACCACTCGCATACTAGCTTCCACTTGCACGTACGGTTGCACCTGTCTTTTTAATTAATTATTGCGATATATATTTTTATTATTTTGCTTATTGGGTGTGCCTCTATGGCAGCTTTTACATGAGTGAAGAGATATATATACACTAGCAAATGCACGTGCGTTCTTTTTTCGAGAGTAACAGGGGGGGGGGGGGGATAAATGCCTGTGCGTTCTAATCAAATATTTTCATATATCGCCACGTCGATCTTCGGTGGCCCATCGGAGCAGTGGGCTCTTTTTTGCGAAAATCCCAACATATATTTAAAAGAATATAATCTGCCTGCAATATTTTGAATATTATTGTCACCCATCAAGCACGACATCGTGAAGAAGTAGGACTAGATTCAGCAATCAGAGATACAGTCAGAGCTGCAACCTTTCCCGGCCGTCTGCTGTATCAGTGAACATGGGATATCACAAACTGCTACCAGTCATCGTAAGAAGGATGTCAGAAACAACAGAGTATGTATTTCCAATAACGACATAGCAAACCAAAGACGGATAGCAGCAGAAACAAGAGGCTGCTTCAAGAAACAAGCACAAGATCGATTCATCTCTTTCCAATAAGCAGAGAGAGACAACAGTGCCGAACATAAATGTCTGTCTTGTTTCATAGAGAAACAAGTCTGGATGATATTTCTAACTATCGTTTCATCTTCCTTAATAAATAATAAACAGTATCTCTACATGCGCGTAACGAACTTCAGAATTAAGATTGAACATAGGAAAACTAATACTCGTGAAACCATCCGAAGCTACGATTCTCAACTCTACTACTAACTCAATCAGAGATAATCACCAACGACACTATATATCAACACTATAATGAACCTACTCTAGCAGATACTCCTATATAACTGTGAATCAATCAATTAGCAAAGATACCGATGTAATCAAGCTCAACCGACCCCAGCCAGAGCGTGCCGTTCCGTTCCGCCACCTCGCTAAGCGTGACACCCCTCGCGGCCGTGAGCTCCTCGACCTCCACGCCATCGGCATCGAGACGAACGCCGACGAGGTGCTTCACCGGAGCTGCCGTCGCGTTCAGCCGCTCCCTCTCTTGGTTCAGAGCCACCCAGAAGCCGCCACGGCCGTCGCGCCTCACGTTATCAGGGTACCCCGGCAAGTCGGCGAAGAGCTCGTATTGGCCAGCCCTAGCCCCCTTCAGCCAGTACCTGAACGCCTGGCACGGTACCGTGTGCGCCACCACCACGTGTGTCCTGTCTCGGCTAACCGCGACGCCGTTTGGGTATGGCAGATCCGTCTTCAGCACCGTCACAAGCTTCGTCTGCGCGTCATACCTCAGGAGGCGGCCGGTCGCGTCGGCGTTCATGATAATCTCGGTGTTAAACCTGCAAACATATATACATAGAGAGATATGTCATATTGATCTACATGTTACGAGTAAATTAAGACGTGATCAATCTCGTGCGTACCTCCGAGGTAGTTGACGCTGCTATCGGTGAAGTATGCGTCACCGGTAGCCTGGTCGACGTCGAGGCCATTGAGAAAGTGGAAGGGAACACCGTCCGTCTCTTTGGCTATCACCTGGGCTTCGCCGCCATCCGGCCCTACTTTCATGAGCCCCAGGTAGGCGTCGGCGATGTAGAGCTCGCCGGTTTTCCTGCAGAACCGAACACCCAACGGCCGACCGCATATGCTCTCTTTCTCCTCCGGTGGTACCGTAGAGTCAGAGCACAACGGAATTTTCCTATAAAACAAGCATATGCCATCACAAGTAAGTTAACGATCATCATCTAAATATCTAATTGATCATGATCTATTTGACTGACAATCGATTTGATGTTCATAGATACCAACCTGTAATTGGCGTTGTAGGCGAAGGTGCTCCAACCGACGGCATTGCCGCCCCACTTGAGGATACGGCCGTCGGAGACGCCGGTGTAGATGTCCTTACCGGAAAACGCGAAGCTCTCGGCACCCCTGACGCCCTCGGGCAGCGGGAGGCGGTAGCTCCACCGCGTGTCGGTCGTCTTGATCTGCTGGGCGGTGGCAACCGAAACCAGGCAGGCAAACACAACTAGGATCGCCGCCACCAAGGTTCGTCCCATCGTGCTCTTCGAAATATTTTCTCTTTGGAAAAACCGTAGGGACACGGGCTGCTTTTTATGGGAGGCGACGCGGCCAGGTGTGTAGGAGTAATCGTACACAAACTGTCATTCCGAACTGGTTTGCGTCGAGAGTTTCTATTCGTCTCTAATCCGAACTTGGTGGCCGCATCGCGGCCGTCCATCGCGCAGCACGGCGACAGAACCACCACTCGCCAAATGGATCGGGTAGCGGGTCTCCTCCCCGGCCGGGATCTATCACCACCGCTTGCCGCCGGCCGCCTCCGACGAGGTCAGTCTCCCTCCCTCCGCCCACTACCTCTCTGCCTGCTCCGACTTACCCAAGCCATAAACCCAAGCTGAAGGCCCGGCCCGTGAGATATTTCCTTTCCTGGGGCTCAAGCTTGGGAGCAGGAGTGCAGGACCCTTCTGGGCCGATTAGTTCATCTACATTTTTTTTGAGGTTTTATTAGTTCATCTACATTGTTCTGCTTTCTAATACTCCCTCCGATCCATATTAATGGACTCAACTTTGTCTAGATACGAATGCATCTAGTCTAAACACTAGACTAGATGCATTCGTATCTAGACAAAGTTGAGTCCATTAATATGGATCGGAGGGAGTAGAATTATCTAGGATATTCATTTACTGTTACTAGATTCCATATGAAGAATTCATCAGGTCAATTTCATGTCGTCCCATGTTTCTGTACACGTGGGGAATGCATCGTATGCAGTCTCAGTTTTTGCTCTACTGATTCACTTGAATCAAGGATTTAACGTTGCCACCACTTTTAATTACATACCTTTTGGAGATTTGAATTTGTTTTCGTACCATTCCATTTACGCAATCTCTAGAACTTGCTTTACTTCTGTAGTTCTGTTGCAATCCTGCCTTTGCAACTTACTAATTCATACAGTTATTAAGAAACCTAGCTCTGCGTACAAATTACTAACTCAAACGATAGAGCCGAAATTTATTACTGCAGGATCGTGTCTTTTGGAAATTGTTGCAATGTTGCCTGACGTACCCGATTATATTAGTACGGATACGTTTCTAGTCTGTGGGAGTTTTTCCCGTCAGTTTGTTTGTGTTGTGTAAATCTGTGATGTTCTGCTTCCTGATAGAATTATCTAGAAAAATCCACTTGTTGCAACTGGATTCCATGTGAACAATCGGGTCAATTTCATGCCGTCCCTTGTTTCTCTACACACCTCCCATGATTCTCTACACACCGGGAATGCTTCGTGTGCAGTCTGAATTTTTTTCTACTGATTTTCTTAATGCCACCAACATGTTTACCTTTTTGGACAATTGAAAAAAAATCCACCAATTTGATTTCCGAAATCTCTATAACTTGCTATACTGCTTTGCAATTCTGCATTTTGAACTTATTTCATACAGTTGTTAAGAAACATAGCTCTGAGTACAAATTACTAGTAATCGAAACAATACATATGAATTTATATGCAAGATCATGTATGTAACATTCCAAGAGTGGAAAAGAAAAACTGATACTGTAACATTTGCTTTACTTTTATTTGTTCTTTGAGGAAGTAGCTAGATCTGATGTGACATAACATGGGTATAATTTGAATTTACACTATAGTATATTATAGATATGTTGCTACCTGCTGTTAGAGATCAGCAGCAGGGGTTGTTTTTTATCCAAAAGTTTTTTATGTGTTAATTGCTCGTGGCATCCTTGTTTATCTTGGAATAATAGTGTTAGTACTTGATGGGAAATGATGCATGGTGGTTAGTATGTAGTGCTCCTACTTTCGAAACTGTTGCTAACATTATGTATATGAATGGTACAGATGCATTTCCAGCCTGAGATTTCTGTTTTGTGACAGTTTATTTTTCCTGTATAATATGTGCTATTGTGCTTTCTACTGAAATGTTATAAGCAATATCTGCTGCCATTGCGAATTGTAATGTTTTGTGTACAGTCTGAACTTCTGTCTAGCAATTTGCCTGGTGCAATTAGTTCATGTTGCTAGCATACTGGTTTGTGAATAAAAAACTTTTATCATTGAATTCCACAAATCTTTGGATTCGGCAAGAAGCCTTTACATGACATGGTGGGATCACTATAGTGCTAGTTTACAATGTGGTTTTACAGATTACATTTATCTATTACTGTTGCAAAAAAATAGCTCTGGTAACACAAACTAACTGAATCGACATATAAACTTCTTTTATCGCAGGATCATATTGTTCCAGCTATTTCTTTGGTTGCTATTCCCAAATGTCTTGACCCGAGGCTTTTCTTTCTGCTTCATGTTTCCATATGAGCTATCCAGCAAATAAGAGGTATGCATCTCTACTGATGCATCTCTTATCAAGGTTCGGTCCCGCGGCTGTTGCTTTGAGCAGGATATGCCAAGCTTGAAGACAGAAACCAAGGACTCTTCAGCATGTGGTTCTCTGTGCAGAAAGATTGTTGGATCAGCTATCTTCAAGATTCTATCTTGAAGAGCTTCCTCGACAAACTTACGTAGATCCAATGAATCTCTGAACATGTCGTCTGTTGGGCTCCTTCCAGTGAACATCTCAAGGAGCAATATGCCAAGACTAAAAATATCACCAAGAGGTGAGACCACAGAGCCTTCTCCATACTCTAAAATTAATGAAAGATTGTGGTTAGCAACTTAGTATGCCATATTTGCGTGAAAATTAAAATATATAATTAGAATAGTCTCAGTCACCTGGAGCAACATAGCCTATAGAACCTCTAATTCCAATTGAGCTATATGAATTTTGCGCCCCCTTGCTTGTATTTTCTAGAATGATCCTTGATATGCCAAAGTCTCCAACTCTGGCGCCCATGTCCTCAGCAAGAAGAATGTTTGCTTGGCTTAAGATCACAATGAATTACCACTGGTTGACAGTAGTTGTGTAGATATTCTACCGCGTCCACAATGTCAACAGCAATATCAAGCCTCTGGGCAAGGCTGAGAGTGTTGTTTGTAGTAGGCTCTTGAGATTTTGGATGAAGCCAACCATCCAAGTTACCATTGGGCATGAACTCGAAAACTAATGCCTTGAAATCTTGATCTAGGTGGTCGACACTAGAACAAGAAGATATGATCTTTACGAGACAACGGTGTCGTATCCTTTTCATGGCCTCACATTCGACCTCGAAACTCTTGGAATACTTGGATTGGCCCATGTTAAACACCTTGACAGCCAGGGTTCTTTCCTCATTGTCCAAAACACACTTATAAACTGCACCATAACTTCCTCTCCCAAGCAAATTATTTTCTGAAAAACCGTTAGTTCCTCTCAATAATGCATGATAAGGGATTCTTTCGTATTGGTCCTCAGCAATTGAATATTGCTCCGTCTTCTTGTGGCTTTGTTTGAGCTTCTTGCGACGTATCCAAAAGAGAAGAATAACTGAAAGTAGCAACAAGATTGCTCCAGTTGTTGCTAGAGAAATCACAAGAGACTCTGGTGTCCTTTTTTTGCCCTTGCTTAAGGGGCCTGCGGAGCATGAAGCCAAGTGAAGTTGAGGTGCACCACCGCACAGATTAATATTGCCAGCAACTGCTATGTAAGTGATGTTTCTGAAAACACCTCCATTTGGCACCTCACCTTGCAAAATATTGAAGGATACATCCAATTGGGACGTTGATTTCCAATTCTTTAGAACGGCGGGGATTGACCCTGATAAGTTGTTGTGTGATAAATACAGTTCCTGCAGGTTTTGAAGACTACCCAGGGCATCCGGAATATTACCAGAGAACTTATTCATGGTCAGGTTCAGTTTACCGAGCCCCTTTATATTCTTCAGTGATTGAGGTATGCTTCCCTCAAACGAGTTATTGTCTAGCAATAGCGACTCCAACACTACGCAATTCTGAATACTCTCTGGTATCTTGCCAGACAACTGGTTTCCTGATAGAATGAGTTGGTTGAGGTTTGCCAAGCTACCAACTTCAAAAGGAAGGGCTCCAGAAAGGGAATTATATGACAAGTCCAAGTACCAAGAAAGTCCAGGTAATTTCAAAATCTCAGTGGGTACTGAACCATTAAGCCTGTAATTTGTTGACAAATCAAGTACAAATAAGTTTTTCAACTCTCCCAGGCTTGCCGGAATGGGTCCTTCCAAGTTTCCATAGTATGCATACAGCCTGTTCAACCGTGAAAGGTTCCCTAGTGATGATGGTATGTGGCCAGAAAAGCTATTGTTGTACAAGGCTAGCTCAATCAAATTTTCTAGCTTACCAATGCTCTCTGGAATTACTCCTGACATGTAATTATTTGCTAGGGAAAGTATGTCCAGACCAACCAAATTGCCAATATCTGTAGGGATGCTCCCAGAGATACTACTGTCCATTAGGTATAACTTCTGCAGAGTTGTTGAGAGGTTCGTGATGGAAGCAGGTAGCTGTCCACCGAAAGATACTCCCCCGAGTAACAAGGACCCTAGTTGACTGCAGTTTGCCAAATAATTGACAAATTCCCACCCCTTTTTGTCATTTGCTTCAAGCTTATTATCTGACAAATCCAGATATTGGAGAGCTCCCTGCCATCCCAAAGTGGGAGGCACATACCCACTGAATGTACTATCCGCAAGATTAAGTTGTTTGAGATCAGAGATATTGGATAGCGATGAAGGGACGGCTCCTGTGAATTGATTATGCGACAAGCCAAGACTTATCATCTTGGGGAACTTGTTTCCAATATCATCTGGAATGCTCCCGTGCAGCATATTGAACCCAATCTCCAAAAATTCCAGTGATGACCAGTTATAAAGGGAAGGTGGAAGCATACCAGAGAGGTTGTTTGCAGAGAGACTGCAATGCCGCATACTCTGCAAGCTTCCGAGCCCAGGTGGGATTGAGCCCATGAGCTGGTTGTCAGATAGATCGAGGTATTTTAGATGTGACAGATTTGCCAGTGATGCTGGTACGGGCCCTATGAAACTGTTGTTGCTCAGTGAGAGCTCCACCAGAGATGTGAGCCCTTGGCCAAGCTCAGCCGGGATACGCCCACCAAGCTTGTTGTTGTGCAGTCCCATTAGTTTGATGCTGATGCAGGAGCTCAGGTTCACGGGTAACCTGCCGGAGAAGGAGTTGTCATTCAAGTCGAGCCTCTGTAGGCGTCGGAGGCGGCCAAAGCTCGCTGGAATCTCCCCGTGGAGCCAGTTGAAGCTCAGGTTGAGCATCCGCAGGAACGTGAGGTTCCCGATGGCCGGGGAGAGGGCTCCGGTGAGGGCCCTGCTACCCAACCTCAGCTCCACCACTCGCGCGGGCGTATGGTTGCTGCATGTCACGCCTTCCCAGCTGCAGAAGTCAGAACTGCTGTTCCAGGAGGCCAGGGATCCGCCGTCACTTACCTGAGCTTTGAAAGCAAGCAGCGGGGCTTCGTCACCGGCGCTTGCCACGGCGATCATCACGACGGTGACAAGTGACCATGTCAAGCTCATGGCCATGACCCCCATTGCCGTGCCTCTCTTGGTTTGGTTGCCGAGTAGCATTTGCCTACTTCCATATATATATTTGGTTGTTGGCCAGCCTTGTGGCGTCCAAAACATGATTTATACTTTGTCATGTTGTGACAACTTGGCATGATTACTGATTAGATGTCAAACCTGCAGGTGTTAACTATCCGTCAGCAACGGTGGCTAAGTGTAGGGATATGGATCGCCAAGAAGGCAAATCACCACAATGTGTTTTCCGTGAGTTTTTTGTAACCGCTGTACCTGATGCTATCTGTAGCTCTATTTCTTACGCTGATGATGGCTTTCGGGTTGGTACAGAAGGTTTGCTGAAGCGAGTGACAGAAACCTTGAGCACGTGAATGTAGTAATGGAATACTGTGAGGTTTGCTTCAGAAATGGTTTGCTTCAGGAACAAAAAACGTGAGGTTTGCTTCAGAAATGGTGGAGGGAGGTTTTGCTCTCCTGTTCCGCGGACCAGAGTGGTCGTGAATTTAATTTACCATGCCACAAATGTATCTTACAAAATGTTTCAGTACGCCACTATGATGAACCGGCGAATTATTATCGTGCCTTACAGGTCTATGTTTTGAGAAACCTGCAGGAACACTGCCTATTCCATACAGCCTGAGACCACGCCGAAGGATATGCTTCATCGGGGTTTGCTGGGCATGTAATTCTCAGCGCATTCACAGGAAAATATCAGCATCACCAGTTCTTAAGTTTGAATGACCGATGCAAAGAGTGAAACTTAAAGGAACGGATGTATATGGAGTAGTATTGAGTTGATATTAATACTTTTGAGGAAAAAGGCAGTCTATTTCTGCCGCTTGATTAAAAATGGAATAGACTTGTTTCAGGGTGATCACTTATCTTAAATGGTCAAAGAAATTAATGAGGAAAAAAACAGAGTGGGCTGACAATTTGAGGTCCTATATATGTGTCCAATGTAGCTTCTGTAGCAAAACGGAAGAAGCTTAATCACACAGCCGGAAGGAATTACATACCATGCATGAATCAGCAAGATATACAACAGTGCTATGAAAACAAAGCAAACGATCATGGATAAATACGAGATCGAAATTTCTCGTTGACAGTAAAGATTGATGACAGACCAATGCTAGTACTGAACGAGCATAATTAAGCGCATGCCCTGCAAACATTCAGCACCAACTAATGATCAGTTGCACAACACGACTACCACTAGTCTAGATTATACCGAAGAGAGCACCAAGTACAACCTGAAGGCAACTTGATAAGAGACAAGCACCAGTACTGAACATTCGACACTAACTCATGACCAGTTCAATATCAGTTGCAAAACGACTGCTTAATTAAGAGAACACCAAGCACACAGCCTGAAAGCCACTTAATTTACCAAACTTGGTTCAGATAGAAGGAGATAGATGGATCAGGAGGCGAGGAAAACGTCGGTGAGGACGGTCTTGGACTGCAGCGACGCCTTAAGAATCGCCAGACCCTGCATGCAGATCAACATGCATTCAGTTCACAGTTCAGTCATCCACGAATTGCAAGCTTAAGCAATCAGGACGATGCATGGTGTCGTTGTAAGGAATGGTCATTGGTCAGTCACCTCGTTGTAGCCGATCTGCACGGTCTTCTCCTGGAGCGCGGCGAGGTCCCTGACGGCGAAGGTGTTGAGCATGGCGATGCTGGAGATGGACGACATGGGGGTGACGGTGAGGTCGTCCATCACCGTGTACGTCACGATGCCCTGCACGAACCCTTTCACGCCGCCGGTGGTGGCGGCCTGCCCACGGCCGACGGAACCGGACTGCGCGCAGTGGTAGGTCACGTCCGTCATGGGCCAGCCGCAGGTCGGGCAATGGACACCGCTCGCGTCGGCCACGTAGTTGTAGCCAGCGCCGGGCCCGTAGCTCCGGCTGTGGTTGTGGCCGCACCAGAAGAAGGGCTTGGACGGGGCCGCGGGCGCGGAGGACGCGTCCGGGAGGCGGAGGAGGAGGGAGGTGTTGGAGGCCGCGGCCGGCGAAGACACGGCGGGGCGGAGGAGCGCGCCCATGTCGGCGCCCGGCAGGACGTAGGCGGCGTCGAGCCTGGCGACGCTGGCGTAGAGGTGGCCGGCGCTTCCGACCATGGACTCGGTACCGAGCAGGCTGACGGCGGCGCCGACGGGCAGGGCGAGGAGGGAGAAGAGGAAGTCGACGACGTCCTTGCTGGCCTCCGCGAACAGCACGCGCCGCGCCTTGGTGTCGACGAGGAGCTTCATGCTCAGCGCGGGCCTCGTCTCGGCGGCGGCGGCGGCGGCAGAGGTGGTGGTGGTCGCCATCCTGGACTCGCCGGAAGATTTGGCGTGCTCCCCTGACAAGGTTGGTTCTGCTTTTGTGAAAAGCAGCGGATGGTCAGGCTTTCGGAAGAACGTACGAATGGCACGTGAAGACAAATCTGTGAACCGGTTATTTCCTTTGGGCTTATCTGATTCAAATAATTTCATAGTAAAATTTTATAGAATGGAAAGCTGTTTTGGCACCCGGGAGCATGTTGTTAAATTTTGTTTTAGACACACTTTGGAATATTAAAAGGTTCCGCTAAAATGTTCCTCACGTGTACATCTCGACATTCTGTGCGCACACAAAGTCGTTTCACAAAAAACCAACATGTTTTATGTCGCGTGTAAAAAAAGAAGAAAATTTGACGCTGAAAGGATTTTCACATGATATGTGAGTTTTCCATACACTTGGTGTGGGCCACATAATAGCAAGATGTACATGCCAAATTTTTGTTTGAAATTGTTTGGCATTTCTATGTGTTTTCTCCAGTGGCGGAACTATATGCTCCCAAGTGCCAAAGTGGATTCCACTTGAAATAAAAACCTTTAAAAAATATTGTTTCTTTTATCTGAAAATTCCATCTGACAATGTGCATCCACAAAACTTTTCATGCATTTTAAGTATTTCACCTTAACATGTCCTTTGAATCGTTCACCAGAGGAGCGGTTTTTCAGATTACTCAGTCACAGGCAATAACAGGGCAGTTTTCCCAGCACAGCCAAAAAATGACCACTCTGCTACAGCCTAAATCAAAGCGACGGTATTCCCACATCCTTCAAACATGATAAATTCTTGTTTAACAAGCCCAATAATTCTGTTACATTTGCCAGCCCCAGTTTTTGTAACAAATGGCATCCAGAGGGTGACCAGTCATCTTACATGGCAAAAAAAAATATCATGAGCAAAAGCTCATTCTCTCTACAATGCAAAAAGAGAATATTTAGAGACGGTCTGAGTCCCATGTGTATAATGTACTTGTTTCTAAACGATTTCTCCTAAATTATGAACAGTATCATCCTGAAGTACGCAGGCCGAGATCCTTCAGTTGCTGCGGATCCACAGGGGACGGAGCTTTGGTGAGCGAACATTGAGCAGTCGTGGTCTTTGGGAAAGCTATCACATCCCGGATCGAGCTTTCGCGAGCCAAGAGCATCACCAACCGATCTAACCCATAAGCAATACCTCCTGCAATGAGTCAGATGATGAATGTCTGTTTAATATTCTAGTTCTATTTACAATAATAGGAAACATATAAATAGAAACGAAAAATACTATTAAGATAATACTACCAAGGAACAAGATTACTCCGCTTTGAGAGAGAGTATGTGATACGACAAATGAACAGGATATAGCAAGGAACAAGAGAGATGCTTCAGAAAGCTGCTCTTGTTTGAGAAATAGCAGCGTAATACAGCATAGGATCAAAGAGGAATGCCAAGCCAATCCAGTCTTAAACTAGGGAAATATATAATACATGGAAATCCGTCTGGTCGAAGATATCATACCATGTGGAGGAGCACCCATGTCAAAACACTCCAAAAGGTAGCCAAATTTTTCCTCGGCCTACATCACAAATTTGAAATATAAAGTTCATTGCCAAAATCTGCATGTAAAACTGATACTTGTAGAGAAATTCATGATCACATGAAAACCAGCTACAATAATGGCACTTATCAATTGGGCAACGCTTGTTGGCTTAAAAGGATCAGTACAAAAATGTGTCTTCAAGAATCTAAACATGCATGATTTCAATGTCGAAGTGAGTACAAAACATGCACCATTTGGCGACCTAAAACAAACATTTTGAACTTGACAATACTATAAGAACTTGTAAATTTGATTAACTAGTAAATTCAATAAACTGAAAATTGCAAGAAGTATGGACATCATCATGAAGATACCCCTTAACTTATGAAGAGCAAGGCAGAAAAACAGTCCCACCTGTTCAGGTGAGATACCAATGATCTCAAAAATTCTTTGTTGCACATCACTTTTATAGATCCTCAAACTGCCTCCTCCGATCTATCAAAAGGAAAAAAAACATCAGATGAACGGTATGATTACAGCCCTCTTTCTATATCACAGCTCACTGATATATGCACAAGTTGCAATCACGCATGCATGATGCATGTAGTGATGTAGTCACATAGATGCTTCTGAACTTATTATCAATGTTCAATTAGTCATCTATAGTAGACAAGTGCACAAATTCAACTAAACAACTTAATGTAAGTATCTTAATGTCCAAATCTGGTAGGATCAATGTGGAAGGGTATTTAGCATCTTAACAGAAACAGACACTAATACAAATGTAACACAAACACATGTGCTTGTACAGAGGGATAAAATATCATCTTAATATGCATAAAATTACTAATTATGTTGAACTTTGATGCATATCAGTAATCAGTACGTCCCATATCTTGTTTGGATATTCAAATTGTGGATGACTAATTATCAGCGCTTGTACATGAAAACTCTATAGGCACATGAACTTCACAGGGTAATGCAGATAACAGACCGAAGAATATATAATAATCTAATCTTGCATACACACTTGAAAACAAAAACGGGGAATACCTCCACACCATTGTAAATCATATCATAAGCCAAGGCACGAGCTGATGGTAGATCATTCATATCTTCAGGATCTGGTGCAGTGAAAGGATGGTGTAGAGCCTGTGTTCGAAACAGGGGAGAATAAGTATACTGAGAAAATAGAAAATAAAGATACAACCTTTACTTTTAGCTAGACGTGAACACCCAATTTATCCGACCACCTCATTTCATACTTTTAGTAGAAATACACAAGTCACCCTTCTGTTCAAGAGAACTTGAGTGCTCGCTGTTTCATGAACCATGAATCGCTGGTACTTATGTACCAATGCTCATCAAAATGGCATTAGCATATATTAACGAGAACTGTATATTGACTGATGTTTTGTTTAAATTTTTCTGCTAATGAATGTGTCATACCAGATCATGTTTGGATGAAATTACATAAACTTTAAAATGTGTCATATATTCGTGGGTATTCTGGTGATATCACACAGCACCAAGTTTCCTAATATATCAAGGTTCAAGGTTTGTTATTAATGTATTATCCACAACTAAACAGCAATTAACATTCAACAAATAAGTGCAGCCTCTCAGAAAGGCAGCCGATAAAATGGTAGAGTAGTTCGCTGAAACATTGTGATACAAACAATCTTAAAGGATACAATTTCGGTTTTGTTGAAGCAAAAAAGAATATGAACCAATTATAATTTTTCTGTACAAACTAAAAGACTGACCTCATATCTCTGCTCATCACTATTCCATTCAAACATTGGAAAATCCGTCACCCACAAAATTGAGTGTGCTGACTGGCATAAAGAAATGGACAATTTAAAGGGTGATATCAGAAGCATGACTAAAGAAGAAGCAGAAATACAATTGGTGTATCATCAATATGTCATGATCACGTATAAAGAATATGTTGAATATAGGACAGAGGTTCTTGGTTTCAGAGACTCACTGTGTCGATCACTTCCAGCTTCTGAGCAATAAATAGTCTTAATCTGCCAAGAATTTGATTAGCTATTGATTGCTCGCCCAGGGCAAACAGGATAAGATCGCCTGCTTTTGCATCTAAAAGTTCCAACAGCTGCTCTTTCTTTTCGGGTTTCAGACTTGAAACCAGCGGACCAACTCCTTCAAGCTCCCCTATAGCACCACAAAACAATAACATATAATTTTCCACCAGGCCTTGCAATTTTGTCTAATATAAAGGGATATCTGTGCCTTTTACCATTGTCCATAACTTTGAGGAAAGGTAGGCCCTTAGCTCCAGCTTTGGAAGCTTCAGCGTAAACTCTTCCCTTCTTTAGGTCAGTGTTTGAAAAAACTTTGGCACCACCCGGCACGCACAATGCCTTTACTACACCACCATTTTCTAATGTATCTGCAAATACCTTGAAGCTACTGCCCAAAAATACATCACGAGCCTGCATTTGACAGATAATGATGAAGAGAGAGAATATGAAAGTTATGAACCAAGAAAGAATTTTGTAGCGTATGTTTTGCATGTAAGCTGCAAGGCAAAAGCAGCATCTAATTTACATTACATTCCACCAAGAAAATACAAAGCAAAAACAGTACTACTAATGGTACTAGCTGGAGTAGCCCCTTGTTTAAAATAATGGTGTCCAAATTTGTGATAGTAACAAACTAGTTAAGTAGTTATCACCACTACTAAGGTTAATTTACAAAAAGATTAAATGTTCTCACATCTTTTAGCTCCCAATCAAACCGAAGGTCAGGCCTGTCTGTACCATAGCGGTTCATCGCCTCCATATAGGTGAGCCTTGGAAAACACTTTGGCAGCTTGATATCTCCCACCTCTTGAAATATCTGTGATATGAATGTTCCGTAGCTCAATCAACCATGAATAGCAATAGTGGCTCAAGAAAAAGGAGACATAGTTTCTAAACAATCAACTAACAGCCTGACTACTAATGATTTAATGTTCGATAGCTAAACTTCAAAATGGAATATATACTTGTGGTGCTTCTGACCCTTTATTACTATAAAAGTGTACATGATTATGTTACCTTCTAAAACTAGGTATTTCACTCACAGAGAAAAGACATATATGAGAATCGATGTCTGTCAAGAAAAAGGGAAATAAAAGGTAAAGCTGGTTAAAACTAACATACATGTATCATCAGTTCTTCATTCAACTTCAACATATCCTCCATTGACGTGAAGGCAATCTCCATGTCGAGTTGCGTAAATTCGGGTTGCCTGTCTGCACGCAGATCTTCATCCCGGAAGCATCTGCCATAAAGCAGCTCAGTGAGCAAACACAATCGTGCCAAGCAGCTTTCATTGAGGTAGTTATTTGGTTCAATACTAGTACAGTATTATTTGCCAGCTGGACATGAGTAATGTGATAGGTTCTTATCCATTGGATTCACAAGAAATGGACATAAATTCAAGAGTTCAGCTAGGGTTACAAAAATAGAGATGAAATACTGTTGAGAAGATAGTTGCACAAGATAATATAATGTATACAGTGTTAAAAGACAACATTTGCTTGAACTAACACCCAGGCCTTTAAACATGCATGGTACCTACTTACCTTGCAATCTGAAAATATTTTTCGAAACCAGAGGCCATCAACATTTGCTTGAACAGCTGAGGGCTTTGAGGAAGAGCAAAGCATGTTCCTGGCTTCAGAAATCACATTGGAGGAAATCAGAGGAATGGTAAGCACTTATCTGGGAAAGCCATGAACTTCACTGCATAGTTATTAAATACTACTCCCTCCATTTTTTAATATAAGATGTTTTAGGTGTTCCACATATTGTCTAAATGCATACTAAAATGGGTGAACATACACACTAAAACATGTCTAGATGTTTTAGGAGTACTTATTAAGTTATTATAAGTACACTAAGGCATTAACAAGTAATCAAAACATCACAATTAAGGCTTCACCTTCAGAATTTCATTGTTGTACTTGTATGGAAAAAATGTTCAGTGTGTAAGAACAGAACTAGAGAGCAAAATAAAAATAGGAACAAGTTAGTTCCTCAAAAGGAGTTATTGTGCAATGTGCATACTTCTATTGTAACTTCTAAAAGCCAAGTAGCCAACACAACTCCAAAGTAATTTTCAAGATTAGAAATATCCGCCGTCAATAAAAAAAGATACAGCAAATTAACCACATTCATCTCCTGGAAGGTGATTGTGCTTAATAGTGATCTGAGATTGATACAATAGTCTGCAAATTGAGGGGGGGGGGGGGGGGGGGGGGGGGGGGGGGGCTGGGCAAGAGCACAGAGATTATTCACCTGAACTCTTGAAGGTACAAGATAATCCCGGGCACCTTCTGGTGTAGACTTGGATAAGATTGGAGTCTCAATCTACCTTGGAACATGTAGTAACTTTAGATGAAACATTAAGAATGAGAACTTGAGAGATTTATAAGTCTAGATATTGGCAGGGAAGATAGTAACTGCAGTGCCTTAAATTTAGTAACTCGCTGTGTCTAATTTGACTGATCCACGCAAATTGCATGAAGCCTCATGCTACTGGTGACAGCTCAATAGTCATCTTTATATATCCTTCATGCATCCAATAAATAAAACATATGATGCATTAAAACTAGTGTGCTAGACAAATGGTTGTAGAGTTAGCACTCCAAAAGACCATGTTGACCTCTTGCCATATATTACCAGGGCAACTACTTTGATATTTATGTTGCCGCTTTAAGAACAGGACCACTAGAGTGTAGCACCAGTCCATGCAAAGATGAAAACAGCAGCCATATAAAAGTATATAAAAGCAAGGACATGTTGCGGTGAAACCACATTACAATATAATCAATACATTATACATATAACTAGCATACCTCAACAAAATCATGTATATCCTCCAAGTAACGACGAACGTGTTTAATAACTTTATGGCGCAATCTCAAGTTTGACTGCATTTGTGGTCGACGCAAGTCCAGCACCCTAAATCTACAATGTTTATGATTATGACAGTCAGTTTTAAAGGCTATCATTACATAAAATGGTGTAAATTCATCATTTCAATTTTCAATACAATCAAGCATACTGGATGGGCAGGAAATTGGTACCCTAAAACACTGAACAGAGGAAGGGGTGAGAAAAAGGAAATGAACTTTAGGGAAATAGGAGCGGTCATATTTTCTGACAGCAGTATATCTACCTGAAGCAAAATTGTGGTTCGGAACATGGGCTAATTATAGCGAATGAGAAATTTATCATATAACATAATATTGCACCAGAAGTCATTGTCCAGCAGAATAAGTATTAAATGGTTATAGTATTAAAATGATTAAGTAAATGAAGTGACTATGATTACAAACCAAGTAATTCCGATAGTCATAAAACATGTGAAAAACTGATTATTTTGCATAACGGATAATGCCTAATCAAATTATATGCTCCCTAGTCCCAATAGTCAGTGCCATATTTGGGGGAAAAAGTGGTTGGCAAAGCCTAAGTTGCCCAAACATTATCTTTGCACCTAAAATCTTTTGTGCAGCTTTATATGTACCACCTAATCAAATGTTCTTCTGCACTAACTGTGATGAGTTTAAGAACTATAGTTAGCCCATAACTATTAACTATCTACATATTTTGAAGGATAGTAGTATTTGGTAAATGCCAATGAGAAAATTTGCAGAGAACACAGATTGTGCTCGTGTAGTCGTGTTACCTCAATCTGACTTCTTCAGGAAATTTGTCTTTTACAGTATCCGCAGTAGTGATTGGAAAAGGTAGGGAACGAGTAACCGAATTGAGCACCAATATACTATCTGCAGCGACCTTCAAGGAACATGATATCATCGTTAAAAAACATGTTGTCGTTTGGAAGAACACAAAACAAAGATAGAAAAGCTCAAGACGGCTAAAAGGAAACAATTATTAGAACAGTGAATGATGAATTATGTAGCATGTGGTTTCTCTTCTTTATTTAAGCTACAATGCATTATGAATGTTCCATCTTCAATATATCCCTGACCCCATTTCCATTACGACCAACGGAAGTAACAAAGGCTGGCAGTCTTACAACTTGGAACAGAAAGATAAAGAGTGCACCACACACAAGCTTTGGACCAAACCTACACCCTACTGCTGATCTTTAAAAGTAGGTTGCAATGTTTCCATACTAGCTAGTGTAAATTTCCATATTCTAGTCACGCTAATTTACTGGTAGCTCTTTCCTCGCAAAAAAACATTAAACAAAGTACTATAAAAACCAGTCATTACCTCTATGGCCCCGGTCTTCATATCTGCATTGATGGCTTCTGTCGGCCGTGGGCGCACCACACCCTCAACAGCAACCACTGATTCCACTCTCAGCTTGTTCACAACAGCGTAAACTTCAGGGTATTCTGGCAGCGTTGTCACCTACAAGAAAGGGTAGGCTTCAGATCGCTAGATAGTTTGCACGATAATAACAGTAAACATCAATAGCTATATTCAGTAAATAATCTTGTAGCAATTGTCAGTTTGCCAGACTACAAACATTGCCAATATCACTAAAAGGGAATATTTGTTTATATTTGAAAGTTATGTGATCGTGCGACTTAGGTAGCTGTTGTGTTTACTTTAGTGAATTTTGTTTTATTAATGATAACAGCTATCTAATACTACTTCTACATTGGCCTGCACCACAAACATTGCCAAGATCACTCCACTAACTTGTCAACACAGCACAAATCATGTAGTGAAAGCATTAGCGAAAAATGTGATATTGTCAGAGGTCAGCTATACATAGGCTGTGTCAGCCGCTGCAGCAGCTAAATTACTGAGATATCATGAACCAACCAATGATTATGTTTGCAATGCCACGACCGACATTAGAAGTGAAAAGGAAGACCTGGACCATGCCGGAGGAGTCGCGGAGCGTGAGGAAGGTGAGGCCGGCGTGGTTGCGGCGGAGGGCGACCCAGCCGCAGAGCCGCACCCGCCGCCCAGCGTCGCCCGCGCCGAGCTCACCGCACAGCGCATCCCGCTGGGGCCACTGCAGGGGCTGCATCCTCCCCGGCATCGCCTCCACCGCGTGGGTCGGCGCCGCCTCCTCGGCCGTGGTCGCCGCGTCGGTGGCTAGGGTTCGGAGCGTGGGCGGGGAGTGGGAGTGGGAGGCGGGGCCGGAGAGCGGGAGGAGGCGGCGGAGGTGCGAAGCCGGAGGCCTGTGGCGGCTGAGCGGCCTCAGGCGGGCGAGGAGGGAGAGCGGCGAGGCGCGGAGGAGGGAGGACGCCATTGGAGGCGACGCTGCTGGGTTCTGCTGGAGATTGGAGACGACGATGGGTTTCGGAATCCTCTCCCGATGGCCTTATCGTTCTGGCGCGAATCTTACAGCGGGCTGTTTACGCCTTGCGACCTGCGTTTACGTTTTCGATGAAGTACGCCTTCTACTGGCACGGTTTGAACGGAAACTCGGAAAGTTTGAAAAAAAACACAATTATGCAGGTCAGCATAATTGATTTGCCATTACAGGGAGCGCTACACCCTATAGGTGCATAGATGAATCCATGAATCTCGCTAAATTACAGCCAAATGAACGGATTAATTTGAAACTCAAATACCCACACACAAAAACAAGATATGAGATCCCGCATACTCCATTACTGGCAGTAGCGTGTTCCAGGTTTCAGTCATGGGCCCGGTAAATCGTTGTGAGCAGCTACAGCGGTTGCAATGTTACAGAAATTACAGTTTGCACAATTGATAACAGAACTCACTGAACTATAAAACACAGTGATGCAAGTATCGAAAACGAATGGCTGCTCCAAGTCCAAGATATCGTGCACCCGCTGCTGCGACCGCTGAAAATTCAGCTTAGAGCCATAGATGTGCAAATATCTGTCCCGGGCTATTTTTGTGGCTGAATCCCCAGGCTCAGAGCCAAATTTGGCACCAGGAGGCAGGATGCAGCCATGGAGAATAAATTTCCCAAGGAATAAAATGGTGGGCGTCAGAGTATCTGATTCTGCTCAGTTGACATCAAACTGAGCAGCAAAAGTCAGACGCAATCCTTATGCTAGAAAGGGAAATATGAGCCACACTTGCCGACTTACCATCCTGCCACATTCGTCGTTTTCCCGTTGCATATCACTACACTTAGCAGCCATTACAGATGGATGGTCAACATCTAATCAAATATAATCATCCCAACTTGGCAACTTTGTCACAACAGGACACTTAGCAGCCATTGCTGATGGTTGGTCTTGGACGCCACAAGGCAAGCACACACGGTCAACCATAGCAGCAACTGGTACCTGGCAACCGAACCAGGTGGGAGCACGGCAATGGGGGTTCCATGAGCCTCCCATGGTCAAATTATCACCGTCCCGATGATCGCCGTGGTGAGCGCCACCGACGAGGCCACGCTGCTTGCCTTCTAAGCCCCTGCCGTGCTTCATGCCACTTGAACTGGAAACCTGTAGCATTTCCATTAAGTAAAGATGCACGTGCGACGCACGTGTAATATTAAATATTTATGCATCCCCTCTATTCGGCTCGTTCTTTCTAAAAAATAATAATGCGGCAATGGTGAACAATTCTGGAAACATCACAACAAACATATTTCAATCATAGGAAAGTTAATGTAGACATATAATTTTATCTGAACTCAGCACGGTCATTAAAGCTCACTCCAATAAAAAATAGTCAACCAATTATAAAATATATGAAATACCCCTGCAATGATGACCATTAGAAGACTCCAGTATTAGGAATCCAAATTGTGGAATACGTATGTTGTGAGTAGTTTTTTTTTGTTCAGTAGGGTAGTTTGTAAAATCGGTAGCAGCGTCTGCGATGATTGAGAGCCGTCAACAATCTGAAGACCACCCTCGTTTGGATCCTTCTTCTGCTGGCGGGCTATGCGCTGCCGTCAATCGGCGTACCAGCCTTTTCCATTATGTTGTTTTTGACCTTTACGACTTTGAGGATTACAATTGTTGTTGGTTAGGTCCGTAAATGGGGTATGACCAACAGATCGCGAAAAAGATTCACCCGTTTGATGCTCCATATGCGATCAATTGTTCTGAACGAAATAGACAGATTTAGGATATGCAGAAACAACAACTTTAGAATAATCTACTTTGACATGATCTCAACAAAATTCGTTAATAAGTTGTGAGTTTCAGACTTACATTATCTAGGATAGAAACCTGAATATGAAAGATATAAGGTTCTCCAATTTCGTAAACTAACATTTATGACATTATCAAATTGTGTTGGTACAAAAACAGAATATGAAAAATCGGAGGTGTCGCTATCATACGCAAGCTGAATAATTGACCTAAAAATCTGAATATTTAAATTCAGCTGTCTCCTTTCCACGACCCTGTGCTGTGAAGCAGAGAATTTGGAGGACCTGGGCACGGTGAATAAGTGACCTGAATACCTGAATACGTGGGTGAAGATTAGATGGCTCTTTCCACGACCATGTGCAGGTTCAAGTACAGAGAGGAAAAGATTATTTCAGAGTTACCTCGATCCGCTGCTTCGATCGCCGGTACAGATTTTACTTGGTAGGGGACCCTGTGCAGCAGTGCCCCGTTCGCGCGCTGAGTTGTATGGCGGGTCTAGTCCGGCCTAGGTGAGCGGCGGCGCAGCAGCCCAGCCACGCGGTGTGAGTGGCGGCGCGGGAGCCGCGCGGTGTGAGCGGCAGGGGGCTTCGCCGGTCTATCGTCGGGTAGGCGCGCAAGGCAGCGACCATATGGGGTCGGGCGGGGATTAGCAGCGAGGAAGCTGTGACAAGCGGATGGCGCGGCACAGCGGCGTAGGCGGCAAGGGAGCGAGCATGTCGCGGCTGAATTAGCGGAAATATTAGTGTGCGACTATTTTTTTTTCCTTTCTTTGGTGAGGCGTCGTGGGGAAGAGCAGTAGCAGCTCATCATTGGGTGAATTGTATCCGTTAGATTTAACGGATTGACGGTTATGAGATAGGGGGTAAGTCTGATGGTCATACATCATTCGTTAAATCTGGATCATTAGATGTTATTAATCTTACGGCTGACGTTATTTGGATCAGCCACCCTTTGGGCCTTTTTATATTAGTGGTGATGATGATGGTGATGATCAACGAAGTGTCTTCAAACCTGGAACAGAAACATAAGAGTTACCACACGAACAGCTTTTGGTTAAAAACATACACGTCGCTACAGATATGCACCCACGCTAGAACTGCAGAGGTGAGTCCACAAATCTTACTAAACTACCGCCGAAAGCAATTAGCTGATATGTCGCCAATTTGGAACTGAAGTATCTAAGAATAAAAACATGGAGAACCCGCGAAAACAGTACTCCGCCAACAACAACATCTTCAAAGTTCTTTTTTCATTCGGTTCAGAAAAGATTACCTTATGTCCACAATACCAAATCTAAAGCCATCAGCGTACAGAACTAAAGATAACACCAGCTACAGGCCTACAGCGGTTACAAGGTTGCAAGAACTCAATCAACCCTGAAAACACATTGACGCAAGTACCGGAAATGGATGGTCGAGAATCATTTCTGAAGGAACAAACTGGTGGGCGCCAAAGTAAATGTGAATCCATCATTCGGCTCACTGGACTTCAAACTGAGCAGCCAAAGTCAGATGCAGCCCTATACTTAACCGCCATTGCTTGCCACCTCTGGTTCAAAAGTCTGCAGGTTTGACATCTAATCAATAATCATAACAGATGTCACAACGGGACAAACTATAAATCATGTCTTGGATGCCACAAGGCAAGCACACATGGACAACCAAATAAACACACAGAGAAGGAAACTGCTACTCCGCAACCAAACCAAGAGGGGCATGGCAATGGAGATCGTGGTCATGAGCTTGCTATGGTCACTTGTCGCCGTCCCGATGATCACCGTAGTGAGCGCCAGTGACGAGGCCGTGCTGCTTGCTTTCAAAGCCCAGGTCAGCCATGGTGGCTCCTTGGCCTCCTGGAACAGCAGTGTGGGCTTCTGCAGCTGGGAAGGCGTGACATGCAGCCATCAGAGGCCCACACGGGTGGTGGAACTGAGCTTGGATGATAGGGGACTCACAGGAGCACTCTCCCCAGCCATCGGGAACCTCACGTTCCTGCGGATGCTCAATATGAGCTTCAACTGGTTCCACGGGGAGATTCCAGCAAGCCTTGGCCGCCTCCGCCACCTGCAGATACTCGACCTGGGCTACAATTCCTTCTCTGGCAAGCTCCCTCTGAACCTGACCTCTTGCATCAGGATGACCAACATGGCACTAGACAGCAATAAGCTTGGCGGTCCCATCCCAGCTGAGCTCGGCGAAAAGCTCATGTCCCTGGAGACAATCACGTTGAGTAACAACAGCTTCACAGGGAACATCCCATTATCACTAGCTAATCTGTCCCATCTGCAAATCCTTGGACTCTCCGGTAACCATCTGGTGGGCTCAATCCCACCTGGGCTTGGCAGCATCTACAGCATGCAGCAATTGATTCTCTTCAGCAACAACCTCTCGGGTATGATTCCACCTTCTGTCTACAACTTGTCATCGCTGGAATCATTAGAGGTAGGGATAAATATGTTGTCTGGAAGCATTCCAGATGATATCGGCAACAAGTTCCCCAAGATAGAAATTCTTGAATTGGAGGGTAATCACTTCACAGGAACAATCCCTTCGGCAATATCAAATCTATCTCATCTCACAATACTTGTCCTTAATAATAATAGATTTAGTGGATATGTGCCTTCCACTTTGGGGAGGTTGGGAGCCCTCCAATATCTGCACCTGAATGACAACAAGCTTGTAGCGAATGACAACAAGGGCTGGGAATTCATCACTTCATTGGCAAACTGTAGCCAACTAGAGAGCTTGGTACTCGGAGGATATTCTTTTGGAGGACAACTACAGGGTTCAGTTGTGAACCTCTCAGCGACTCTCCAGAGGTTAAACATAATGGACAGTAGAGTCTCTGGGGGTATTCCTGCAGATATAGGCAATTTGATCGGTCTCAACTCACTTGCCATAGCAAATACTTACATATCCGGGGTGATACCAGAGAGTATTGGTAAGCTAGAAAACTTGAATGTGCTAGCCTTGTATAACAATAGCTTGTCTGGCCACATACCATCATCACTAGGGAACCTTTCACAGCTAAACATGCTTTTAGCATACTATGGCAACTTGGAAGGACCCATTCCGGCAAGCCTGGGGGGACTGAAAAACCTATACGTACTTGATTTGTCAACAAATTCCAAGCTTAATGGTTCAATACCAAGAGATATTTTAAAATTGCCTGGCCTTTCTTGGTACTTGGACTTGTCCTACAATTCTCTTTCTGGACCCCTTCCTTCTGAAGTTGGTAGTTTGGCAAATCTTAACCAACTGATTCTGTCGGGAAACCAGTTATCTGGCAAGATACCAGATACCATTCAGAATTGCGCAGTGATGGAATGGTTATTATTGGACAATAATTCGTTTGAGGGAAGCATACCTCAGTCACTGAAGAATCTAAAGGGGCTAAACAAACTGAACCTGACCATGAATAAGTTCTCCGGTAGTATTCCCGAGTCCCTTGGTAGCATTGAAAACCTGCAGGAACTATACCTAGCACACAATGACTTGTCAGGATCAATCCCGTCAGTTCTACAGAATTTGACATTATTGTCCAAATTAGATGTATCATTCAATAATTTGCAAGGCGAGGTGCCAACTGGAGGTGTTTTCAGAAACATCAGCTCCATAAAAATTGCTGGAAATATCAATTTGTGTGGTGGTACAACTCAGCTTCACTTGGCTCTATGCTCCACAAGACCCTTAAGCAAGAACAGAAAAAGGATGCCAAAGTCTCTTGTAGTTTCTCCAGCAACAACGGGAGCAATCTTGTTATCAGTTTCAGTTATTATTCTTGTTTGGGTACTTCGCAACAAGCTCAAACAAGGCCGGAAGACAATAGTGCCTTATTCAGTCGCTGAGGAAAATTACGAGAGAATCCCCTATCATGCATTACTGAGAGGAACTAATGAATTTTCAGATGATAATTTGCTTGGTACAGGAAGTTATGGTGCAGTTTTCAAGTGCATATTGGCCAATGAGGAAAGAACCTTGGCAGTCAAGGTGTTTAACGTGGGTCAGTCCAGGTATTCCAGGAGCTTTGAGGCTGAATGTTAGGCCATGAGAAGGATAAGACACCGTTGTCTCATAAAGATCATTACTTCTTGTTCAAGCGTAAACCACCAAGGTCAAGAGTTCAAGGCATTGGTTTTTGAGTTCATGCCCAATGGTAACTTGGATGGTTGGCTTCACCCAAAATCCGAGGAGCACACAACAAACAACACACTCAGCCTTGCCCAAAGGCTTGAGATTGCTGTCAATATTGTGGACGCGGTAGAATATCTGCACAACTACTGTCAACCATTGGTAATCCATTGTGATCTTAAGCCAAGCAACATCCTTCTTGCTGACGACATGAGCGCCCGAGTTGGAGACTTTGGCATATCAAGGATCATTCAAGAAAATACAAGTGATGGGATGCAACATTCATATATCTCAACTGGAATTAGAGGTTCTATTGGCTATGTTCCTCCAGGTGACTAAAATTCTTCTGGTTTCATCTTAGAAATTTTCACACAAGTATGGCATGCTAACCGTAAAATGTTTCATAATTGTAGAGTATGGAGAGGGCTCTGCGGTCTCACCTCCTGGTGATATTTACAGTCTTGGCATATTGCTGCTTGAGATGTTCACGGGAAGGAGCCCGACAGATGACATATTTAGGAATTCACTGGATCTGCATAAGTTTGTCGAAGATGCTCTCCCAGACAGAACCTTGGAGATAGTAGACCCGACAATCTGGCTGCACAGCGAACAACATGATAACGTTACTAGTAGAATCCAGGAGTGTTTGGTTTCCGTCTTCAAGCTTGGCATACTCTGCTCAAGGCAACAACCTCAAGACCGAACATTGACGAGAGATGCAGCGGCAGAGATGCATGCAATCAGAGATGCATACATCGTGTCTGTTAGCCAGCTTATAGTGGAGCACGGAGCAGAGAGATAAGCCGCGACTCGAGCCATTCACAGCGGCACTGAGCAAATGGACGCTAGTACTCTGCAACAGCACTATAGCAAGAATTTTATGTTTGTATTATTTAAGCTAGTAATTGTTGTTACATCTTAGAATTATGTTTGTTTAAGTGTATCAAGCAAATGGGAAACGCAGGACACTGGTATTCTGCAACAGCACCATAGCAAGTTTCAGAGGCATTAGAAATCAAACGATACAAGTTTTTTCCATTGCTTCAACTAATTTAGTAGACAAAACTTCAGGTTCCACACGAAGCATTCTCCATGTACGTACCATGTGTAGAGTATCATGACAACACGACATGCCACATGAACATAAATTTGCTGAGTTCTTTTTCACGTTTGCAGTAACAGCGAATCGATAGAGTACACAATACTATCAGAAATCAGAACAGCATAGATGCACAAAGCCCACAAAAACTGACAGAAAAAAACTGACACACACTAGAGACGCATCAGGTCTATTCAGAATCTCAGATACGTCAGGCAAGAATTTCCAAAAGCAGCAGCGCATGATGCTAAATTCCCAGAATCACTAACAAGCACCGCAAGGTAACCAGAGCCACAACAGCAATCACCATCAACGGATTACCTCAGACTCTCAGAAGATGTGCAGTCGGTGCCCTTGGAAAACGGCGTGCTTGGCGAGCTCGCAGGGGAGGGCGACGCGGGCAGAGGTCTGGATCTCGCGGGAGAGGAGGGAGAGGGGCGTGGCTCGCCGGACGGCCGGAGCGAGCGAAGGAGAGGGGTTCGAGGTTGGAGAAAGAGAAAGGAGGAATGTCGCCATTGGTAGACTACGTGTTCGATGGTTCAGGATTTGAACCGTGGATACGCGTTCGAGGTCAGTTCACGTGACAATCAAAATACGCCTTGCCAAGCAGGTGACGGGTTCTAGTGTATAGATTTTGGTGTTGATTTTTTGTGTCACGCCACAACAATTTCTTCATTTTGGTGGCAAATGGCTTCGTAGATTAACCAGAAAACAAGAGAAGAAACTCTGCCCTTCTAATCTAGCTAATCCGTGGAGCAATGTCGTGGTCATAATCAAGACTAGGCACCCGCCAACTTTGGTCATCTAGTAATGGTTGTCTTGACAATTCCCGCTTCTATCCGATATCATGGAAATCACAACTGTCGACATGTACGATAGGGTCGACGGAAGGTGGAGCTTAGCGCGGTTGAAAACCTCACAGGTTTAAATCTGTAGACGCGCATGAACGGGTCCAATCCAAACCACAGGTTTGGGTGCACATGCACCAATCGTCGGTCGAGAAGACCACAAGAGGGGCAACATCCGTAACTCGGCAAACGACTAGATCGAGATCAACCAGCAGCCGGTAGGTCGGCGCGTTGGGCCGAAGCAGACCATTAGGGAGATCCTCGAGCAACTATTTATTCGCTTTACATATGTAAAAATTCACCGCCGTGCGCTACAAAGATTGTGCGTCCGACACGACCAAACCCTAATTTCGTTGACAAGCCCAACGATTGGTGGTGGAGCGAGATGGGTTCGCCTTGTCGCTCCTTAGAGCGAGTGCTGGTTATGCGATGATGTTGTTCAATTGAAGGCATGATGGAGTCACCAAAAGGGGTAAGCAACTATGAGGTTCGTTCTGTCCTTGAAGGAGGAAATGCCTTGCCAAGAAACTTACTAAAGTACTCGGCATACAACACTTGCATGTTTTCCAATACGATGCAATATGGAGCGGACTGTCTTGATTTCGACTGATAAATGGAGGGCTCATATGCAATGTGGTACAAAGTCGTACAGGAAAGAATATGTTGTCTGCATCGCAAGTCGCAACCGTCTAAAACTTATCCATGCAAGCAAAGATTAATCAATCGGAACCTTCATTGACATTTGAGGATGATTGCACGAATAAAAGATGGTAAGTGTGTTAGTTAGGCTGCTGTTGGAGAACATGATAGGAGTCCGTTCTTTAAGATAGGCATTAAAAAGGCTCCCGTAAGTCTTTCATTAATTTTTTCATCATAGATTGGTTTTTCATTAGAAACAGTAGAGTATAATGAATTGTTTAGAGGAGCAACAGATATGCACAAGTATGGACAACCAATAGTGGTTTCCTTTCATGTCTTAATGAATTTATTATATACTTAGAGCATCTCTAGAACCTACCAAATAAAATGAAACCGGAAAACTCGCATTCAGTTCCCCAAAAACGACCTTTTACGGTTTGAAAATTGGCTGGACATAACAGATCCTACAAATTCGTCGGAGAACGTGATCATAGTTCGTCGGAGAACATAACAACGTCAAAGAACATACGTGGAACACACATACAAAATAACATGAAACTAAAATCGACGCACCAGTCGCTGCTATGCTGCTCGCACCTACGTAGGAGGACACATTGACGACGGTACTCCTTCTCCCACTGTTTAGCTGCGATCTCACGGCCGAACTTAAGCCTGTGTCGGGGCCTCGCGGTCCCACCACTCGTTCTGCTTCTGGACCGCCTCCTTCCGCCATACTGTGCGAATATTGGAGTGGATCGACTTCGCATTGACGCGTCGGAGGAGCTCTGCGTCGTCGGTGATCTTGGCGACCTCCGCTTTGTCGCTGGTGGAGAATTTTGCGGTGGAGTCAGAGAAATTGCTTGTCAGAGCTAACAAGTCCTATTAGCAGCGGGGGAGAAATCACGGTGGAGGGATCCGAACGAGACCGAGCGTCATTAGACGCATATGTGGTGTGTGTTCACGACGTAAAAAAGGGCCTGAACAGCATACCGCCTCAAAATTCCGGGGGCGGGGGTTTTTCCGGTATCTAGCGTGGGATTGGGATGCTCTTATGTAAGTTTAGGCCGATTATTCAAAGTAAGCACGTTGCCCCAACCTCGACCCGTAAGCTCGATCCGGAATCTCCGTAGCTCTGTCAGACCTGCGCATGATTTTTAATTTGTATCGATCGCCGAGTACAGCACATGCTCTTAATTTGCATCGGCGATCATAGCTGCAAGAGGCTCATGATCATAATGTTTCTACCGATCGAGTACAGGCAGCACGTGTTCTTCGCATCCGATCCATGGCCTATTGCAATTAGATATGTATATGGAGGTTTGCACTTGCACCGCTGTCAATTAGATAATGCACTATTGACAGTAGATCGATCATCGGATGCTATATATAGAATTGAAGATTATACAACCTAACTAGTTGTTGCAATTAGATATGGAGGCTTGCTCTGCTGCTTGCACTGACCATGCTATATCTTTTTCTACGTCAACGGATCTCTGCGGCCTATATAGAATGGAGATAGAGAAAGTAGGAACCATAAGCTCCATCCTCTGAAACCTCCACAGCTACACCACCCCTATCGCCATGGCTTCCTCCTCTAGCTTCCTTTCCCTCGTCCTCCTGCTGGCCATCTCGTCAGCGGGTGTCCTCTCCGGCACGGCGCACGCCCATGGCAGCAGCGGCGGGCTCACGGCGATCCACCTCTACATGCACGAGATCAAACCGGTGTTCGCGGTGGTGAAGAACAGCACGTCGCTGGGGATGATCGGAATGCTCGACAACGAGCTGCGCACCGGCCCGGACCCGACCAACTCCACGCTCGTCGGCCGGTTCCAGGGCGTCGTCGCCATGGCGGGGCTCGTGTACCCGCCGGGCATGCAGACGGTGATGAGCTTCGTCTTCACATCGGGCAAGTACAACGGGAGCACGCTCGTCATGGTGGGCACCATCAACAGCTTCGTCGGCGCCTTCGAGCGCCCCGTCGTCGGCGGCACCGACAAGCTCAGGATGGCCACCGGGTACTGCGTCATGGAGTTCATCCCCAACCCGCCGGCCTCATATGACGTCTACAAGACTGACATCTTCATCAAGATGGACTGATCGATTTATTTTAACACTTGGCCGTCTCACGACTATGATCTTGTGATGTACTATTGTAGTATGCATTGTAGATCTTTCTTTTGGTTTGCTTTTTAAGAATCATATGCATTGTGGAATCATGTTCAAATGTCATTGGAAATAAATAGTAAACGGTCGTCTTTGTCAACTAACGCATGCATCACCGTCCCTATTTGGCATCCCTAGCTGCGTGATCTTGATCCGATCGCCTCACGCCTTGCCCCCGGGTCACGTGTCTGAGGTTTAGACTTTTATTATGGTGTATTTGTTGGTTTCTAATTATCAAAAATTTATACTACACATGTATAAAATAAAGAAAAGGTGGGACAAACGGGTCCCGTTTTTGCATCCTTATTATCAGGCCATATCGTCGCCGATCACGTATATGCATTGTGAAATCTCTATTTGTTATGTTTTTAATAATCATATATGCATTGTGAGTTTGTGACTGCTCAAATTTTCTTGTAAGTGAATAACACATGGACGTGATTGTCAATTGACCACAATTTATTCATTTTAATTGTGGTTCCGTTTGATATGATTGGCCGCCGAAATCTGTACATTTTAATTTTTCATACATTTTTATATGGTTCACTAATTTGTTTTGTTTTTTGTTTTTGGTTTCTTTTTTACTTGGTTCACCCCTAATTTTTTTCATATAAATTTTTGGTTCCTTCACAATTTTTTTTTTCAAATTTTAATTTGGTTTCTTTAACGGTGAACCATATTTTATGTTTCATACATATAAATAGGTAGGGCAGCTAGTAGCAAATTAACGACACATACCACATTTCCTATTCGTACATATGATATATGCTTGCAGAAAAAGGACAAGGGCCGACCAAGTCTGTGGCGCGTTCAGCGGCAGTTTGCGAGGTAGGGGGTTTCCGAGGCAGCGACGACCATGGCCGGCTTGTTGCAGCGAGACAACGGGCTTCACGGGCCTGACAGGCGGTCAGGCTCGGCTGGACCCTATAGGACTGGTGTGCCCCCGAGGGGGCTTCACGGGCCTGACGGGCCCGGCCGGACCTAATGGGGACTGGTATGCTTCGCGGTTGCGTCCGGTCGACTGCCGCCTTTGGCGGTGGAGGTAGTTCACTCGCGCACGGCTGTGGTACTGTTGGCCTTGGTACAACCTATTATCTGCCTTTGTTTAGCTGGCCTCGTGACGGTAGCTTCGGTGAACGATAATGGTGGTTTCACACATTCGTGGTGGCGCTTGCTTGTGGGTGGTGAGTCTGGTGGTGACGAGGTTCATCCTCGCGGGATCCTTTGCTAAAGATCATTTGGGGTTGTTGACAGGGTATATCCGGAAGAAATCCTTGTCGGCGTGGCTGACACAGACGAGGTGCCGCCCATGGGTGGCATCAATCCTTCCTGAAGGGCGTCGGGGCTACCTCTTCGTCCGCTTCCCTTTGTGTCAGGGGAAACCCTAGGGCCAGTGGTCTGGTCCGGGGTGCTGCTCGGTACTCAATGATCTATGCTAGGAGCGTGGTAGTACTTCTTCGGAGGGTGCAACGAATGTGGGTCGTCATTGTTTAGTCGATTCGCCTATGTCTCTATTTATTTCTTGATTTTTGTTCTTTGGGTTTGTGTTTGCTGCTGCCCCAGCATGTGTGGTGTGGCGTTTGTATCTGTTGGTTGTATGCTGGTTGTTGCTTTATTTATAAAGCGGGGCTTTTCGAGAGAAAAAGGAGACGGGAAGAAAAAAAATTGAAGGCCAATCGAATTGACACAACCAGCCCATCCTATAGGGCTTTTCTCTTGGGCTTTTTTTTGACGAAAGAGCAGCAGCTTCTCTTGGGCTTTCAACGGGGGAGCGGGACGCACACAGCCCCTTGCCCGTCTATGTTTTTCTTTATTTGGCCAGATACATGGAAGGCTCATATGCAATGTCGTACGAAATGGCACGGAATATGTCGTATGCAACGCTCTACAACTTATACATGCAAGTAAGATTGATAAATCAGAACCTTCATTGACATTTGAGGATAACTGCGCATATATAGAGTTGTGATCAGTGTGTTAGTTAGGCTGCTGTTGGAGAATGTGACAGGAATCCGTTCTTTATGATAGGCATTATAAATGTTTTCGTAAGTCTTTCATTAAATATAATTTTGCCATTATCGGGATAATTTTTTCATTAGAGAAAGTACTGTATAATGAATTGCTTAGAGGATCGGAGCAAATAACTACATATCCACAATTGTGGTTTTTTTTTGAACGATGTCGTGTTGTGGATGTGCTCTCTTTTGGCACACACAATTGTGGTTATGTACGCACAGTCGAGGTGTACTACAACCAAGAGTGGTTTCCTTTCTTTCTGATTTCTTTCGTTCTAGTGTGTATCTCCGGCGGCGTTATGCTCATGTCTTCATGAATTTATGTAATTAGAAGTTTAGGCTGATTTTTGCATCGATCGCCGAGTACAGCACATGTTCTTTGCATCCATCGCCGACGCACGACACACCATAGAACCTGCTGCAATTAGATATATGGAGGTTTGCACCGCTGTGTGTAGTCTGTACTGAACTACTGATAATGCACTATTGTCTGTAGGTCACTGTCTCACTGATAATGCACTATTGTTGTCTGTACTGAACTACCGATGCATGCATGTTCTCATACAACTTTCCATCACCATACAACCTAACTAGTTGTGGCAAATTAGATATGGAGGCTTGGTCTGCTGTTTGTACTGACCATGCTATATCTTTTTGTACGTCAACGGATGTAAAGTCTATATATAGCATGAAGATAGAGAAATTAGTACAAAGCCGGAACCATAAGCTTGAACCTCCGAACTCACCAAAATCTCCACAACTGCGAGTCCCTACAGCACCCTATCGCCATGGCTTCCTCCTGTGCATTTTCCCTCGTCCTCCTTCTGGCTACCTTGTCAGTGGGGGTCCTTTCCAAGATGGCGCATGCCCATGGCGACGGCGGGCTCACGAAGATCCACCTGTACATGCACGAGCCCAAGCCGGTGTTTGCGGTGGTGAAAAACAGAACAACGTTGGGGATGGTCGGAATGCTCGACAACGAGCTGCGCACCGGCCCGGACCCGAGCAAATCCGCGCTCGTGGGACGCTTCCAGGGCGTCGTCGCCTTGGCGGGGCTCGTGTACCCGCCGGGCATGATGACCGTGATGAGCTTCGTCTTCACGTCCGGGAAGTACAACGGGAGCACGCTCGCCATGGTGGGCACCATCAACAGCTTCGTGGGTGCTTTCGAGCGCCCCGTGGTGGGAGGCACCGACAAGTTCAGGATGGCGCGTGGGTACTGCGTCATGGAGTTCATCCCCAATCCGCCGGCGCCATACGACGTGTACAAGACAGACATCGTCCTCAAGATGGATTGATTAAAAACTTCGCTGTTGTCACTATGTATCTTGTGATATTATGCACTGTAAATCTTTATTTCGGTTTGTTAATTTCTTAAGAATCGTATGCATTGTGAAATATTGTTCAAATGTTTTAAATGAATATTAAATGGTCGTGTTTGTCAACTGATCTACGAATCATTGTTTGGTAGCCCATGTCTACAAGGCAGCTCACTGATCTTGATATGGTGTGTTTGTGTGACTTAACAAGCCCAAATATCCAATATCGGCGATCAAGTGTATGTTGAGATATGTATATGTTGTGAAACTTTATTTTGTTTTATTTTTAAGAATCGTATGAACTTCAAATGTAAGAAATGTTACTGGAAATGAATAATAAATGGACGTGTTTGTGTGACTTCATGGTAGCTCGCGGATCTTGATCTGATTGCCTCATGCCTTCCCCGGAGCATTTGTCGGAGTTCTAAATTTTACTCTAACATGTTTACATTGTTTATGTTAGATTTTGGGCCTATTTATGGGCAGTTCAAATAAGCAATTTCTTAAAATGTCAGATGTCTTATATGTGGCAACATGTGGGGTGTTAATGTCTACCTGCGCGCGGTGAACAACGAACTCATGTCTACTGGTTAAACATTTTTCTATTTAGATGTGTTTTACCAAATCATGTTATTGCTGTCTATATTGTTTAGTACATTTGATGTGTTTGCGCTAACTGATTTAATCATGATTAATATTTTAAATTACTCATGAATATATTTGCCTAATTTTCAACTTTTCTAAGTTCTAACTAGGCTGGACTTACGGGTCCCAAATATATATCGACAATATCAGTTCCAATAGTAAGCAAACCGCTACTCACAGCGAGTAACCTGGTCAGCCCATGCACTTCCGAATGGAGTCGTGTCACATCTTTGAATCTTGATATTATTATTCATCTTCAATTCAACACTCGCCTTGAAACATGCTTTCGTCCCGTTTTGTAAATAAAGTCAAACCAGCCGAACAATACAAAATGGTGAAGGGATCCCTACAAGCACGTAAAAAGAGACATCTGAGAAAAGGTAAGCCACCGATTCAAAGCCGAACATAAAACAGGCAGTACATGTTCTTTGCATCCATTGCCGACGCAATTGGATATGGAGGTTTGCATAATTGCATTGCTGTACTCATAATGCACTATTGTCTGTAGGTAATTGATTCGGATGTGAAGCCCATATATAGAATGAAGATGACCAGTGCATGTCCTCATACAAGTACAACTCGATCGATCACCAGAAAACCTAACTAGTAACCTAACTAGTTGTTGCGATTAGATATAGAGGTTTGCACTGCTGTGTGTACTAACCACGCAATATCTTTTTTGTACGTCAAGGAATCTGAAGTCTATATCTCTACTACTCCCTCCATATTAAAATTTTATACTTTCTAGCTTTTAAGTTTGTCATGCTTCGTTCTAGAAAGAGTGAATCAACACACTAAAACATATGTAAATATGCGCGAATCAGACTGAATAATATTATGCAAAAAAAATCCAGGTATTACATCAAAGCGAACAAAATCTAAAACGCTTAAAGCTTATTTGGCACATCTATGTGCCGCATTATTTGCATCACGTTTGATAAAAAGAAATTTGACCTCATGGAAGCTTGCACATAACGCCTTCATCTCACTAACAATGTGAGCACCTTCAATTCTTAATACTTGCTCATCCTGCCAAAGATTAACCAAATTACTGCAATCAGTTTGGATGATGATCTTGGGGATCCCCAGCCTAGCAGCAGCTACAAGGCCTTCACTGCATGCCAGAATTTCACTCAGTGTGGGTCATCCACGAACGTGTGGCGACGGCAGCCCGCCTCCATGATCGCTCCCCGGTCATTACGTATCACATATCCTAACCCAGCATAAGGTCTTGGCGGCGTATTGGGATTGAGAACTCGAAGTGATCCATAGTCGCCTTCCAGAATTGCTTTGCATGAACACATTGTAGCAATTAAGGTTGCATCCTCATGTCCACATAATTTGCATGTACATCCATCACATGCCTCCTGGATCATTGGGCAAAGCCATTGCCATTGCCTGACCAGAAAACCTGCGTTAGTTGGCTGGCTTGAACAGACGCGCGTGACGTCGCGCACTGCCTACGTAGCATAGATCGGGCTTAGCTGACTGGTGTAAATGGATAAGATAATTTCCGCACCATATCCGATTTCGAAACCGTTTTTAACAATCCATATCCGGTTTGAAGGAATCCGCCGGATAAGGATATCCGATTCCGAAGTTGACACCCGGATATGGTATGTAAAATAGCATAAAATATGGATTATCCGGAATTTAAATAGGATTATCCGATGGTTTGAATCCGAATAATCCGATTTTCTACCGAATTATCTAGTCTAATATAACATAATTTGAATCTAGTAAGTTGTCGAGTTCGTTAGTCGAACAACATCTCACTTAAATAGTCATTGTAACGACTATGAATTACAAGTTGGTTAGTTATTAAGTTATCGGATAATTATTTTTGTATGTATGGTTTGAAAATTTAATTGTATACGTATATATCCGATTAATTTTGTTACCGGTCCGAATCCGCTCCGTTTCCGCCTCCGAATCCGCCATCACGGATATCCGCATCCGAATCCGCATCCGGTCATTATCCGATCCGCTCCGAATCTGATGAAAAATTATGGTATAGGATATGCTAAAGGCAAAATCCGATCCGATCCGTTTACACCCCTAGCTGACTATGACTCTGACTCTCATGCGGTTCCGGTTCGCCATGAGCTACGACTACGATACGGGTATGATGCGGTACCGGTCGGTCCGGCTGTCGTCCGTCGTCCTATCAATCCATACCCTGCGTTGCAAGTTGCAACACCCATCGCTGTTGCACCGCCACCACCACTTAAACCCTAATTCGCCAATCCATCGCCATGGATCAATCCTCCATCGACAAGTCCGCTGTCGATCAGTCCCCGATCATCATCGATGAACCACCCAAGCAGGGTTCGTCATGGATCAACGCCGACCGGGGATGGCCACCACCCCATGGTTGATGTTCGACCGCTTCGTGTCCGGCGGTGACGACGACGACGGCTCCTTCCCGGACGCCAACGCCGCGCCCATCAGGGCCAACTCCGTCACCTCGCTGGGCCACCCCTTCACCGTCGCCTTGCTCCCCGTCAAACCTCCCGCCTTCTCCCGCCTCTACTTGCAGTGGCCTGACGGGAAGGGTTCAGGAGCCGAGCTCCTGACCACCGACACGGGCCTCCTCCTACTCAGGCTCACCTCCGCCGTCAAGCTCAGCCCAGGTGACACCGACAACTGCCCGTACCAGCAAGTCTACTTCATCTGCAAAACCATCCCCCTGTCCCCCTACATCTCCCTCAGACGGCTCCCGGAGTGCACCATACCCATCGTGTTCAGCTACGAGGACCGGGACGTAACCATGCATCGCTGGTTCGAAGCCGACGCCGTCGGTCTCTGTCGCCTCGACGACGACGATGATCACTTCCTGGTGGTGCAGCTGGCCAAGTTTTTCGTTCAAGCTGGTGAGGACGATATGATGGGAGTGGAGCTATGCGTGCTCCGCTCCCCTATATGGGATACCAAGGTCGTCGTCGAGGATTCTGACGTTGTTGCCCAGGGCAGGTGGGAGGTTCTGGAGCTGCCCATCCGCCATCGTAAGGAAGAGTTCAACGACATCAGATGCTGGTCGGTCGATTCTGTCATCACGTATGGGAGCACCATACTCTGGGTTGATTACCACCAAGGAGGCATGCTGTGCTTCACTCCAAGAGTAGGTTCATTTGTGGAGTACTACCGATTGCCTATTCACAACCGTCCTCGTGATTCACTACCAAGCCAACACAGACCCGACAAGTATCGCAGCCTGTGTGTCACCCGAGGTCCTACTCCTACGTCCCACCCCGGCCACAGGTCCCGTATTCCTGGGTCTGTTCTGCCGTCTATGTTCCTTGCTGTTATCTGATTCGCAGGTACTAATTTGCATGCCTCATTCTCATTTCAGCAATGTGTATTAGTTATCTCATACTGAAACATGTTTCCTCCGCGGTCTTTTCTTGATTTTCTATTCTAAAACTTGTTTCGGTTTGCAGGTGTTTGCCTGCATGTCACATATTTGTGTTAATCAATCATTTTAAACAATCTTGATATTCACTGGCTGACTTTGACCAAACTGCCTGAAGAAAACTCTTTGGATTAAATAGGCAAAGGATGCATGCTAAGAATGCGAAAACACTGATAGTGCCAGTTTTAAATTGTTAAAATCATCTCAATAACAACATGTGTGTTCTATGTTACTAAAATCAGAAATCCAACCCATTTCTGCAGTTGTGGTGTAATAAAACCAAAAAAAATATCTTGGACACTGAAAAGCTGCAAACCTTTTCAGAACTATTCCCTTCTCCACGGATTTGACAAGAGAAGCTTGGAAACGGTCACACATTTGGTAGGACTTGAGCGGCACGACCACATCAACCTTCCACAAGTCAACAAAACAAGCTAAACTGTAGCGATATCAAATCACTAAAACGCCAAGTGTGGATCCAATATTCAATAGTGACAATACAGGTACAAACCTAACTCCATCGAAGGCGCAGAAGCATCAAGAAAATATAATCCATCCTCAGAATAGGCCACATATATTACAAAATACACCGGAAGTATTTAGGAGCATTTCTGAAGGAACAAGATCCATCTTTCTATCCATTCGACTAAGCAGCCAAACTAGGAGAAACTGATGCCAGTCAACAGCATATCACACAATCTCAGGACGAATTTTAACCTTGGAATAGTATACGACTTTGACCCTGAGTATCTTCTATCTTTGTTGTCATAACTGATCAGCAGAAGCTCAATCCAATGAAAGAGGACAAATGCCTAACTTCAATCCAATGAAAGTGAGCCAAGTGATGGAGACATTGTTGACACTTTCAACAAAAAATAGTGGTACAGGCACGCATGACCAGATTATATGTTAAGCAAGGAATTGCTGCTTAGGAACCAAACCTGGAACCAGCATGGGCATGCCAATGGGAGTCATGAGCTTGATATGGTCACTACTCGCCATCCTGATGACCACCATGGTTAGCGCAGGTGATGAGGCTGCCCTGCTTACTTTCAAAGCGCAGGTCAGTGATGGCCGCTCGCTAGCCTCCTGGAACACCAGCACTGACTTCTGCAGCTGGGAAGGTGTGACATGCAGCCACCAGACCCCCAAAAGAGCAGTGGCGCTGACCTTGCACCACAGAGCGCTCACTGGAATACTTACACCAGCCCTCGGGAACCTCACGTTCCTGCAGACTCTCAACCTGAGCTTCAACGGGCTCCAAGGGAAGATTCCAGGGAGCCTTGGGCAACTCCACCTCCTGCAGAACCTCGATCTCTCCCATAACCAGCTTGAAGGCTCGATCCCACCAGGGCTGGGCAGCATGCAGAGCCTGCAGATTTTCAAGCTGTCCGGAAACAACCTCTCTGGTATGCTTCCACTCGCTCTCAACAACTTGTCGTCCATGGAAACATTTGATGTAGAAAGCAATATGCTGTACGGGAGCATTCCGGCTGATATTGGCAACAAGTTCCCCAACATGAAATATCTTAATTTGGGTGCCAATCAATTCACTGGAACCATCCCTTCATCACTATCCAATCTATCTGGTCTTGCGATACTCATCCTTGTGCACAATAGATTTAGCGGCTATGTGCCTTCCAATTTGGGGAGCCTGGGAGCTCTCCAATATCTGTACTTAACTGGAAATAGGCTTGAAGCAAATGACAAAGAGGGGTGGGAATTTATCATTTCTTTAGCGAACTGCAGCCAACTGCAGCGTTTGGTACTCGGCAGCAACTCTTTTGGAGGACAACTACCGGGTCCAATTGTAAACCTCTCAACGACTCTCCAGATATTACGCTTCAATGACAATAGGATCTCTGGGAGTATCCCTTCGGATATCGGCAATCTGGTTGGTCTGAACATACTACTGACAGCGAATAATTCCATGTCAGGGGTGATACCAGAGAGCATCGGAAAACTAAAAAACTTGATTGACCTTGCCCTATATAGTAATGGCTTGACAGGCCTCATACCACCATCTGTAGGAAATCTGACAATGTTAACTAGGCTGGCTGCATTCTGGAACAACCTGGAAGGACAAATACCAGCAAGTCTTGGGAACCTGAAGAACCTATTTCTTCTAGATCTGTCAACAAATTACCGCCTGAATGGTTCAATACCTGTCGAAATTTTTCTGCTGCCTTCACTCTCATGGTACTTGGATTTATCATACAATTCTTTTTCTGGCCCCCTCCCGCCAGAAGCTGGTACCATGACTAATCTCAATGAATTAATTCTGTCAGGAAACCAGTTGTCCGGCCAAATACCTAGCAGTATAGGAAATTGTGTAGTTCTACAACAACTCTTACTGGATAAGAACTCTTTTGAAGGAAGTATACCCCAATCTCTGGGAAACATAAAAGGGCTCAATATATTGAATCTGACAGTGAATAAATTATCTGGTAGGATCCCTGAAGACATCGGTAACATTCGAGACCTACAACAGTTGTACCTAGCTAACAACAGCTTTTCAGGACCACTCCCAGCAGTTCTGCAGAATTTGTCATCACTGTCCAGATTTGATGTATCTTTCAATAATTTGCAAGGCGACGTGCCCGATGGAGGTGTTTTCAGAAACATAACTTACCTAGCAGTTGTTGGGAATATCAACTTGTGTGGTGGTGCACCTCAACTTCACTTGGCTCCATGCTCCACAAGAACCTTAAGCAAGAACCAAAGAAAGAGGGCAACATTTCTAGTAATTTATCTAGCAACAACTGGAGCACTCTTGTTATCACTTTCAGTTATTGTTATTGTTTGGATAATTTGCAAGAAGCTTAAACAAAGCCAGAAGACAGTGGTGCAATATTCAACTGCTGAGGACCAATACGAAAGAATCCCTTATCATGCGCTACTGAGAGGAACTAACGGATTTTCAGAACATAATTTGCTTGGGAGAGGAAGTTATGGTGCAGTTTATAAGTGTGTTTTGGACAATGAGGAAAGAACCCTTGCTGTCAAGGTGTTTAACCTAGGTCAATCCAAGTATTCCAAGAGTTTTGAGGTCGAATGTGAGGCCATGAAAAGGATACGACACCGTTATCTCGTAAAGATCATAACTTCTTGTTCTAGTGTCGACCACCAAGATCAAGAGTTCAAGGCATTAGTTTTTGAGTTCATGCCCAATGGTAACTTGGATGCTTGGCTTCATCCAAAATCTCAAGAGACCACTACAAACAACACTCTCACCCTTGCCCAGAGACTTGATATTGCTGTTGATATAGTGGACGCGGTAGAATATCTACACAACTACTGTCAACCAGTGGTAATCCATTGTGATCTTAAGCCAAGCAACATCCTTCTCGCTGACGACATGAGTGCCCGAGTTGGAGACTTTGGCATATCCAGGATCATTCAAGAAAATACAAGTGAGGGGATGCAAAATTCACATAACTCAACTGGAATTAAAGGTTCCATAGGCTATGTTGCTCCAGGTGACTGAACTTCTTGTAGTTTCATCTTTTTTTATTCTCACACAAATATGGCATGCTAACCAAAAACTGTTGCATAATTGTAGAGTATGGACAAGGCTCTGCGGTCTCACCTCCGGGTGATATTTATAGTCTTGGCATATTACTTCTGGAGATGTTTACCAGGCGGAGCCCAACAGACGACATGTTCAGAAATTCATTGGATCTGCATAAGTATGTGGAGGATGCCCTCCCAGATAGAACCTTGGAGATAGCTGACCCAATAATCTGGCTGCACGGTGAACCACAAGATAACATGACTAGTAGAATCCAGGAGTGTTTGGTTTCTGTCTTCAGGCTTGGCATATTATGCTCAAAGCAAGAGCCCCGAGACCGGATACTGACAAGAGATGCAGCAGCAAAGATGCATGCGATCAGAGATGCGTATAATGCGTTTTTGGCTAGCTTATAGTGGAAAACAGAGCAGAAAGAGAAGCCTTGACTCAAGCCATTTGGATCGGCGCTGAACAAACAAGCTGACACAAGACATGATCCTGCAATAAATAAAATGTATATGTATCATTTCAGTTAGTAATTGTTGTCACATCTGAAGACTTATGTTTCTTTACAATTGTATCAAATAAATGTAAAACGTAAAACCACAATGTTCTGTAATAGCACTATAGGAAGTTTCAGAGATTTCAGAAATCAAATGATACAAGTATTTTCATTATTTCAAATAAATTAGTGGAAAAAAAATCAGATTGCAGATGACGCATTCTCCATCAGTCCATGTGCAGACAAACATTAGATGGTGACATGCAACATGAACATAAATTTCCTGATTTGTTTAACATTTTCAGTAACAAAAAATTGATACACTAGATAATGCTATCAGGTATGAGAACAGCATAGATGCACAACACAAGCACAAACAAGCTGTCAGAAGGTCTATTCAGATAACTGAGGCAACAATTACCAAAGAAGCAGCAGCACATCCATCATGCTAAATTTCCATAATTACTAAAAATACTACTCCATACAAGGTAACACCTGCTATTTACAGCCGACTGCAGGTTGCGACTTAAGAGGTGATTCTCATGCCATAGGAGACAGCGCCGGCTAGACCAAAGAAAAGGGAGGTCTAGATCTCACGGGAGAAGAGGGAGAGAGGCAAGGCGCAGAGGAGGACGGTCGGAAGCCATTGGAAGCGATGGGAAGGGCTGCTCGGGAAGAGGGGTTCGAGGTTGGAGGGAGAGAAGGGGAAGGCGTTTCTCATGGCTGTTTACAGCTCCTGATCATGTAGTTAAACTTGAGACGACAGATTGCGCCTTGGTGGCTAGTCAACGGATCCAGCCATCCAGTTGACTACGTCTTGAGAGTGAACGTGACACATTCCACCGTACATGTATGACTTGGATTATGATTTATTTTTTCCTGAAACTGGTTTTAACTTGGAACGCCAAGTTAAGTAAAAAAATCAACATTACAATATATCCAAATATGTGGTTTCATTCCTCAAAAAAATTGTGCTTGCGCTCTATGGTGCCTGTGGAAAACTAGAAACGGTGTGATCTTTGATGGTCGAACTTGCGTTGAACTTAAGATGGTCTAGAGGATGTTTCTAATCTCTATGAAGAGCTGAGAGCTAATATTTAAGGAGACAATGCTGGAGAAGACTGGCTTGTTCTGCCAACAGGTAGGGGAACATCGTCCATTCATGCCCAATGGTAACTAGGATGGTTGGCTTCATCCATAAATTCACGAACCCAGTGCAGACAACACTCTCAGCCTTGACCATAGGCTTGATAATATTGCAGTCGATATTGTGGACGCGCTAGAATAAATGCAAAACTACTGTCAACCGTTGGTAATCCATTGTGATCTTAAGCCAAGCAACATCCTTCTTGCTGAGGATATGAGCTCCAAAGTTGGAGACTGTGGCATATGAAGGATCATTCAAGAAAACAAAAGCGAGGGGCGCAAAATTCATATAGCTCAATTGGAATTAGAGGTTCCATAGGCTATGTTGCTCTGTGGCTGAAACTATTATGATTGTTATTTCCAGCTTCACAAAGATATGCATACTACTACCTCTGCTTTTTAATATAAGATGTTTTAGCTTTTGTTCACATTCACATGTCCAAACTTGTATCTAGACATGTTTTAGTGTCCCTATTCACTCATTTTTATGTGTATCTAGACAACATGTGCAATAGCTAAAAATCTTATATTAAAAAACGGAGGGAGTAGTTGATAACTCTATTTTTTCCATTAATTTTAGAGTATGGGGAAGGCTCAGTGGTAATCTTATAAGAATTGTTGATCTACCAGCCAACGAGACTGAACATTTTTGCCTGTGAAAGAACCCTGATCAGCCAATGTTGGTAAGGTACTGCATAAGCCTTTCAGCCTTTGTGAAGAAAACTATATTAAAGGGCAAGCGCTCTGCGAGCTGAAGTTGCCTTAGTTGCAGTGCCTAGAGAGAGGAGTTGCTTAGGTTTTACTAGATGTTGGAGTTGTTTTGGGTTCCTGAGGTCCAGATGGTTGTGGCTTGCCAGGACAGAGACAAACCGCGCCTGGGCTGGCCTCGACCTGCAATTCTCCCCAGTAGAGCACGCCTTATTCTTCGCCTCGACCCACATGTCGTTGGGGAACGGCCAGACAGCGCGCTTCTGGGAAGATAGATGGATACAGGGCCACTCCGTCAAGGAACTAGCGCCCCAGCTTTACTCCTGCATCCCCAAGCGCAGGAGGAAGATCAGGAAGGTGGCAGACGGGCTACACACCAACGCCTGGGCCCGTGACATCCAAGGCGTCCTGGGAGTGCACGAAATCGGCCAATACTTGCAGCTCTGGCAAGCGATTAAATCCAAATTCCAGCAGTAGATGAATAATTGCAAATTTTTGTGTGTACGAGATTAGAATAACTTCAAAATAACTGACATAATTTTTTATTTTTCCTGATCAGAAAAATATATGAAAAAGAAAGGAGGTAGAAACATTTTGCGATCGCGAGCACGACGCTCTCCGACGAAGCCGATCGATTGGTTTGGAAGTGGACCGCCTCGGGAACCTATTCGGCACAATCGTGCTACCTAGCCACCTTCCAGGGCTCCGCGACCTGCCCAGCGTGGAAGATGATCTGGCGGCCATGGGCGCCTCCAAAGATCAAGTTCTTCCACTGGTTGGCGCAGCAGGACCGTTGTTGGACCGCTGATCGACTCGCACGTCGCGGCCTTCAGCACCACCCACGCTGCCTCCTGTGTGACCAGGCGGTCGAGACCATCCACCACCTACTCGTGGAATGCCCGTTCTCGCGTCAGGTTTGGCATGAGACCTCACCTGGCTACACTTGCCAATTGCTGCCCCCAACTCAGAGCCCTCGCTCCTGGATTGGTCTCAGCAAGCCGAGAGGATCACTCCCAAGCCGTTGAGGAAAGGACTCGCCTCCATCACCCTGCTCCTCCCATGGCTGATATGGAAACAGCGCAACGCCTGCGTCTTCGACAACGCCCAGCCCTCCACAAACGCTGTGCTAGCAAGCGTCAAGGAAGAAGCCTCGCTGTGGGCTCGTGCCGGCGCGCTAGGCCTGAGAGTACTGCTGCCACCGACTTGGGATGTACACTGATAGATTTTCACTTTCACCTTGCCCTTAGGGGATTGTAATCCAACTCTACCTTTTCAATGAAAAAAAAACACAAATGTCATTTGCGTTTTTCTCTAAAAAAAGGTCCAAAAGCTGAGCTTTTGGCGAATCTTGCTCTTTATCAGCTTCTTAATTGAAGTTGGGGGCTTTGCCCCTTATGTCGAAAAAAGAGGACAAGCGCTATTGCATCTGTATCGAACACTGGCACAACACCGTCTTTTCTGGACCACACACAATTGCCAAATTCAAAATAACTGAAAAAAACAGGAGCTACTTTTGTGCTACGACATACACCGTTGAGCGTTTGACAAAAAATCATTCCCTGTTATGAATATCGTGCATTGAAAGCTTTAGCAAAAAATGTGGTATCTTCAGAGGTCAGCTATATCTAGCATACAGCTGCAGCAACCCCACTAGTGCTACAATCATGAGCGCACAACTACTCTAATTCTCTAAGATCATCATCTCTAAATCCAGGAGCTAACAAGTACACGCATTTTTTTTCGAAAAAGTACAGGTACATTTTCTAACGCGGCCAATAGAACTGGCTCACCTGGAGTCCTGGACCATGGCTGACGAATCGCGGAGGGTGAAGAAGGGAGAGACTGCCGGCGTGGATGTGAGCCGGTCGCCCGGTGGCGCCTGTGCCCTGTGCTTAGTTCGCCGCATCGGTGGCCGCCGCCGCCAGTGGGGCTTGTGGAGTGGGCGTCGATCAGGAGGAGGGTGAGGTGGCGGGCAGAGAGACTACCGCGTGTGGCCATCGTTTACGCCTCATAACAATACGCCTTCTGTTCCAACGGATTAAGCTTGTGGTTTAGAACCCCTTTTTTTTAATGTTTATACTTTTCTTAAGCTCACAATTAACTCAGAGCTTGGTCACATACTTAGTCGTTGGATATGAGATTTGTGGTGGTCTAGTTGCAGCTGAGATTTTCTCAAGTTGCACAATGGTTTCAACTTGAATTTTTCCGGTTGTACCATGGTTGTAACGCTTATTTCGGTTGGACTATGTTTGTAACTGAATTTTTATTCAGTTTGCATATAAGTTGTAACTGATTTTTTTTTTTGACTTTTGGGAAATATGCCTAAATTTAAACCGATTAAAAGTCAGATGCACACCGGGTGTAAATGACTTTTTCTTCCTAGGTGCTGGCCGCCTTCCAACCAGGATCTAAGTTTGTTCTCAGTTGAATGAGAACTAGTTGGACACTATTTGCTAATGCGGCGCCACAACAGTTTCTTCGTCTCATCCTCCGTTCTTTGAATGAGTTGCAGTATTTTCACCCAAAACGAATAAATCAATATAATTGTTAAGGAGTATTAGTATTGGTCTAGAAGTCCGTATTAGACTAGATTTACTTTCGTGTCCCCCAAGTCAGATGTACTATATATTGTAGCATTTGGCCCCTAGTAATACAAGTTGCATATTCGTAACATGGTATCAGAGCTTAGGTTTAGCCTTTTCTTTTCCGGACGCGCAACTTGTCCTGCCCCCGATCCACCTCTACCCTCTTCCGCTGCCGATACAATCTAGATCGTATTCTTTTCTTTCCGATCTGTTGCTAGTGCGCTGCTGCAGCTGTTTTCCGGCTGGCCTGCTGCCTCTCCCGTTCTAATGTATCCCTTCCGTACGTGTCCAGCGCGGCTCTCCTGGCTGCTGCTGACGTTGTACACTTCGATTGCTCCAGGTCGCTGCTTCTGGCTCTGTGCTCGTGTGGTTCTTCTCGCACGTGTGGTTTCTGCTATCATTGATTGGATCGGATCTGCTATCATCCATTGGATCTGATCGGTGGTTGACTAGCTCCTTCTAATAAACTCTTTTTTGACAGCGGTTTTTAGATCTTGCCGCCATCGTAATCTTTTCTTTCCGACGTCGCCGCCGCTACGCCCCGGTCGCCGCCGCCCTCCGGCCGCCTCCGCCGTCGCCAGCTTCTCCGACGTCGCCGCCGCTGCGCCCCGGTCGCCGCCGCCCTCCGGCCGCCACTATCCCCTCGTCCTCGGCGTCTTCTTCGACCGCGGCGCCCCCTTCGACTTCGGCGCCACCTTCGATCTCGGCGCCACCTTCGACCTCGGCGCCACCTTCTACCTCGGCGCCGTCCTCTCCTAGTACTCCTCCGTCTAGTTCCCCTAGTTCTCCTCGTTCTCCGGTTTCGGATTCTTCCTCTCCTGTTTCTTCTTCCTCTTCTCCTTCTCCTAGCGCAATGCTTTTCTTCTCTTGATGTGCCATCTTTTGACAACCCATCTTCTCTCTTGATGCGGTCTGTCTTTCTTTGAAGCGCCATCTGTCTCATTGTCATTGATCTACGCACATTCTTTTGTCGCGAGCTTCTTTCGCCATCGTTTGCTTGTGCTATGATCGTTTGTTACATGCTCTTCTCTTGATCGATTTTTGGTTTCTGTCGGTCTTCTTCTTCGATCGACGCTATCCACTTTGGCTTGACTTTCACAGGTTATTGAAGACTCTTCATACGATGACGATACTCTCAAGACGCGGATTTTGGATTATCTTTTGTTTTCTAGTTTACACTTCTTCAAATGCAATGCTATTGCATACGCTTTGCATTTGAGGGGGGTGTTAAGGAGTATTAGTATTGATCTAGGAGTCCGTATTAGACTAGATTTACTTTCGTGTCCCCCAAGTCAGATGTACTATATATTGTAGCCTTTGGCCACCTGATAATACAAGTTGCATATTCCTAACAATAATCAGTGAAAATATTGTATTGGTACAACCTTGTCGTTTTTTCATGAACACGTACATGAGAAAGCACACTTTGCTTTCATCGGACGATGTGAAAAACAAATGCAGAAACCAAGTCCACTAGGAAACAAAGAGGATAAACAACGGTTCTACTCTCTCAGAAAAGAAAGCGTAGTATCTTCCACTACTTAGCTCTATCCATGATCTCGTCGAGATGAGGAAGACTCGTTCCAGAAAACTCTAGGTTCCTGATCAATTCAAATCGATCTAAAAACGCCTCTCTGCCACACAGTACTGCGGGAGTAAACGATCAATGGTCTCAACCTCCTAGTAGCAAACAAGTTGGGAGAGGCAGCATCATCGATCGGTCGTCAAGTCTTGGGTCACCGCTCCAACAACGATCACTGGTCGTTTTCCATGCAAAGAGATTGAATTTGAGAGGAGCACGCGGTTGTGCCTCCCTTGACATCTTTGCACAACGAAGTCGAGCAGTCCTGATGAATACCGGCCGGCTTCAGAAGTGGAATAAGTCTCCCATTCAAACAGTTTGAACTGGAGCTTGAAAATTTGAGCAATTCAGCAGGCTCGTTCTGCATCACGCCAATACACCAGTGAAGCATCTCCTATTCGAAAAACTCAAGTACCTAAGGAAGGACAATAGTGAGATAACGCCACGAAGCAATATATACCCCGTTTGCGACAGTAACATGTCCAAGGTTTAGCTCACTGGTTCGGCAGATCCTGTACATGTACCAAAACCGAAAGATATCATCGGTACCAACTTACCATCTTACATTGATGTCAGCGACTGGCATCCATCGTTTAATAGCCATTGCTAACAGGAGGTCAATGCCTCTGCAGTTTCGAGAGATCTAATGGCCGTGCCAAGTTGTCCAAACAGAAAAAGTCTAAATTACTTCTTCAAAATGAAACGTAAATAACATAAATAGTGATTTAGACATCATTTGGAATATTCGCCCAGCACTTCCAGCACGCAAAGGCAGACATACAGACCAAGTATATATGGAGCATGAGGGCAACTGCTAGTACTTGGCAACCAAACCCAAACCCAAACCAAGAGGGGCATGGTAATACGGCTCATCGTCATGAACTTGCTATGGTCACTTGTTGCCGTCCTCATGTTCGTTGCTGGGAGCGCCAGTGACGAGGCAGCGCTGCTTGCTTTCAAAACACAGGTGAACAGTGGTGACTCCCTAGCCTCCTGGAACAGCAGCACCGACTTCTGCAACTGGGAAGGTGTGAAATGCAGCCACCGAAGACCTGCGCGGGTTGTGGAGCTGAACTTGGACGGCAGGACCCTCGTCGGAGCACTCTCCCCGGCAATCGGCAACCTCACGTTCCTGCGGATGCTCAACCTGAGCTTCAACTGGCTCCATGGGGAGATCCCAGCGAGCCTAGGCCACCTCCGCCGCCTGCAGACGCTCGACATGAGCTACAACTCCTTCTCTGGCATGCTCCCTCTGAACCTGACCTCTTGCGTCCAAATGACAACCATGGCGCTACAAAGCAACAAGCTTGGTGGGCACATCCCGGCTGAGTTCGGGGAAACTCTGACTTTCCTAGAAGCAGTCTCGCTGAATAACAATAGCTTCACAGGGCTCATTCCGGCATCACTCGCCAATCTATCATATTTACAGAAGCTCCATCTGTCCGATAACAAGCTCGTCGGCTCAATCCCATCAGGGCTCACAAGCATCCAGAGTATGCGATCTTTCGATCTCGCCAATAACAACCTCTCTGGTATGCTTCCTCCTTATCTCTACAACTGGTCATCGCTAGAATTATTTGACGTAGGGTTCAATATGCTCTATGGAAGCATTCCCAATAATATCGGCAACATGATCCCCAAGATAAAATTTCTTTGCTTCTCATACAATCACTTCACTGGAGCCGTCCCTTCATCGCTGTCCAATATCTCTCATCTCAAAATACTTAATCTTGTGAAAAATAGATTAAGTGGGTATGTGCCTTCCACTTTAGGAAAGTTGGGAACTCTCCAACATCTGGGCCTGGCTGGAAATAAGCTTGAAGCAAATGATAAAAAAGGGTGGGATTCGTCACTTCTTTGGCAAACTGCAGCCAGCTAGAGGCCTTGTTACTCGGCGGCGAATCTTTCGGAGGACAGTTACCAGCTTCCCTCACAAACCTCTCAACGACTCTACAGAAGTTATACCTAACTGGTAGTAGGATCTCTGGGGGTATTCCTGCAGACATCGGCAATTTGGCTGGTCTAAAGAGGCTTGCCATAGAAAATACTTACATATCTGGAGTGATTCCAGAGAGCATTGGCAAGCTAGAAAACTTGATCGAGCTATCCTTTGCGTACAATAGCTTGTCTGGCCTCATACCTTCTTCACTAGGAAACCTTTCGCAGCTGAATAGGCTTTATGCATATTATGGCAACTTGGAAGGACCAATTCCGGCAAGCCTGGGGGAGTTGAAAAACCTTTTCATACTTGATCTATCAACAAATCACCAACTTAACGGTTCAATTCCCAGAGAAATTTTAAAATTACCTGCCCTTTCTTGGTATTTGGACTTGTCATACAATTCCTTTTCTGGACCACTTCCTAATGAAGTTGGTAGCTTGGCAAACCTAAACCAACTGATTCTATCAGGAAACAAGTTGTCTGGCAAGATACCCGACAGCATTCAGAATTGCATAGTGCTGGAGTGGCTATTATTAGACAATAATTCATTTGAGGGAAGCATACCTCAGTCGCTGAAGAATATAAAGGGGCTCAGTAAACTTAACCTGACCATGAATAATTTCTCTGGCAATATTCCTGATGCCCTTGGTAGTATTGGAAACCTGCAGGAACTGTACCTAGCACACAACAACTTGTCAGGATCAATCCCGGCAGTTCTACAGAATTTGACATCGTTGTCCGAATTGGATGTATCCTTCAATAATTTGCAAGGCGAGGTGCCATATAGAGGTATTTTCAGAAACATCAGTTACAGAGCAGTTGCTGGGAATACAAATTTGTGTGGCGGTACACCTCTACTTCACCTGGCTCCATGCTCCATTAGCTCGTTAAGCATGAACGAGAAAAATATGCCAAGGTCTTCTGTAATTTCTCTAGCTATAGCTGGAGCAATCTTGTCCTCCTTTTCAGTTATTCTTCTTGTTTGGATACTTCACAAGAAGCTGAAACAAGGCCAGCAGACAACCGTGCAGTATTTAGTCGCTGACGACAATTACGAGAGAATCCCCTATCATGCATTATTGATAGGAACTAACAGATTTTCAGATGACAACTTGCTCGGGAGAGGAAGTTATGGTTCGGTTTTCAAGTGCATTTTGGACCCTGAGGAAAGAACATTGGCTGTGAAGGTTTTTAACCTTGGTCAGTCCAGGTATTCCAGGAGCTTTGAGGCTGAATGTGAGGCCATGAGAAGGATAAGACATCGTTGTCTCATAAAGATCATTACTTCTTGTTCCAGCGTCAACCACCAAGGTCAAGGGTTCAAGGCATTGGTTTTTGAGTTTATGCCTAATGGTAACTTGGATGGTTGGCTTCACCCAAATCTGAAGAGCCCAATACAAGCAACACGCTCAGCCTTGCCCAGAGGTTTGAGATTGCTGTCAATATTGTGGATGCAGTAGACTATCTCCATAACTACTGTCAACCATTGGTAATCCATTGTGATCTTAAGCCAAGCAACATTCTTCTTGCTGACAACATGAGCGCCCGAGTTGGAGACTTTGGCATATCCAGGATCATTCAAGAAAATACAAGTGTGGAGATGCAAAATTCGTATGGCTCAACAGGAATTCGAGGATCCATAGGCTATGTTGCTCCAGGTAACTCTTCTAGTTTCATCTTCTAAAAATTTCACACCACTATGGCATGCTAACCAAAAAATATTGCATAATTGTAGAGTATGGAGAAGGCTCTGCGGTCTCACCATCTGGTGATATTTACAGTCTTGGAATATTGCTGCTCGAGATCTTTACTGGAAGGAGCCCAACAGAGGACATGTTTAGAGATTCATTGGGTCTGCACAAGTTTGTTGAGGATGCCCTTCCAGATAGAACCTTGGAGATAGCTGACCCAACAATCTGGCTTCACGGAGACCCACATGATAATGTTACTACTAGAATCCAGGAGTGCTTGATTTCATTCTTGAGGCTTGGCATATCCTGCTCAAAGCGGCAGCCTCGAGAACGGACATTGACAAGGGATGCAGCGGCAGAGATGCATTTAATCAGAGATGCCTACATGGCGTTCGTTGATAGCTTATAGTGGAGCACAGAGCTGATAGGGAAACCTCAACTCAAGCCATTCAGATCGGCACTGAACAAACAAGCTGGTACAAGACATGATCTTGCAATAAATAAAAGTTACATGTATCATTTCAGTTAGTAGATGTTCTCATTTCTCAAAGTTATGTTTCTTTACAAGTGTATCAATTTAATGTAAAAGGCTAAACCATGGTGTTCTGTAATAGCACTATACTAGTAAGTTTTCTCCATTCGCAAAAGGGTAGCTGGCAACGTTTATTCATTGCTTCAAGTTAACCAGTGGACAAAACCTTCAGACTACAGATGATGCATTATACAGAGGCATGCAATGCAACAGGAACATAAATTTCCTGGTTTCTTTAACATTTACAGTAACAACAAATTGATACACTAGATAATGCTATCAGGTATTAGGGATATTATAACTGAGTCAAATTTGAGCTCTCTTAGGCCACCTCACTTTTGAACCGTTGGATTCGCCTCAGCTCACAATTCTGACCATTCGATTTCTTTGTGCAGGCTAAATGGGCCAAATGTCCCTAAGGGACGCTGCTCTGGTCATCAAATTGAACCACCGTGGTTAATTGGGCTCCTAATATCCACCGAAGCCCATGTACTAGAGGACCCCCATATCCACAGTAATCCCACCGAACAAGCGAGTCGATCTTCCTGGGAGGGCAAGCGGCAGCAGTGTGAGCAATACGATTCATTCTCCACCGAAGCACGTCAAATTAATCTGTCGTTACTATAAGGAATTAGTGGCGGTGGAGCTGCACCACTCAAAACCAGCATACATCCCCTTCCCTCTTCAAGGCGTACTTAATTGTCCAACCCAAATCGATTGCTACTTGCGAGAGAGAAGCTAGAATAGGATCGTGAGATATGTGATGCGGCAGGGTATGAGGATCGTGAGATATGTGGTGCGGCAGGGTATGAGAGGACTCTGGCAACTCGACGACGGTGGCATGGCCAAGCCAACACGGCAGGGCGTCCGAATTGATGCGCGGAAGCGGTGCCTCCCCTATGCTTTCTGGCAGAAGGCCATGACCTGCCATCTGCTCCTCCCGACTCCCGGGCATCTTTGGTTCACTGTACTGCTCTCTCCTTCATGCAGGTTCCGTTTTTGCAGGTTCCATTAGATGAAACGACTGGAAATAAACATCCACTTGGTGTTGTTTTTGCAGGTTCCGTTAGATGGAACAGCCGGAAACAAATACAAATTCGCAAAGCAGTTGAACTGGGTGGAAAGGTAATACAGTTTATGTTTTATTGCATATCCTGACATGAAACTTGGCATCATCTCCAGATTTTAAGTGCAATAGGATGTTAAAAAGCAATATATGTAGCAAAGCTGGCTATCAAGAATCAGTAGAAAAAGAATAAAAGAAACGGAAGAGGTTTTAATTACTACATTATTGTTTTGATTTTCTCAGGAACATAAATGACACATGACACATGATAACTCACTTACGATGATTTGCTCATCTGAACATTTCGGTGACTCAATTAGCGACTGAATCCTGAGGTAAACCAAGCCATCTTTGATTAGTGTTATTTTCTACATTTTTCTAAGGTTACATGATAGCATCAGGAAGTTTTCCATCATTTACTTCCTGCTATGTTGAGCAACAACACGATTTTAATATATTTCACACTTTCAGAACTTCCTTGTTCTTCAAGAAAAAAGTGAGCCATAGAGAGTTTTACCTATTGTCATCAGGTTTGGTTACATTTATCGCCTTTGGGCAGGTTTGGTTAAAAATGCTTTCCTCCCTGTATTCTGGTAATGGTTCAGACGTTTGTAATACTGCTACTTAAGTTACAGCTCTAAATTCATTATCTTTTACAAATTCTTTGAATTTTTTTTATAATTTCTTATAAATTTATATTCATAATGGCCGGGCGTAGCAACGTGCGCCTACATGATCTAGTCACAATTAAGCTCTCACACACTCAAACTGCATTAGGTCAATTCGGATACTTTAGGCAATAATTATCAAAACGCAGCAGCGCATCATGCTAAATCCCCAGAATTACTAACAGTATTACAAGGTAACCAGAGCCACAAAATCAATTAATACCAACGAATTACCTGATGGCTTCAGGTTGCGACCTAAGAGGTGAGCTCTATGCCCTAGGAGACAGCGCGCTTGACGAGCTTGCCTGTCGAGACCGTATAAGAGAGAGGTCTGGATCTCACGGGAGAGGAGGGAAAGAGGGGCGGCGTAGAGGAGGGTGGAGGAAGCCATTGGAGGCGATGGGAGGGAAAGCTCGGGAAGAGGGGGTTTGGGGAGAGCAGGGGAAGGCGTTTCTCATGGCAGTTTACAGTTTGCATCAACATGACACATTCTAGCGTACAGATATGGCTTGGATTTTTTTTTCTGTAACTTGGAAATCTGAGTTAATTATAAGTTCATAAAGATGGATCAAAATCAAGATTACAATATGGTATCCTTACAACATACCCAAATATCCAGAGCGGCTCTTCTCCGGGTTAATTAATTTCAACGGTCGATGTGCCGCACACAGTTACATTGCTTTGGTTCGTGCTACTTTCTATTGTTTGCAATTGCGCACTATACCTGAATTTGAACTGATTAAAAATGAACTGCACACAGTATGCAAAACGATTTTTTTATTTCTGTAACGTGGGTGATGTCTTCCAGCGAAGATTTAAATTTGTTCTCGGTTGAATGAGCACTAATTTTTTTTTGGAGGGAAGTCAGGACCTTATTGTCTAATGCAACAACAACAGTTTCTTACCCCTCGCTCTCCTTTCTTTGAATGAGCAGCACTAAGCTCAAATCCATTCATGAGCGCGTGGAGGATAGATATGATCTTCCACTACTTAGGTCCATCCATCCACGATCTTCCACTTGTTGGACTCGTTCCAGAGTACCTTCGTATTGTGATCAATCCAAATCAATCTAAATCGCCTTTCTTCCACTCACTACACTAGTGAACGATCAATGGTCTCAATCTCAACACCTAGTAGCAACGTCTTCGTTCACCGGTCCAACAACAATCTATAGTGGCTCTCCATGCAAAAAGCTTGAGGTTGAGAGAGCACTCGTCTGCGAAATTGTGTCATGGAGCCAAATATCAGTTCGCCCATGCCAAACACGCTGAACGCGTCGAGAGCACTACTGTTGCTGGTCGAAACACACGATGAAGTGTCCTTGGCACAAAGAAGTTCAGCAATCCTGGTGCCATTCGAAACAAGACAAATACGCATTCCATTTCAACAGTTTGAACTGAATTTTGGAAATTGAAAAGCTGCGGATGCTAAGGTGAACCCACAAACCTCGCAATATTACTGCTGAGCGCACTTGGCTGACCTGTCACCGATTCGAAACTGAGATAGCTAGGGAAAACAAGATGGAGATTCCGCCACCAAAATAGTATTCCGTAACTGAACGCAACATGTTCAAGGTTTCTCCCACTGGGTGTTCGGCAGATCCCACTAATGAAAAAGCTATAGTCCACTATCAACATGTCTAAAGATTCCTCCAGCGGGTCACAATCTCACCACAAAACAAAACGGAAACATTGACTTCAATAGACCCGCCGTTGCAGTCGCTAAAAATTCAGTATAGCTGCTGAAATAGTGGAAAGTTGTCAAAAGAAAGTGTATAAATTACTTCTTGGAAGCCATAAGCGAAGCAGATGCTAGCACTTGGCACCCAAACCAATATGAGCGCAGCAATGAGGGTCATGGTGCTGAGCTTGATATTGACACTTGTGGCCGGCCCAGCGATCGCCATGGTGAATTCAGGCGACAAGGCCGCGTTGCTTGCTTTCAAAGCGCGGGTCAGTGATGGCGGCTCGCTGGCCTCGTGGAACAGCAGCGTAAACTTCTGCAGCTGGGAAGGCGTGACATGCAGCCACCGGAGGCCCGGGCGGGTGGTGCAGCTGATCTTGGGCGGCAAGGGACTCACTGGAGAACTCTCCCCAGCCATCGGGAACCTCACGTTCTTGCGGACACTAAACCTGAGCTTAAATTGGCTCCACGGGGAGATTCCAGCGAGCCTCGGCCGCCTGCACCGCCTGCAGATGCTCTACCTGGGCTACAATTCCTTCTCCGGCACGCTCCCTCTGAATCTGACCTCTTGCGTCAAGTTGACAAACATAGCGCTAGACAGCAACAAGCTTGGTGGTCAAATCCCGGCTGAGCTCGGGGAAAAGCTCATGTCCCTGCAAGCAATCACGTTGAGTAACAACAGCTTCACGGGGCGCATCCCGGTATCACTAGCTAACCTGACCCATCTGCAAATTCTTCGACTCTCTAGTAACCATCTGGTGGGCCCAATCCCACCAGGGCTTGGCAACATATACAGCATGCAGACGTTCAGTATCTTCGGCAACCACCTCTCTGGTATGATTCCACTTTCTCTCTACAACTGGTCGTCGCTGGAATACTTCGACGTAGGGGTAAATATGTTGTACGGAAGCATTCTGGATGACATCGCCAATAAGTTCCCAAAGATAATTGGTCTTGGCTTGGATGGTAATCACTTCACGGGAACCATCCCTTCCTCAATATCCAATCTATCTTATGTCACGAAACTTGAACTCAGCGATAATAGATTTAGTGGGTACGTGCCTCCCACTTTGGGGAGGCTTGGAACTCTCCAATATGTGGATTTGGCATATAATAATCTTGATGCAAATGACACAAAGGGGTGGGAATTCGTCACTTCTTTGGCAAACTGCAGCCAACTGGGGACATTGGTACTCAGTGGATACTTTTTTGGAGGACAGTTACCTGCTTCCATTACAAACCTCTCAGTAACTCTCCATACATTATACATAGGTGACAGTAGGGTCTCTGGGACTATTCCTACAGATATCGGCAATTTGGTTGGTCTCAACATGCTGGTGATCGCAAATACTTCCATATCCGGAGTGATTCCAGAGAGCATTGGTAAACTAGAGAAGATGATCCAACTAGTCTTCTACAACAATAGCTTGTCTGGCCTCATACCGGCATCACTAGGAAATCTTACGCAGCTGAACAGACTTTATGCATCCTTTGGCAACTTGGAGGGACCAATTCCGGCTAGCCTAGGGAAGTTGAAGAACCTTTTTGTACTCGATTTGTCAAGAAACTACAAACTTAATGGTTCAATACCCAGGGAAATTTTGACACTGCCTAGCCTTTCTTTCTACTTGGACTTGTCATACAATTCCCTTTCTGGTCCCCTTCCTTATGAAGTTGGTAGTTTGGCAAATCTTAACCAACTGAGTCTATCAGGAAATAATTTATCAGGCAAGATACCTGACAGCATTCAGAATTGCATAGTGTTGGACTTGTTAGAGCTAGACAATAACTCATTTGAGGGAAGCATACCTCAATCACTGAAGTATATAAAGGGGCTTAGTTTACTGAACCTGACCATGAATAAATTCTCTGGTAACATTCCCGACTCCCTTGTTAGAATTGAAAACCTCGAGGAACTATACCTAGCACACAACGAATTGTCAGGATCAATCCCATCAATTTTACAGAATTTGACATCATTGTCCAGATTGGATGTATCATTCAATAATTTGCAAGGTGAGGTGCCAATTGGAGGTGTTTTCAAGAACATCAACTACATATCTGTTGCTGGGAATATCAATTTGTGTGGTGGCACACCTCAGCTTCACTTGTCTCCATGCTCCACAAGACCCTTAAGCAAGAATGGAAAAAAGATGCCAAAGTCTCTTGTAATTGCTCTGGCAACAATGGGAGCAACCTTATCTTCATTTTCAATAATTCTTCTTGTTTGGATACTTCACAAGAGGCTCAAACAAAGCAAGAACACAATAGTGCAAGATTCAATCGCTGAGGAGCCTTATCAGAGAATCCCATATCATGCATTATTGAGAGGAACTAACGGATTTTCGGATGATAATTTGCTCGGGAGAGGAAGTTATGGTGCAGTTTTCAAGTGCATTTTATCCAATGAGGAAAGAACCTTTGCTGTCAAGGTGTTTAATATTGGTCTATCCAGATATTCCAAGAGTTTTGAGGCTGAATGTGAGGCCATGAGAAGTATCCGACACCGTTGTCTCATAAAGATCATTACTTCTTGCTCGAGCGTCAACCATCAAGGTGAAGAGTTCAAGGCATTGGTTTTTGAGTTCATGCCCAATGGTAACTTGGATAGTTGGCTTCACCCAAAATCTGAAGAGCATACTACAAATAACACACTCAGCCTTGCCCAGAGGCTTGATATTGCTGTCAATATTGTGGACGCGGTAGAATATCTCCACAACTACTGTCAGCCATTGGTAATCCATTGTGATCTTAAGCCAAGCAACATCCTTCTTGCTGATGACATGAGCGCTCGAGTTGGGGATTTTGGCATATCAAGGATCATTCAAGAAAATGCAAGCGAGGGGATGCACAATTCATATACCTCAACTGGAATTAGAGGTTCCATAGGCTATGTTGCTCCAGGTGACTTCAACTCTTCTAGTTTCATATTTTAAAAAAATTCTCAAACATATTGTGCGCTAACCATAAAAAATGCTGCATACTTGTAGAGTATGGGGAAGGCTCTGCAGTCTCACCTCCTGGTGATATTTACAGTCTTGGCATATTGCTGCTTGAGATGTTTACCGGAAGGAACCCAACAGACGACACATTCAGAGATTCATTGGGTCTGCACAGATTTGCCGTGGATGCTCTTCCAGATAGAACCTTGGAAATAGCTGATTCAACAATCTGGCTGCACGGAGAACCACATGATAATGTTACTACTGGAATCCAGGAGTGCTTGATTTCTGTCTTCAGGCTGGGCATATCCTGCTCAAAGCAACAGCCTCGAGACCGAACATTGACAAGAGATGCAGCGGCAGAGATGCATGCAATCAGAGATGGGTACATTGCGTTTCTGGCTAGCTTATAGTGGAAAACAGAGCAGAAAGAGAAGCCTCGATTCAAGCCATTCAGAACGGTAAAGAACAAACAAGCGTGTACAAGACATGATCCTGCAATAAATAAAATTTATATTGTATCATTTCAGTTAGTAATTGTTCTCACTTGGTATCAATTACATGTGTATCTTTACAAGTGCATCAAATAAATGTAAAACTCAAACCATGGTGTTCTGTAATAGCACTATAGCAAGTGTTAGAAATTTCTGAATTCAAAGGATACACGTTTTTCTATTTAGTGATGGCAACGTTAACTCATTGCTTCAAGCAAATTAGTACTAGACACAAAAATAAATCAGACTGCAGATGAAACATCTCCATGTGCAGACAAACAATAGATGACGGCACGCAACCGGAACAATTTCCTGATTTATTTAACATTTCCAGCAACAAGAATCGACACGCTAGATAATGATATCAGGTATCAGAGTAACATAGATGCACACAGCACAAACAAGCTATCAACAAATCGATACACTTGATAATATCTATTCAGATACTGCATCTAGCAATTACCAAAAAAAAGGAATCAGCGCATATTTTGCTAAATCCTAAGAATCACTAACCAGAGCCACAAAAGCAATTAAGACCAGCAAATTACCGCCGACTGCAGGTTGCAACCTCGTGCCCTAGGAGACAGCTCGCCAGCGAGACCGAAGAATAGGTAGGTCTGGATCTCACTGGAGCGGAGGGAGGATGAGGATGGAAGAAGCCATTGGAGGCGAGGGGGGAGGGAGGTTAACTTGAGACCACTAAAGTCATGTACAGGAGGTCACGAGGCATCAAAATCGTCCTAAAACCCAAAAGTTGTGGACTAAGCATACGAAAAAGGCAAAAGTGCCCGAAATGACGAGTTTTGACGATGCCGCTAGAGTCATGTACCGGGGGTCATGGCGCATCGAACTCCTTCCGGGACCAAAAAACCGTGGACTATAGACCACGAAAACGGCCAGAAATACCCGAAATCACGAGTTTTGATGATGCCGCTGGAGTCATGTACCGGGTGTCACAGGGCATCTAAATCCTCCCAGGACCCAAAAACCGTGGACTATAGCCCACGAAAACGGCCAGAAATGTCCGAAATCACGAGTTTTTATGATGCCGCTAGAGTCATGTAACGGGTGTCACGGGGCATCGAAATTCTCCCGGGACTCAAAAACCGTGGACTTTAGCCCACCAAAACGGTAAAAATGCCCGAAATCACTTGTTTTAACGATGCCACTAGAGTCATGTACCAGAGGTCACGGGACTTTGAAATCCTCCTGAGACCCAAAAACTGTAGACAGTAGCCCATGAAAACGGCCAGAAATGCGCGAAATCACGAGTTTTTACCATGCCGCTAGAGTCATGTATCGGGGGTCACGGGCAATGGAAATCCTCCTGGTACCCAAAAATCGTGGACTATAGCCCACGGAAACAGCAAAAAATGCTCGAAATCATGACTTTTGACGATGCCGCTAGAGTCATGGATCGGGGGTCACGGGGCATCGAAATCCTCCCGGAATGCAAAAACCGTGGAGTATAGCCCACGAAAATTGCAAAAAATGCCTGAAATCATGAGTTTTGACGATGCCACTGATTTCATGTACAGGGGGTCACGGGGTATCGAGATCGTCCTCGAACCCAAAAAATGTGGACTTAGCCTACGAAAAAGGCAAAAATGCCCGAAATGACGAGTTTTGACGATGCCGCTAGAGTCATGTGCCGGGTGTCACAGGGCATCGAAATCCTCCCGGGACCCAAACACTGCGGACTATAGCCCACGAAAACGGCAAGAAATGCCTGAAATCACGAGTTTTGATGATGCCGCTAGAGTCATGTACCGGGTGTCACAGGGCATCGAAATCCTACCTGGACCCAAAAACTGTGGACTATAGCCCACGAAAACGGCCAGAAATGCCTGAAATCACGAGTTTTGATGATGCCGCTAGAATCATGTATCGGGTGTCACGGGGCATCGAAATCCTCCCGGGACCCAAAAACCATGGACTTTAGCCCACCAAAACGGCAAAAATGCCTGAAATCACTTGTTTTGACGATGCCACTAGAGTCATGTACCAGAGGTCACGGGACTTCGAAATCCTCCTGAGACCCAAAAACCGTAGACAGTAGCCCATAAAAACGGCTAGAAATGCGCGAAATCACGAGTTTTTACCATGCCGCTAGAGTCATGTATCGGGGGTAAATCCTCCTGGGACCCAAAAATCGTGGACTATAGCCCACGAATACGGCCAAAAATGCCCGAAATTATGACATTTGACGATGCCGTTAGAGTCATGGACCGGGGCTCACGGGGCATCAAAATACTCCCGGAACCCAAAAACCGTGGAATATAGCCCACGAAAACGATAAAAAATGCCTGAAATCACGAGTTTTGACGATGCCACTAAAGTCATGTACAGGAGGTCACGGGGCATCAAAATCGTCCTAGAACCCAAAAGTTGTGGACTAAGCATACGAAAAAGGCAAAAGTGCCCGAAATGACGAGTTTTGACGATGCCGCTAGAGTCATGTACCGGGGGTCACGGCGCATCGAATTCCTTCCGGGACCCAAAAACCGTGGACTATAGACCACGAAAACGGCCAGAAATACCCGAAATCACGAGTTTTGATGATGTCGCTGGAGTCATGTACCGGGTGTCACAAGGCATCTAAATCCTCCCAGGACCCAAAAACCGTGGACTATAGCCCACGAAAACGTCCAGAAATGCCCGAAATCACGAGTTTTTATGATGCCGCTAGAGTCATGTAACGGGTGTCACGGGGCATCGAAATCCTCCTGGGACCCAAAACCCGTGGACTTTAGCCCACGAAAATGGCAAAAAGTGCCCGAAATCACTTGTTTTGACGATGCCAAACGAGTCATGTACCAGAGATTACGGGACTTCGAAATCCTCCTGAGACCCAAAAACCGTAGACAGTAACCCACGAAAAAGGCCAGAAATGCGCGAAATCACGAGTTTTTACCATGCCGCTAGAGTCATGTATCGGGGGTCACGGGCAATGGAAGTCCTCTTGGGACCCAAAAATCGTGGACTATAGCCCACGAAAACGGCCAAAAATGCCCAAAATTATGACTTTTGACGATGTCGCTAGAATCATGGACCGGGCCTCACGGGGCATCAAAATACTCCCTGAACCAAAAAACCGTGGAGTATAGCCCATGAAAACGGCAAAAAATGCCTGAAATCACGAGTTTTGACGATGCCACTAGAGTCATATACAGGGGGTCACGGGGCATCAAAATCGTCCTGGAACCCAAAAGTTGTGGACTAAGCCCCGAAATGACGAGTTTTGACGAAGACGCTAGAGTCATGTACCGGAGGTCACGGCGCATCGAAATCCTTTCGGGACCCAAAACCCGTGGACTATAGACCATAAAAACGGCAAAAATGCCCGAAATCACGAGTTTTGATGATGCCGCTAGAGTCATGTACCGGGTGTCATAGGACATTGAAATCCTCCCGGGACCCAAAAACCGGGGACTATAGCCCACGAAAACGGCCAGAAATGCCCGAAATCACGAGTCTTGATGATGACGCTAGAGTCATGTACCGGGTTTCACGGGGCATCGAAATCCTCCCGGAACCCAAAAACCGTGGACTTTATCCCACGAAAACGGCAAAAAGTGCCCGAAATCACTTGTTTTGACGATGCCACTAGAGTCATGTACCAGGGGTCACGGGGCATCGAAATCCTCCTCAGACCGAAAAACCGTGGACAGTAGCCCACGAAAACGGCCAGAAATCTTCCTGAGGTCGGCTTCGTCGGTCTTCATCGACAAAGTTTGTGCGGGAACATAATCCCCGCTTTCGGTCTACAAGGGTATGTATTCTGATCTCCGTTCGAACTACTATATCTGCATAGAATAGATCTTGACATGTTTTAGGGGTATCGTTGCTAGGATTTTTTTTGGTTTTCTGCACCCGATCCCCTTCAATCCTTCCCTAGAAGCATGCGCACGCGCACGAGCGGTGCATGCAAGCTTTACCTCCGACAGTACCTCGAGTAACCCCCGGCTCACTAAGACTCATCTGCCTCTATACACCAGGCGCAAAGCTCACCTCGTTCGAAGATTAAGAAATTTAAAGTTGTTACTTTTGCATTATATGAGTTATATTGCAGATACCTGGCCACCTAAAATAGTTGCATGTAAAAAGGTTATTTGAAATACAGCACGTAAATTGTTGTTATATGGAAAACGGGCAACATGTGCACGCCAACTGGTAATTGAAAGTTTAATGTTACCCTCCCGCCTCTTCTCTCGTGACCGCACTGCCTTCTCTCCCATCGCTTTGGCCTCGAACTTGCCGCTCTGTCACAACTCTTATCGATTTGGCCGAATTCTTGGGTTGTCCATAGATTCAGCCAACGAGCCACCCGATCAACCCTCCTCTCCACCCCTCCTCACCATGCCTCCTCCTTCCCTATAATCATGCGCATGCAAGCTCTGCCTCTTGCTGCACCTCGACCAACCCCCGCTAAGACTCCTTTGCCTCCATGCATCAGGCGCAGGGCTCGCCTCGAGCGGAGATTAAAAAATTAAAAGTTGATACTTGTGCAATATATGGTTTATATTGTTGATACCTGGCCACCTACAGTAGTTGCCTATAAAAAGATTGTGAATTTTTACCTGATCTAAGCTACTAATGTTACTCAAATAACATGTCATGTATTGACGTAAAAATACTTTGGGCGCAGCAAAGCGCGCCATCCTCTTCTAGTAATGCACTAATGCCTGACCGCAGAGACCGTGCAGCACGGCACGTCGCGTGCCGGCCTCGGCACGGCCCACGAGCGGCACGACTGCATTCGTGTCGTGCCGGGCCGGCCCACGTGCTGTGATCGGCCTCCGGGCACGAGCACGCCGGCACGTGGGCCACACGTTGGCCCGGCACGGCACGGTCGGCCCACGAGACGGCACACCGGGAAAAAAAGTTAAAAGAAATTAAAAAGAAATTAAAAAATAAAAAATTAAAAAGGGGGCAAAGGTAACATGATTTTAAATACTTTTATTAAACTAGCAAGCCGCCTCATTAAAACCTTCCAGTCCCGTGCGGTACCCTGGAAGGAAAAGAGTGCGTCTGGAACTTGCTACTTGCCGACTAATTATTCATATTACAGACGATTATGGAACTCTTCTTGCCGGCGCAAGTCGGTGCCTGTTGAGGTGACACTCCAAGGGACCGGTACCATTTCTCGGGGCGACGCTGAGGATCATGTTGCACTCCGGCCACTTCCACATCGCTTGGTGTCTCACCGTGCCATCTTCGAGTGTCACAAGACTGAAGGGGTTACTGTGCAGAAAACAATATTTTTTCTAGCGTACGAAATCCTAACTAGCCAGGATCTATCTATCTATTACATGTGATAACGGTGGCGGAACGGGTTACATTACCTCCATGTAGACCGATAGCGGGGATTACGCTCCCGCACAAGCGTTGACGATGAAGTCGTACGTAGCCGACCTCGAGGTCGCGGAGAACTTGCCGCGATGATGAAGTCGATGACGCCTCGGGTAAGGAAAAAGAGTGCGTCTGATACTTGCTGCTGTCCGACTTAATTGTTCATATTACATACCAAGTTCAATAAAAGAATAAAAAAAGAAAAAATACAAAAGGATAAGAAAAAATATTCTTCAATCTTCATCATCGATATGAAGATACTCTAGTGCGGCAGTCAACTCAGGGTCCTCCGGCATGTGCTGGGTTCTTCTCACTACCCGATCGCGATCTTTTACCGTCATCAAACTCTTCACCATATCAGGGTGGAGACTAGCTCTTCTTGGCTCTAGAACTCTTCCCCTTAGACTGAATGTTCCCTCCGAATATGTTGTTGACACTGGAACAGTTAACACATCGCGTGCTAGAATGGAAAGCACGGGATATGTTTGTTTGTGATCACGCCACCACTCCAAAATGTTGAAGTCATCTTCATCGTGGACGACCAGCGGACGGTCGTTGAGGTAAGCTTCTAATTCATTCCCGGCGGCGCTGCTTGAACTTCCACTAGCGGAGCTGGCGAACATCTTGAATATGGTCTTCTTCTTTTCGGGCCGTTGGACTTGTGTAGGCCATCACAGACGAACTGGGGCTGCAAACTTATTCTCGTACTTGTCGTACAAATCAGCGAGCTTGCTCTTAATAGTAAATTGGTATTGACTATAATCAAAGTCTAATGCAATAGTTAAGAGAGATAAAGCATCACCGAACCCCTCAATTTTAGCCCTCGGGTCCAAAATGAATGCAAAGGCACATAAATCAGGAATTTCTTTCCAATATTTTATAAACTTTGCTTTCATTTTTTTAACAGCCTCTCTTAACCTAGGATCATTTTCATGTGCTTTTAGGTGATCAGCAAGGAAATAAATTTGGTGCACTAGTAGAGGAGTTGTGGGATAATAAACCCCAGACAATATGTTGGTTGCATCATAAAGAACTTCTAGAAATTGCATGACCATGTTTGCAATATCCCAGTCAGCATCACATAAAAAGATTGTCCCGTGTGAATTTGCATTAACAAATGTGGTAAACATTTCTTTATCACGGATCAAATCTCTAATCATTATGTATGTAGAGTTCCATCTAATGCTCATATCTATATTATAGACATGTGATGTCGTTGTAGCCGCATCACAACATCTCTTACACTCAGCTAGCCGTGGATTAGAAGCATTCAAAAAACAATGCCACTTCTAATTTTTTCAATGGGTTCGGCGAGATGTTTTAAAGCATATTTAGCAATTAGATTAATAATATGACATTCACAACGTTGATGGAAAAGATGTGCTGAGGCATAACCACTATGAGACGAATATCATCCATTGCGGTGGTATTATTTGAAGCATTATCTAAAGTTATTGTAAACACCTTATTCTCGAGACCAAATTCTTGCACGACATGCAAGATTTTATCAGCAATTGCTCTACCAGTATGTCTAGTATCTATTAATTCAAATCCAATGACCGATTTTTTAGTGCCCAAGAATCAGTGGTCATGTAATGAGCTACCACACTTAGATAATCTTGTTTAGCTCTTTCGCTCCATATATCAGATGTTAATGAAACAGAAAATGTACAGTTTGCAAACTCATCTTTTATTTCATTTTGCATTTTCTTGGCTAGTTTTTTCATATCCCTAGATGTAGTTTGCCTAGAAACTGGATGATATTGTGGATTATGGCAAGTTTGAATCCATTCTACAACAGCGGGATACTCCCCAAAACCAAGCGGTAAATCATGTGCATCAATAACATGGCATAGTCCTCTACGAGATTCAGTACCATCGTAGTTGAAGTTCCTTACCTGGCCGTTGGCGACGTAAGGTAGATCCCCTTGTCTTCTCGCTGACGCCTGTGAGTTCGCCATCCGGTGCCTATTGAGGTGCCGGTCCAAGTGACCGGTACCATGCTTCGAGTCGCCGCTGAGGATCTTTCCGCACCCCGGCCACTTGCACACCGCTTGGTGTGCCACCTTGCCATCTTCGAGTGCGTTAACACGGTACTCGAAATGGCCCTCCGTCCACAACCTGGAAGTTCGAGGCCTCTTTGTGCCGGTAGAGGTAGAGGCCGTGGGGGCGGTACTACTCGAACCACCTTGGGATGTAAATTGGGGTGTGTTATCGGTTTCTAAGTAGACGTAATCTTCGGTGGTAAGTCCTAAAGAACCTATGGGGAAGTTGATCATCGGCTCCAGGATATACCCGTCGGGAACTGGGTTAAAGGGGGGAGGCGGAGGATCCATAGCCATATGATAGGATGAGAAGTGTGGGATGAGTGTGAAAAATTCTGTGAATGAGGAGGCATATTTATAGCAATTTTTTTTTCAGATTTAGGGTTCAAAATTCAAATTTGGGGGAAAAAAACAGCTCCAACGGTCAGCTGGGCCTCATACGGGCCTACCGTGCCCTTCCGACGCGGGCCCGGCGTGCCTCGGCATGGCCCGACAAGCGCAACGGTCGGCACGCAGCGTGCCGCCGCGCGTGCTTGCCGTGCCTCGCGTGCCGCGCGGCGCAGCGTGCCGTGCCCGTGCCGGGCCGGCCCACGTGCCCCAGAACGGAGCTCGGCACGAGCCCGCACGGGCCACGGGCCGGCACGACACGATTGGTTCCGGGCCGGGCCGTGCTTCAAAAAGCGTGTCTCGGACTGGCCCGATTGGCTCGGCCCATTTGGCCAGCTATATCTCAGCGCCTCTGGCACCATTCATTCTATTTTCTTGCAGTAGGAGCACGCCACATAACCCTTTTCACAGAAAAAGCCTCCAAGATTCAGTCAGCGCTCCGAACTCCACGAGTTTACGCTGTGAAGGACCTAGGCATGAATACGGGAAACATCACATGCTTTATTGCAAAAACGACACCGCAGAATCCTTCGCCCTATTCCTCTTCCCTCGCGCGACCCGGGGTCGCCGCCGCCGTGCCTCGGCGCCGCCACGCATCTCCCCGCTCAGATCGAGCAGCGTGGGGAGCTCCACCGCCTCGAGCTATAACTCCTCGACAAAGGACGCGCTCCGGGGCGGCCGGAATCGCCGGCGTTCGTCGCCGCCGTCCTCCTGCGCCGTGAGATTGGTCGCCGCCGGCGATTCCGGCGACCAAATGGCGGCGCCGTTCGGCGTGCCTGTTGGGAGGGAAGGACCGCAGCCACGATATGAGTGCGCTGTTGCTGCTGGCTGCGACCGTCCTCCCCTTCTCTTCCGTGACTGCAGCAACTCTGCCAACACCTGGGCTAACGACCGTCCTCTCAGCTTCCCGCAACGCCTAGGCTCGCCAAGAACAAGGCCACTCCCGCAGATGCCGGTGAGACATCTCCTCTCTTACCCCATGCATTCCCATCTTGGACGACCATGGACTATCTTGAACAATTTTGTTTGGCACGCAAAGGTACTCTGCGTTACTTCTTATCTCACCTTTTCTGATTGCCAAACAGCTGTGGCTATTAATTGTTTGCATCGCACAACGAGCTTCAAGATCGTGTATATTCCATGAATCTGTACTATGCTTGGTGCCTTAAAAATGTTTCAGTATTATTTCAGATGGGGTATGCCCAGGCTTTCTTAGCCATTATATGCTCTGCTCTATGGTTGCTTGCGTGCTTATTTTTCCTGTTTGTGCTGGTATGTGGATGCTCCGCATGCTGCTTAACTTGGCACTGAACTTGCACATACTAGTGTTTGCTTAATTACACACTATTAATTACGAGCTGCAGGCTTTTCTGAAGTTTCTAAATGAGACGTTCAATTATGTCATTCTTAGATAGCAGAAAACATATGGCTTCAGTTTGCCTTTGGTTAAAATCCATACAACTTACTAACTGAACTGAAATTTACACGGTTTACTCATTGACAAGAACAAAGATTGTTGAGCACATTTGTTACCATGCTGTAATATGTAATCCTGCACCTTACAATTGTGTTTCATTTTGCTGTTTATTCATAGGCTGGCGAAGACGAGGCTGACTACATTCCCAGGATAACTGGGCCATTTCAGGTACTGACCTGTGCAAGTATTTTACTTGCCGATGGTTTTTCCGTCCAGAGGATCACATTGCCATGATCGCCACGATAATCAATTTAGCTGAGCATGTTTTTATGCATATCTTTCTCCATCCAGAGGGTACTGACCCTTCAAATAACTAGAAATGGTGTTCAAAAGTGTGATCCATAGATTAATCTTATGACTTGACTTCCTAATTATTTTGTAGATGCATGTTTCTATAATCAATTTAGTTAAGCATGTTGTATACATAAGTTCTTACACACAGATGACTAAATTGTGTCGCGGTAATATGAGTCTTTTTTTCTTTCCAAGAATTAGAAGCTCATGCATATTCGGTTGTAGTTATTCTTAGTTCATTTTTCAGAAGGTGTTGCAAATGAAACTCTAAAATTAATTCTGCTGGATGAATTTACTTATTTATCATCTTTTCTATAATGTATCTTCAGAATATACTTGCACCTTAGTTGGGCAGTGTGATATTACGTATTCACATTCACTTCAAAAAATTATAAATGGTATTCGAAAGTGTAACCCATTGGTTAATCTCATGACTTGCCCTCCTAATTATTTTGTAACTCTATGTTTCTATAATGAGTTTAGTTGCCTGTTTTATGTACAATATTTTGGACAAGGATGACTCAATTGCTTAGTGGTAATATAAATGCAGACGGTCAATGTGTTATGCCTCCATCTTCCTATCCTAGGTGCCAGTTTGAACTTTTTATTTTTTTGGTACACCATTAATGCTTCGGTTATCATTTTACATGGAATCCATGGGACAAGAGGTAAAAAAATATTCAAGATTTTGGTGATGAAGAATATAGGCAGATGATGTGTGTCGAGCCTGCAGCTGTTGATAAGGACACTAAAGCTATGTGAACATCAATTACTCTAGGGAAATACCTTACACAAGAATTGGAAAAACTAAGGGTAATCAGCTAATCTTTCTTTTTCTTTTTGTTTAGTTAGCATGTTGTAAGTTCTTATGGTTTCTACCTCCTTTTATTAGTCAGAGTGGAATATTTTATTATGAAAACAAATTTATGCAAGATTTTGGACTGCAAGATTATTCGGGTTAACAAATGCTATGTTGGCCTAATTATTCTTTCTGGCTGGTTATTCTGGTTGCCATACTTACGATATTTGAATTATTGTAGTAGAGTCTATGTTCAAAGCATGGAGTCTAAAGTGTAACATCTCATCTTTAATTCACATTTGCTAATTTAGAATTGCAGTGTTACTATACTGAATACATGCATAGCCTCTCTATTTCATATGAATGTAAAAACTAAAATTAAACTGGATGCATAATTCAAACACACACAAGTGAAGGTGGCTGAAGATATGAATTTAAAATTCTGGTTTGACAAGGTTTGTGCGTCCATGAAAGTTAGTGTTGAAATTATTCAGCCGACAATTTATTTACTTATTGCACTTACATAAAAAAAATACACGGGTGCGGCGTATCGCCGCACCATATTGTCTAGTAATATATAAAGGACACCAAGATTCGCCTTTTTTCGTTTGTCCACGTCGCCCCATTTACGCCAACTGTCCGATGGGCGAGACTAACGGTCAAGATGCGGCCACGCCGGCTCCCAGATGCGGAGTTACTGTAGACGACGAATTTCTACCAATCAGCATTCGACACGCGCCCCAGTCACCATCCGGTCGATTCCGGTTCCACCGGTAACCGCGTCTATTTTGCAGAAAAAACCCTCTCAGATCGTGCCCATGCCCCGCTGTTCACAAGTTAACGTTGCTAAGGACCTATGCGTGAATACGTAAAACATTACATGCTGTTTTGCAAAAATGTCCGGGAGAAATTCCCCTCACCCTTCTCTCCCGCACGCGACCTCCGTCGCCGCCGCCGCTAAGAGCCTCTCCGGTCCAATATACGGCTCCAGAGAGCTCCGCCGTCGCGCTCTCTACGTCCTCGCCGGCGGCCGCGACCCTTCCTCGCCTCTGCTAGGAGCCTCTCCGGTACAAATTACACCTCAGTTCTTCCATATAAGTACCGTGCCCTAACCCTAACTCCTCATTTTTCCCACCCCACCCATCCTTTTCTCGCGACCAGGCGACACAGTCTTCGCCACCACCGCCGATCCCTTCCTCACCTCTGTGGCCGCGCCAGAGGAGATGGTCATGCGCGCTGCGGCCGCGCCGCCGCCTGCCCATGCCACCGGCCGCCACCAACTCTGGGTGCTGTGCCTCTACCCACGGCGCCGGGTCTCCGCGCTGAAGGAGGACAGGACCACGCGCCCGCCGTCCTCTAGCCGGCGCGGGGCATCCCTCTAGTCGCTGCGCTTGCGCGTGCTCAACACGGCCGCCCTCTTCCTCTTCTTAGGCTCGAAGGCCGCTCGAGCTCGCCGCGCCTCTTCTCCGCCGCCCGCCTGCGCCTGTGCTGCCCCGCCTCCGCTGCCCCCCTTGCCTTTGCTCCGCGGCTTGCATCCATCCTCACGCCGTGGCCGTCCGGAGCTCCTGCTGCTCCGCCAAGCTCCAAGGTAAGCACGCTGTACGCCGTCCCTCGCTCTCAGCCTCTCTCCACCTACCGATCCCTATCGTTATTTTACCCTTCTGTTCAAGCTAATTAACTTTCCAGTCACATAGCAAGCTAGCCATAGCAGCTAATCACCATGAGATCAGTGGCTGTGCTCATCTGAATCTTTTTCCCTCTTCTGTAAACCAGTAGTGCCTACTCCACTATTTATGCTACTGCTCCAATTGATTGTTACAAACTTGCTTGCTAAACATTGTATTTGCTTCCGCATTGACTGCATGCACATACCTATAATTTTTAAGTTGTTACAAATGTATTAGCATTTAAATGAATCATGGATATATTATGTGGTCAACCTCTACTTTCTTGAAATACGTGTTGTCAATCTTGTGATGCATACCACCCCTGTATAGTTTTGTGTTCATGATTTCATTTGCTTTTTCATTCTGTTCAGTGAACTGGGTGAGCTGATTTGGGCGCTTTTCCTCTTGATCCATGCAGTGATTGGAAGGCAAGTGTATGGAACTGAAGCATCTAATCCAATCTACTCCCCGGTAGTTTTGTGTTCATGGATTTTATTTGCCTTTTCATTCTGTTCAGTGAACTGGGTGAGCTGATTTGGGCGCTTTTCCTCTTGATCCATGCAGCAATTGGAAGGCGAGTGTATGGAACTGAAGCATCCAATCCAATCTACTCCCCGGTATTTTGCCTTGGTATTCTTTGTTTTAGTTAAGAGGCTGGCAATTATGCGCGACATGATTTGTTTATTCTGATATATAATGTACTATGTCAAGCCCAAGTTTATATCACACGAGATCTTCCATTAAAAAGTTCTATCTTTAGTTAATGAGATGAATATATAGCATGATTTCACTACAAAATGTTCATAGATGTTAAGTACAAGTATGTCTTATCTGACTATGAGGTTCACAGTGAGGGCTATATACATATTTTTAGTACAAGTACAATGTTTTTATTATATTTTCAGTACAGGATGTCAGTATTTTCTAAATGGCAAAAAGATATTCTAAAAAAACAATACTCTACGTGTGTGTCATCATCAAAATACTAATTTCTGAACACCAATATGCAGGTTTCTTCCATTCTACCAGCTGCAGCAGGTGGATGGTGTTTTGCTTAATCTGTTAATGGAGACCCTTTGGTTTTTCTCATGACTGAACTCCAAATATTTTCTTACTTACAATCAAGGTGTGAGCTGCAGTTTATGTTCTCCATGGATTTCCTGCAATTTTAACTGTGGTATCCATGTTTCGTTCGCTCATTTTTATATTATTTATGACATCTACTTTGCAGCTCTTGAGTCTAAATTTATAAATGACACATATAGAAAATGATGCCAGAGAGAGCCCATTTAGTGTATTTCATATTTATACAGCTGAGTTGTATGCATTTATTTTGGTTCCAATATTGTTGGCTAAATCTGTCTTCACAAAATTAGTAGGTATGCATTCCATTGTGCGCAACATAATAGATTATATACTATAGATGTGCTTCTAAATCACAGTCGTCGAACAATACTCTGTAATAAGATATATTTACATAGAGTGAGAATGGTTTTAAATAACCTTTATCTTTAGTCTTCAAGAGATTTGGTACAAAAAAAACTGCGTGTGCATATTTTGGTTCTGATTGTAGTTCATATTTTTGCACAGTTCAAAATAAAGCAGCGACATTGTATTTCTGAAGTTGCCAGGTTAGTATTTTAAATTGTCCTCGGCACATCCTTTTCTGGACAAGATTAGTCCCGCGCGAGTTTTATTCGACTCGCTGCTGGGCTTTCTAGACGTAGTTTGTTGTCTGCGAAGCACAAATCAGTAGCACCTTTATTGTTGGATGATGCAATATTATGCCCCTGCCTGTTAAAGCTATAGTTCATACACTATATGAATGATTCTTGGACATAAATATTTGTTTATCAAATACTATTTCTGTCCTCATGTCCTCCGCTGTTGATCCTCCTATTCCCCAGTCAAAAAATATTCCAAAGACAATAGGTCACACTTTTTTTAAGGGAACAATAGGTCACACTTGATACTTTACTTAAGAGCCTGTCGATTTGTTTGGAGGTGTTCCTTACCACATTGGCGGATTGGCCAGCTTGGTTTTATGCGATCATTCCAGAATGCTCTTCATCCATATGTTTTTTGGTCTCTCCATTTACATCACAAGCTACCGACGAACTTTCTATTTCTATTTGTGAATTTTTCCATGAAGGCACATATTGTCTTTTCAGATCTTTGAGGATATGTCTATACAAGCAAATGTGCCTGCTCTAGCAATGGAAGAGATACTGGAATTTCTAATGTGTGCAATTGGCTTCTTTTCTGATAACGTTTATACCTTTCCTCTTCATTTGTACTATGGATCATAAACCACTTTACATATATGAGTTTTGGTTGCTTCAATTGAACGCGCATTCATTTCCTTTGTGAGAGTTTGAGAAAGACTTGGTCGTTAAGGTTTTTTTCAATGCCTTATTGCTCTGGTGTTGTTTTTGGGATTTTGATTGCAACACACTTTATTTATTCGGAAACATGTATGTGCTATTCTAGTGCCTCTCAGAAGATGCATTAGTGATGCCTTCCTCTTGCCAACTACAACAAGCTTAACTGTCATTACTGAATTTACATATATTTGTTGGACCCTTAAGGATGTCAGCTTTCAATATAGTACTAATATGTTATCCTGTGTAGATGAATTTTGAGGAAAGTGAAAACTTTTTCTGATTTTCTAGACATGTAGCATGTTTAGTAGGTTAAGCAGGAGTTTAGTACTGATTATTGGGCTGTTCTTAAATATATGGTCTTAAAATTTCTTTTGCTATTTGATGTATGAGTTAGTGTCTTTGTTTCTCTCTTCCAGGTGCCATCTTTTCAGAGATCCTACCTATCTCATTGTCTTTATTACACTTTGGCTAATTTTCCCTTTTCTTTTGGTGTATTTCATATTTTCCATACTTTTTTTTATTGTGCTCACGACATCATAATTCAACACTGCTACTCTAGTTTTTGATTATAGGAGTGTTTTCACCTTAAGTGTGAGAGAGGCAACTGTTACAACAAGGCTAATTCACACGAGTGCGGCGTATCGCCGCGCCACATCCCCTAGTAGCTATACTAAAATGAAGAATATCTAGACATGTCTCTTTAGTGCTGACATCAGTAGTATAAATACAACCTTCTACAGTCTACACTAATACATGATCTGGTGACATGTTTTCAATCCAATAATCAATGTACTTATCTACAATTAACTTACTAAAAAATCTATTGTTGTAAAGAAAAAGTTAAGAATCAGTGGAAAGATACAATTCATAATCAAGGGTTAAGTGCTAGGGGGCTAGGCAAGTGATGAAACACAACTTGTTGTAAATGGCGCTTTAGTCTCTAGGTGTCACATAGACATACTGAATCATGAAAGCATGGGTTAAATTTTGCCAAATGAAAAAAATAGTATTCTAGCTAAATTTTAAGGGGGATTATTAATTTAGACTATCCCACCCAGCCTTGTTTGCATAATTGCATTGAAAGTGTGCCCCACTTTCGACAAGAATACACCCACCATTTTGGCAGTAGGCCAAGCTCATCTTTGTAATTTTGTTTGGGCCTCATTCCCCTAATACGCTAGACCACCGACAAAATCAGTTTAGGTCACTTCAGATTCAGTTTAGGTTAAAACGGTTCGGTTCTCGGGTTATATGCCCACCCCTAGGTTTTGGTACACTTTTCAGTTCTACTTATATTGAATGTCAACAAGGTCTAGTTTTCTTTCAGTGCAGAAAAGAAATGTGATATATGGTTCAGACATAGCAGTGAGCTTCCTTTAGGTACGAGTATGACAAACATCGAAGGGGGTGGTCTCAAACGAGGAAAGTCTTGTAGGTTTGTAATAAAGGGCCATGAATGCTCCTCTCAGAACTAAACCGTGTCAATCGTAAAGTAGTGCTGCTAGTATTGAGTCGTAGGCAGATGAATAATATATCATCACCATTTTGACAAAATCCATTCGTAGAAGCCGCTGGCACAACCTAGTTCCCTAGGATGGGGTATCTTTCACATTTCTCCTCTAACACTTTCTCCCGGCGTTCCCTGTCACAATCCCCTTGCCGCTCGGCTCAGGGCCCAAAGGCTGATGGCAGCGGGCCACTTTCCACAGCGATTTCACCCCATCCCACATGCCCATGCACTCTTTGCTCATTTGCTTGTCTCAGTGGTCGTTCCTGTCCTGGCTAAGGATTGATCGGTACGCGATCTCACATCCCACGTTCCCTTGGCAGGCGCCCCTAGCCCTCGCGACAGGCAGCGCCGTGCTCGCAGGTGCTCTGCGTCCTGTGCGTTAGACGCGGTGGTGTCAACTGCCCGTGCTCATGCTCTGCCGCCCGCCGGTGGTGGTTGCTGAGCTTGCGGCTATGGAGGCACTCCTGCAAAGGATGACAGAGGATGCCTTTGGTTGCTATGGATTTTCCTTGGCTAGTGGCAGAGCGGCGCTGGACAGTGGTGGACAGATCAGTGTCTGAGCGTGGATTTGGAATGGCATGGTTGTTGTGGAGTGAGGTGCCGTAGTTATTGTGTTTTGTGGGTCTGATTGGTAGTCGGCGGCAAGGCACTATAGGGTTTAGTGAGCTCGGTGGATACCTGTGAGTGATGGTGTCTTGATAATATGTGAGTATGAGTTCATCCGCTCAATGTCGGGATAGTACGTCGGGACAGTGGTCCGAGATATTTGGTGCAATATCTATGGTTTGTAGTCTAGTGTAGGAAGGGCAACAAGGACTCGGAGGCGTGTGATTGCCTTCTAGTTTCACTTCTCCTCTTTGTCTACCTCTGGTCTCCAAATCTGGTTTCCTTCACCTCCAAGAATCCACCAAAATCTGATCACCGCTATTCTTCGCCTGTAGCCCGTAAATGTAGTATTAGGTACTGTTGGAGGACCATGGAAGGTGTAGGCTAGGAACCTTCTGCCCGACCAAGAGAGCAAGGTTGGCGCTGCAGTTTGGGGCTTATGGCTGACGGTTTGCCTACTTGGTGCCTCCTTTCTTGAAGTTGATGTGGACGCAACCATGAATTGGCGCTAGCCTTGCCCGACTAGGAGAGCAAGGTTGGCGATGCAGTTTGGGGTTTATGGCTGGCGGTCAGCCTTCTTGTTTTAAAGTTTGAGTCTGCAACTCTTAGTTTTACAGTTGATGTACAAACACATTCTCTTGTTATATCATCCCATGTTCTTTTCTCTCTTGCCTTTTTCTTCTTTTCTGATTTAATCTTAGTCTCAATTTCAAATAGTGTTCCCAGGTTTATATTTCTACATTCTTAGCTTTAGAGGGCATTTTGTGCGTGCAAACATGTTGGTCATAGAATTATAAAGATACCAAATTGTTAATTTAAGTCATTATCTGTCAGATTTTTTGACTGCCTACCTGTAGCATTGCAAAGTTATTGAGATTTAAGTTTCATACTTTCTGTAATATATGTTCTACGAGAGACACTGGACATGCAGGCGGGCGGCTTCGCCGACTGCGGAACGCATGGGGACGAACAGACACATACCTCTATGAATCCCCCTTCGATGCCGACGAGCTCGGGCACCTCTTCTGCGCCCATTTTTCCCACAACTTTGGTTCGGAAACTCCCCTCCTTGTCCTCTATCTCATGGCATGGACCTTTGCTAACTTCAAACCAATTTGCAAGCTCTTGCAGGTGTCAAGGATGTGGTGTCGCAGTTGTCGGAGGTTTACAACAAATTTTACCTCTTTCTGTAACGTGCAGGTGCTCTTGGAGATGGATGTACAGTTTTTTTAAAACATGATTGCCCCCTGCAAAACAGGTTCATTCTCGTCGATTTATTGTGGACATAGTCTATTTGTTGTTCTTGTGGGTAATTAGTTTCTTCATACCTAGAATATAGTGTCAGTTGTATCATAAGTTCATAGCATCATTCGCTATTACTGCAAGTATATAATAACCTTTTCTTATGTTAATTGTCAATTCTGCAAGAAATGACCTTAAACATTAAGGAAATGTAAAGTGTTATTTTGTCCCTCATATTGGAAGAAACTTGCTTCATCTTTAATACTCCCTCGGTCCCAAAATAATTGTCACAGATTTGCCAAAAAGTCGATGTATCTTCACATGAAACATATTAAGATACATCCACTTTTGATCAAATTGAGATACTTACTACTGGACGGAGGGAGTACATTAGAGATTTCAGTCTGTTCATCTTGATGAATTTTGTGGCGTTTTTTTTGTCATATCTAAAATTCGTCATAAAAGTGCTAGCTGCTGCAGAACTCTTAAGTTGGGTAATGCATGCCTTAGCTCTGAAGGTTGTGTTGGTTATTGGGTTTGATTAGTGCACTTAATTAGCATCATTTTTATAGACATTACGTGTTGATTAGTGTTTGTTTTCCTATATAGCAAGAGGTGTCACCGCTGACCTCCGGCCGCCTCAACAGCGGCAACTCTCTTTCCGATAGCCTGCCTGTCTCGCCGGATGTCGACTACAGCAGGGTATTCATTTGTTTCTCTCCCTCTCTTTCGCCTTAGCATTTTTCTTCTATCAGATGATCTTGACTGTATTATATGAACTTCAGTAGCTAATCCCATCTTGTAGATTTAAGTGGGCTGCTTGAATATTTTTGTATTAGTATAGAAGTTTGTTCACGAAACTTGGACCATAATACTCATATGTATTGCAAAATTATATGAAGTTCAGTAGCTAGTCCCATCTTGTAGGTTTAAGTGGGCTGCTTGAATTTTTTGTATTAGTATAGTAGTTTTGTCACAAATAGTACTCAGATGTATTGCAAAATTATTGTGGTTTACAGATCATTATTTGTCGCAATGCTTGTATCCTGTTGAACGTCAGACGTGCTCGAGCGGAGATGCGTCCTCCCCAACCACATCCTCGAGCTGGTGCCAGCCAAAACTCCAACCTGCTCCTGCCAGCAACCTCCACAACCTGCTGCTGTCGGTGAGGTCTCTCTTCCCCTCATTCATGTAATTTTTCTTATTTTTGTTTCCTTTTTCCTCCACACTCATTGGAGAAAGCATTCATGTATGTATGGAAATCGGTTTCACCCAGTAATAGCTTGTTGTGTGCATAAGTAGTAGTTCAATAGAAGATGAATGTGCTCAACTTCTTGGACTTTGTTTGCTCCTGTTGCAGTCAGTGGTGAAACCTTTTATATTCTCAGGTTCACAACATGATATTTTCCCAACAGTGCAAACGCTGTTAATGTTTATTTGCTGCAAATGTCTAGAATCCACCCACATTCTAGTGTTTTCGGGAGCAGAAATGCAATTGCTTTTAACATTTACTCGCGGATATATGCCTAATGAATTGACTTTGTATCTTGTTTCATAAAGTGTGTTCTTCATCTTTTAGGTATGTGAAATGTCGATGGGTCCAGATATATGTTAGATTTACAACATGCTAATTGCCTTATCTTGAGTACCACAAATCTTATGTTTTAAACTTCCCTGTCCTGATGACCGAGAATTGTTTCAAAACCGTGCTGAAACTTTCTTTCTATGGAAATCAATTTTTGCACTCTTTTTATGGAACTTGAACCAAAATCTTCTTGTAATGAGATTTTGTTAACTAAATTCATTCATGCTATGTGAGGCACAATTTGGTTTCCATTACCAACTATTTGGATTTCTGCAAAAACTGACATGTTCCCTCTAGTACACATGGTAGGCTTATGGCATCTCACCTTTTTTTGAAGTGCGACATATAGTATAAACTGACATTTTCCCTCTAGTACACATGGTAGCCTTATGGCATCTAACCTTTTTTTGAAGTGAAGCATATAGTATAATAAGTACCAAGTACTAACTCATGTCAATAGAAACAATACGTGAAAGTATTGTTATGATCTCCGTAACATTAGCTCTGTACTCACTGATTTCTGTCATCTCCATTGCGTTCAGTTTAACTATTCAGAATCTTCAGGAAGAAGTGCATGTTTTCTTTTCCATTGAATGCATCAGTGCTTGTGTGTTTGGAGCATACAAGTTTTTTTGACATAAAGTCCATCACTGAAAATGGTTTGGATACTATTATGGATACTGAAAACCTCCAAACCTGAAATATCTGTATGATGTTAGGATATACTATTTAAATGTTCCCGGGTGAAACTTAAAATTAGTGCACTAGTGCAAGGCCACCTTCTATTTGTGCTGAACACTGAATATTTTGAAATACCAGATGGCAACTCTGACCATACATTGTGATGTAGAAGGCTAAACTTATCTCATTTTGACATGTGAATAAAAACTGTGGTGTAACTGCTTTTTTTACTATATGGATTTATCATTCTTGCATGATTTAGTTGTTGTGTTCATTGAAGCTTGAGCTAGAAGATATCTAAATGGGCTTTGTTTTGTCTTATAGGTTATAACAGATTGAGCTAGAGAAAGCTGAAATGGCGTGATATTTCACGTGGATTGGTACATGGTTTAAGACCCCTTTCGCTGCAATCCAGGTGACCGTGTCATGGCAGCGCACGAGCCACACCATGGGGGATGCATCACCTGCCGGCTGCCGCACTCCTCTGGTAAGTTTTGCTTTGTGGTGTGGCACGCTCAGCCGTGCCACACCAGGCGGCTGTGGCTCTTCCCTGGGTGAGTGCTTACTTCCATTTATCTCGCTTCATGTGTGTTAATCGTTCATTCAACTACTAGATTTTGCAATTACTTATTCTAATCATTAGATGTTGTCATGAACATGATATGTTTCATATAGTTATACTAAAATGAAGAATATGAAGACATGTCTCTCTAGTGCTGACATCAGTAGTATACATACAACCTTCTACAGTCTACACTAATACTTGATACGATAACATGTTTTCAATCCAATAATCAATGTACTTATCTATAAATAACTTACTAAAAATATATTGGTGTAAAGAAAAAGTTAAGCATCAGTGGAACGATAACCTTAGCAATTCATAATCAAGGGTTAAGTGCTAGGGGCTAGGCAAGGGTATAATGCATTGAAAGTGTGCCCCACTTTCGAGAAGAATACACCCACCATTTTGACAGTAGGCCAAGCTCATCTCAGTAATTTTGTTTGGGCCTCATTCCCCTAATACGCTAGACCACCGACAAAATCAGTTTAGGTAACTTCAGATTCAGTTTAGGTTAAAACGGTTCGGTCGTTCGGTTCTCGGGTTATATGCCCACCCCTAGGTTTTGGTACACTTTTCAGTTCTACTTATATTGAATGTCAACAAGGTGTAGTTTTCTTTCAGTGCAGAAAAGAAAGGTGATATATGGTTCAGACATAGTAGTGAGCTTCCTTTAGGTACGACTATGACAAACAACGAAGGGGGTGGTCTCAAACGAGGAAAGTCTTGTAGGTTTGTAATAAAGGGCCATGAATGCTCCTCTCATAACTAAATCGTGTCGATCGTAAAGTAGTGCTGCTAGTATTGAGTCGTAGGCAGATGAATAATATAGCATCACCATTTTGACAAAATCCATTCGTAGAAGCCGCTGGCACAACCTAGTTCCCTAGGACGGGGTATATTTCACATTTCTCCTCTAACACTTTCTCCCGGCGTTCCCTGTCACAATCCCCTTGCCGCTCGGCTCAGGGCCCAAAGGCTGATGGCAGCGGGCCACTTTCCACATCGATTTCACCCCATCCAACATGCCCATGCACTCTTTGCTCATTTGCTTGTCTCAGTGGTCGTTCCTGTCCTGGCTAAGGGTTGATCGGTACGCGATCTCACATCCCACGTTCCCTTGGCAGGCGCCCCTAGCCCTCGCGACAGGCAGCGCCGTGCTCGCAGGTGCTCCGCGTCCTGTGCGTCAGACGCGGTGGTGTCAACTGCACGTGCTCATGCTCTGCCGCCTGCCGGTGGTGGTTGCTGAGCTTGCGGCTATGGAGGCACTCCTGCACAGGATGATAGAGGATGCCTTCGGTTGCTATGGATTTTCCTTGGCTAATGTCAGAGCGACGCTGGACAGTGGTGGACATATTAGTGTCTGAGCGTGGATTTGGAATGGCATGGTTGTTGTGGAGTGAGGTGCCGTAGTTATTGTGTTTTGTGGGTCTGATTGGTAGTCGGCGGCAAGGCACTTTAGGGTTTCGTGAGCTTGGTGGATACCCGTGAGTGATGGTGTCTTGATAATATGTGAGTATGAGTTCGTCCGCTCAATCTCGGCATAGTACGTCGGGACATGGGTCCGAGATGTTTGGTGCAATATCTATGGTTTGCAGTCTAGTGTAGGAAGGGCAACAAGAACTCGGAGGCGTGTGATTGCCTTCTAGTTTCACTTCTCCTCTTTGTCCACCTCTGGTCTCCAAATCTGGTTTCCTTCACCTCCAAGAACCCACCCAAATCTGATCAACGCTATCTTCGCCTGTAGCCCGTAAATGTAGTATTAGGTACTGTTGGAGGACCATGGAAGGTGTAGGGTAGGAACCTTCTACCCGACCAGGAGAGCAAGGTTGGCGCTGCAGTTTGGGGTTTATGCTGGCGGTTAGTCTTCATGTTTTTACAGTTTGAGTCTGCAACTCTTAGTTTTACAGTTGATGTACAAACACATTCTCTTGTTATATCATACCATGTTCTTTTCTCTCTTGCCTTTTTCATCTTTTCTGATTTAATCTTAGTCTCAATTTCAAATAGCGCTCCCAGGTTTATATTTCTACCTTCTTAGCTTTAGAGAGCATTTTGTGCGTGCGTACATGTTGGTCATAGAATTATAAAGATACCAAATTGTTAATTTAAGTCATTATATGTCAGATTTTTTGACTGCCGACCTGTAGCATTGCAAAGTTATTGAGATTTAAGTTTCATACTTTCTGTAATATATGTTCTACGAGAGACACTTGATATGCAGGCGGGCGGCTTCGCCGATTGCGGAGCGCTTGGGGACGAACGGACACATACCTCTATGAATCCCCCCTTCGATGCCGACGAGCTCGGGCACCTCTTCTGCGCCAATTTTTCCCACAACTTTGGTTCGGAAACTCCCCTCCTTGTCCTCTATCTCATGGCATGGACCTTTGCTAACTTCAAACCAATTTGCAAGCTCTTGCAGGTGTCAAGGATGTGGTGTCGCAGTTGTCGGAAGTTTACAAGGTTGTTTGCGCTCAGAAGCAAGCCACCTCATTAGGAACCAGGTCAGAGTAATTACTTATGTGAGATAAAACTACTTATTCTGTAGCTATATTCCTGCAACAAATTTACCTCTTTCTGTAACTTGCAGGTGCTCTTGGAGATGGATGTACAGTTTTTTTAAAACAAGATTGGCCCCTGCAAAACAGGTTCATTCTCGTCGATTTATTGTGGACATAGTCTATTTGTTGTTCTTGTGGGTAATTAGTTTCTTCATACCTAGAATATAGTGTCAGTTGTATCATAAGTTCATAGCATCATTCGCTATTACTGTAAGTATATAATAACCTTTTCTTATGTTAATTGTCAATTCTGCAAGAAATGACCTTAAACATTAAGGAAATGTAAAGTGTTATTTTGTCCCTCATATTGGAAGAAACTTGCTTCATCTTTAATACTCCCTCGGTTCCAAAATAATTGTCTCAGATTTGCCAAAAATTCGATGTATCTTGACATGAAACATATTAAGATACATCCACTTTTGATCAAATTGAGATACTTACTACTGGACGGAGGGAGTACATTAGAGATTTCAGTCTGTTCATCTAGATGGATTCTGTGGCGTTTTTTTTGTCATATCTAAAATTCGTCATAAAAGTGCTAGCTGCTGCAGAACTCTTAAGTTGGGTAATGCATGCCTTAGCTCTGAAGGTTGTGTTGGTTATTGGGTTTGATTAGTGCACTTAATTAGCATCATTTTTATAGACATTACGTGTTGATTAGTGTTTGTTTTCCTTTATAGCAAGAGGTATCACCGCTGACCTCCGGCCGCCTCAACAGCGGCAACTCTCTTTCCGATAGCCTGCCTGTCTCGCCGGATGTCGACTACAGCAGGGTATTCATTTGTTTCTCTCCCTCTCTTTCGCCTTAGCATTTTTCTTCTATCAGATGATCTTGACTGTATTATATGAACTTCAGTAGCTAATCCCATCTTGTAGATTTAAGTGGGCTGCTTGAATATTTTTGTATTAGTATAGAAGTTTGTTCACGAAACTTGGACCATAATACTCACATGTATTGCAAAATTATATGAAGTTCAGTAGCTAGTCCCATCTTGTAGGTTTAAGTGGGCTGCTTGAATTTTTTGTATTAGTATAGTAGTTTTGTCACAAATAGTACTCAGATGTATTGCAAAATTATTGTGGTTTACAGATCATTATTTGTCGCAATGCTTGTATCCTGTTGAACGTCAGACGTGCTCGAGCGGAGATGCGTCCTCCCCAACCACATCCTCGAGCTGGTGCTGCCAGCCAAAACTCCAACCTGCTCCTGCCAGCAACCTCCACAACCTGCTGCTGCCGGTGAGGTCTCTCTTCCCCTCATTCATGTACTTTTTCTTATTTTTGTTTCCTTTTTCCTCCACACTCATTGGAGAAAGCATTCGTGTATGTATGGAAATCGGTTTCACCCAGTAATAACTTGTTGTGTGCATAAGTAGTAGTTCAATAGGAGATGAATGTGCTCAACTTCTTGGACTTTGTTTGCTCCTGTTGCATGTTGCAGTCAGTGGTGAAGCCTTTTATATTCTCAGGTTCACAACATGATATTTTCCCAACAGTGTAAACGTTGTTAATGTTTATTTGCTGCAAATGTCTAGAATCCACCCACATTCTAGTGTTTTCGGGAGCAGAAATGCAATTGCTTTTAACATTTACTCGCAGATATATGCCTAATGAATTGACTTTGTATCTTGTTTCATAAAGTGTGCTCTTCATCTGATTAGGTATGTGAAATGTCGATGGGTCCAGATATATGTTAGATTTACAACATGCTAATTGCCTTATCTTGAGTACCACAAATCTTATGTTTTAAACTTCCCTGTCCTGATGGCCGAGAGTTGTTTCAAAACCGTGCTGCAACTTTCTTTCTTTGGACATCAATTTTTGCACTCTTTTTATGGAACTTGAACCAAAATCTTCTTGTAATGAGATTTTGTTAACTAAGTTCATTCATGCTATGTGAGGCACGGTTTTGTTTCCATTACCAACTATTTGGATTTCTGCAAAAACTGACATGTTCCCTCTAGTACACATGGTAGGCTTATGGCATCTCACCTTTTTTTGAAGTGCGACATATAGTATAAACTGACATTTTCCCTCTAGTACACATGGTAGCCTTATGGCATCTAACCTTTTTTTGAAGTGAAGCATATAGTATAATAAGTACCAAGTACTAACTCATGTCAATAGAAACAATACGTGAAAGTATTGTTATGATCTCCGTAACATTAGCTCTGTACTCACTGATTTCTGTCATCTCCATTGCGTTCAGTTTAACTATTCAGAATCTTCAGGAAGAAGTGCATGTTTTCTTTTCCATTGAATGCATCAGTGCTTGTGTGTTTGGAGCATACAAGTTTTTTTGACATAAAGTCCATCACTGAAAATGGTTTGGATACTATTATGGATACTGAAAACCTCCAAACCTGAAATATCTGTATGATGTTAGGATATACTATTTAAATGTTCCCGGGTGAAACTTAAAATTAGTGCACTAGTGCAAGGCCACCTTCTATTTGTGTTGAACACTGAATATTTTGGAATACCATATGGCAACTCTGACCGTACATTATGATGTAGAAGGCTAAAAAAAATATTCATGTATATAATATTCGTCCATGGCCTCTTCTCACTGATGTGGTCATCCTTCTCTCTAATATCTACTGAACTTATCTCATTTTGACATGTGAATAAAAACTGTGGTGTAACTGCTTTTTTTACTATATGGATTTATCATTCTTGCATGGTTTAGTTGTTGTGTTCATTGAAGCTTGAGCTAGAGGATATCTAAATGGGCTTTGTTTTGTCTTATAGGTTATAACAGATTGAGCTAGAGAAAGCTGAAATGGCGTGATATTTCACGTGGATTGGTACATGGTTTAAGACCCCTTTCGCTGCAATCCAGGTGACCGTGTCATGCAGCGCACGAGCCACACCATGGGGGATGCATCACCTGCCGGCTGCCGCACTCCTCTGGTAAGTTTTGCTTTGTGGTGTGGCACGCTCAGCCGTGCCACCCCAGGCGGCTGTGGCTCTTCCCTGGGTGAGTGCTTACTTCCATTTATCTCGCTTCATGTGTGTTAATCGTTCATTCAACTACTAGATTTTGCAATTACTTATTCTAATCATTAGATGTTGTCATGAACATGATATGTTTCATATAGTTATACTATAATGAAGAATATGAAGACATGTCTCTTTAGTGCTGACATCAGTAGTATAAATACAACCTTCTACAGTCTACACTAATACTTGATCGGGTAACATGTTTTCAATCCAATAATCAATGTTTTTTTAGATAAAGAGTGTTTGTTAATATCACGGAGAAACAAATTACACCCAACCTCTGCAACAACGCAATAACCAAAGCTATTACGGATGCACACAGCCGAAAGACAGTAAGAAGAAGAAATAAAAAGAAAAGTCCCGCTGCAGAGTTACAGTCATTACAGCAGCCGCACAACCACCACCAAAACAACACCTGATATCCAATTCTTCAGAAGCAATGCCTTAAAAAGAACAGTGCCAAGCACAACCAATTAAGGCCAGACCTTGGGTTTTCACCCTGAAGATAGTCCTCTCTCAAAACAATGTCTTCAAGACCACTGTCAGGCACAACCAATTAAGATCAGACCTTGGATTTTCATCCTGAAAGGTAGGACTTTGGACTTCACGTATGTTGTCGCCCCCACTTACATGCCGCTGCTCCAAGTCATGAAACACCAAGCCAATTCCTCATTGCCAAAAGATTCAAACCACCATTGCTAGCCTCAGATCTCGACTTACATGACATTTTCCGCCAGCATCATGGAACGAGAACATGGCCCATGATATTAACAACCAGCAGAACTTCGACGCGCTCCCTCTAAACCCAAACGGCGAGAGTAAAACATGGGTGCGCACGACCGAATCCCATCCGATCTAGCAATCTCCAGGCACGAATCGCCCAGTGAAGGTCGCCGGCGGAGCCTTCCGGAACTCGTCAATCTGGCCAGATCAAGCAGGATAGACAACAGGAAGATTTTCAACTTGTAGCGAGAAAACCCTAGGACAGCCGCAATTATTCTTGCTCCAAGCCTCACGATCCGTCCGCCGCCAGTCTGGCGGCCTAGCCGCCGCCTTCCAGCACCGTGGCCTCCCAATATGGCCTCGGCTCTCCGAACTGGAATACGGCTGGCCACACATCCAGGACAGCAAACCACGCATCAAGGGCAGCAGACCACCAACGATTGCTTCCTGCACCATGCACACACGTGGGCAAAGGACTATGCTCGCGTTGATCTGATCCATGGAGTGCCGCTAGCCAGAGCGGCGTTTCCGATCTGGACCGGAGAAGCCAGCAGGCCAATGAATTGCATCATGCGCCATGCACACACGGTCATAGAGCAATCATACGAACTGGCTAGTTCCGATCGCCGCCGGCCGGAGATCTGATCGATGGGATATGGTGAAGGACTATCCAAACTTATTGAAGAGAAAAAAATGACCATGCGCCCCGCCGCCGGCGTCCGCCGTCGGGCAGCCTCCTCCGACGACGACGGGGGGAAGCGAGGCTGGCGAGAGGTGGCCGGCGACGCGGGCGATAGTTTCCCCCGAGTCGCCCAACCTGGACGACGCGAGGGCAGAGAAACTTATCTATAATTAACTTACTAAAAGTATATTGTTGTAAAGAAAAAGTTAAGCATCAGCGGAAAGATAACCTTAACAATTCATAATCAAGGGTTAAGTGCTAGGGGGCTAGGCAAGTGCTGAAACACAACTTGTTGTAAATGGCGCTTTAGTCTTTAGGGGTCACATAGACATACTGAATCATGAAAGCATGGGTTAAATTTTGCCAAATGAAAAAATAGTATTCTAGCTAATTTTTAAGGGGGATTATTAATTTAGACTATCCCACCAGTCTTGTTTGCATAATTGCATTGAAAGTGTGCCCCACTTTCGAGAAGAATACACCCACCATTTTTGCAGTAGGCCAAGCTCATCTCAGTAATTTTGTTTGGGCCTCATTCCCCTAATACGCTAGACCACCGACAAAATCAGTTTCAGTCACTTCAGATTCAGTTTAGGTTAAAACGGTTCGGTCGTTCGGTTCTCGGGTTATATGCCCACCCCTAGGTTTTGGTACACTTTTCAATTCTACTTATATTGAATGTCAACAAGGTGTAGTTTTCTTTCAATGCAGAAAGAAATGTGATATATGGTTCAAACATAGCAGTGAGCTTCCTTTAGGTACGACTATGACAAACAACGAAGGGGGTGGTCTCAAACGAGGAAAGTCTTGTAGGTTTGTAATAAAGGCCCATGAATGCTCCTCTCATAACTAAATCGTGTCGATCGTAAAGTAGTGCTGCTAGAATTGAGTCGTAGGCAGATGAATAATATAGCATCACCATTTTGACAAAATCCATTCGTAGAAGCAGCTGGCACAACCTAGTTCCCTAGGACGGGGTATATTTCACATTTCTCCTCTAACACTTTCTCCCGGCGTTCCCTGTCACAATCCCCTTGTCGCTCGGCTCAGGGCCCAAAGGCTGATGGCAGCGGGCCACTTTCCACAGCGATTTCACCCCATCCCACATGCCCATGCACTCTTTGCTCATTTGCTTGTCTCACTGGTCGTTCCTGTCCTGGCTAAGGGTTGATCGGTACGCGATCTCACATCCCACGTTCCCTTGGCAGGCGCCCCTAGCCCTCGCGACAGGCAGCGCCGTGCTCGCAGGTGCTCCGCGTCCTGTGCGTCAGACGCGGTGGTGTCAACTGCACGTGCTCATGCTCTGCCGCCTGCCGGTGGTGGTTGCTGAGCTTGCGGCTATGGAGGCACTGCTGCACAGGATGACAGAGGATGCCTTCGGTTGCTATGGATTTTCCTTGGCTAGTGGCAGAGCGGCGCTGGACAGTGGTGGACAGATTAGTGTCTGAGCGTGGATTTGGAATGGCATGGTTGTTGTGGAGTGAGGTGCCGTAGTTATTGTGTTTTGTGGGTCTGATTGGTAGTCGGCGGCAAGGCACTTTAGGGTTTAGTGAGCTCGGTGGATACCTGTGAGTGATGGTGTCTTGATAATATGTGAGTATGAGTTCGTCCGCTCAATCTCGGGATAGTACGTCGGGACAGTGGTCTGAGATATTTGGTGCAATATCTATGGTTTGCAGTCTAGTGTAGGAAGGGCAACAAGAACTCGGAGGCGTGTGATTGCCTTCTAGTTTCACTTCTCCTCTTTGTCCACCTCTGGTCTCCAAATCTGGTTTCCTTCACCTCCAAGAATCCACCAAAATCTGATCACCGCTATCTTCGCCTGTAGCCCGTAAATGTAGTATTAGGTACTGTTGGAGGACCATGGAAGGTGTAGGCTAGGAACCTTCTACCCGACCAGGAGAGCAAGGTTGGCGCTGCAGTTTGGGGTTTATGGCTGGCGGTTAGTCTTCTTGTTTTTACATTTTGAGTCTGCAACTCTTAGTTTTACAGTTGATGTACGAACACATTCTCTTGTTTCATCATACCATGTTCTTTTCTCTCTTGCCTTTTTCATCTTTTCTGATTTAATCTTAGTCTCAATTTCAAATAGTGCTCCCAGGTTTATATTTCTACCTTCTTAGCTTTAGAGTGCATTTTGTGCGTGCGTACATGTTGGTCATAGAATTATAAAGATACCAAATTGTTAATTTAAGTCATTATATGTCAGATTTTTTGACTGCCGACCTGTAGCATTGCAAAGTTATTGAGATTTAAGTTTCATACTTTCTGTAATATATGTTCTACGCGAGACACTGGATATGCAGGCGGGCGGCTTCGCCGATTGCGGAGCACATGGGGACGAACGGACACATACCTCTATGAATCCCCCCTTCGATGCCGACGAGCTCGGGCACCTCTTCTGCGCCCATTTTTCCCACAACTTTGGTTCGGAAACTCCCCTCCTTGTCCTCTATCTCATGGCATGGACCTTTGCTAACTTCAAACCAATTTGCAAGCTCTTGCAGGTGTCAAGGATGTGGTGTCGCAGTTGTCGGAGGTTTACAAGGTTGTTTGCGCTCAGAAGCAAGCCACCTCATTAGGAACCAGGTCAGAGTAATTACTTACGTGAGATAAAACTACTAATTCTATAGCTATATTCCTGCAACAAATTTTACCTCTTTGTGTAACGTGCAGGTGCTCTTGGAGATGGATGTACAGTTTTTTTAAAACATGATTGGCCCCTGCAAAACAGGTTCATTCTCGTTGATTTATTGTGCACATAGTCTGTTTGTTGTTCTTGTGGGTAATTAGTTTCTTCATACGTAGAATATAGTGTCAGTTGTATCATAAGTTCATAGCATCATTCGCTATTACTGTAAGTATATAATAACCTTTTCTTATGTTAATTGTCAGTTCTGCAAGAAATGACCTTAAACATTAAGGAACTGTAAAGTGTTATTCTGTCCCTGATATTGGAAGAAACTTGCTTCATCTTTAGTACTCCCTCAGTCCCAAAATAATTGTTTCAGATTTGCCAAAAAGTCGATGTATAGACATGAAACATATTAACATACATCCACTTTTGATCAAACTTGAGACACTTACTAGTGGACGGAGGGAGTACATTAGAGATTTCAGTCTGTTCATCTTGATGGATTCTGTGGCATTTTTTTGTCATATCTATAATTCGTCATAAAAGTGCGAGCTGCTGCAGAACTCTTAAGTTGGGTAATGCATGCCTTAGCTCTGAAGGTTGTGTTGGTTATTGGGTTTGATTAGTGCACTTAATTAGCATCATTTTTATAGACATTACGTGTTGATTAGTGTTTGTTTTCCTTTATAGCAAGAGGTGTCACCGCTGACTTCCGGCCGCCTCAACAGCGGCAACTCTCTTTCCGACAACCTGCCTGTCTCGCCGGATGTCGACTACATCAGGGTATTCATTTGTTTCTCTCCCTCTCTTTCACCTTAGCATTTTTCTTCTATCAGATGATCTTGACTGTATTATATGAACTTCAGTAGCTAATCCCATCTTGTAGATTTAAGTGGGCTGCTTGAATATTTTTGTATTAGTATAGTAGTTTGTTCACGAAACTTGGACCATAATACTCACATGTATTGCAAAATTATATGAAGTTCAGTAGCTAGTCCTATCTTGTAGGTTTAAGTGGGCTGCTTGAATTTTTTGTATTAGTATAGTAGTTTGCTCACAAATAGTACTCAGATGTATTGCAAAATTATTGTGGTTTACAGATCATTATTTGTCGCAATGCTTGTATCCTCTTGAACGGAGGATGTGCTCGAGCGGAGATGCGTCCTCCCCAACCATATCCTCGAGCTGGTGCTGCCAGCCAAAACTCCGACCTGCTCCTGCCAGCAACCTCCACAACCCGCTGCTGCCGGTGAGGTCTCTCTTCCCCTCGTTCATGTACTTTTTCTTATTTTTGTTTCCTTTTTCCTCCACACTCATTGGAGAAAGCATTCGTGTATGTATGGAAATCGGTTTCACCCAGTAATAGCTTGTTGTGTGCATAAGCAGTAGTTCAATAGTAGATGAATGTGCTCAACTTCTTGGACTTTGTTTGCTCCTGTTGCATGTTGCAGTCAGTGGTGAAGCCTTTTATATTCTCAGGTTCACAGCATGATATTTTCCCAACAGTGCAAACGCTGTTAATGTTTATTTGCTGCAAATGTCTAGAATCCACCCACATTATAGTGTTTTCAGGAGCAGAAATGCAATTGCTTTTAACATTTACTCGAAGATATATGCCTAATGAATTGACTTTGTATCTTGTTTCATAAAGTGTGTTCTTCATCCGATTAGGTATGTGAAATGTCGATTGGTCCAGATATACGTTAGATTTACAACATGCTAATTGCCTTATCTTGAGTACCACAAATCTTATGTTTTAAACTTCCCTGTCCTGATGGCCGAGAATTGTTTCAAAACCGTGCTGCAACTTTCTTTCTTTGGACATCAATTTTTGCACTCTTTATATGGAACTTGAACCAAAATCTTCTTGTAATGAGATTTTGTTAACTAAGTTCATTCATGCTATGTGAGGCACAGATTGGTTTCCATTACCAACTATTTGGATTTCTGCAAAAACTGACATGTTCCCTCTAGTACACATGGTAGGCTTATGGCATCTCACCTTTTTTTGAAGTGCGACATATAGTATAAACTGACATTTTCCCTCTAGTACACATGGTAGGCTTATGGCATCTCACCTTTTTTTTGAAGTGAAGCATATAGTATAATAAGTACCAAGTACTAACTCATGTCAATAGAAACAATACGTGAAAGTACTGTTATGATCTCCGTAACATTAGCTCTATACTCACTGATTTCTATCATCTCCATTGCGTTCAGTTTAACTATTCGGAATATTCTGGAAGAAGTGCATGTTTTCTTTTCCATTGAATGCATCAGTGCTTGTGTGTTTGGAGCGTACGAGTTTTTTTGACATAAAGTCCATCACTGAAAATGGTTTGGATACTATTATGGATACTGAAATCCTCCAAACCTTAAATATCTGTATGATGTTAGGATATACTATTTAAATGTTCCCGGGTGAAACTTAAAATTAGTGTACCAGTGCAAGGCTACCTTCTATTTCTGCTGAACACTGAATATTTTGGAATACCAGATGGCAACTCTGACCGTACATTGTGTCGTAGAAGGCTAAAAAAATTATTCATGTATATAATATTCGTCCATGGCCTCTTCTCACTGAGGTGGTCATCCTTCTCTCTAATATCTACTGAACTTATCTCATTTTGACATGTGAATAAAAAACTGTGGTGTAACTGCTTTTTTTACTATATGGATTTATCATTCTTGTATGGTTTAGTTGTTGTGTTCATTGAAGCTTGAGATAGAAGATATCTAAATGGGCTTTGTTTTGTCTTATAGGTTATAACAGATTGAGCTAGAGAAAGCTGAAATGGCGTGATATTTCACGTGGATTGGTACATGGTTTAAGACCCCTTTCGCTGCAATCCAGGTGACCGTGTCATGGCAGAGCACGAGCCACACCATGGGGGATGTATCACCTGCCGGCTGCCGCACTTCTCTGGTAAGTTTTGCTTTTTGGTGTGGCACGCTCAGCCGTGCCACACCAGGCGGCTGTGGCTCTTCCCCGGGTAAGTGCTTACTTCCGTTTATCTCGCTTCATCTGTGTTAAATGTTCATTCAACTACTAGATTTTGCAATTACTTATTCTAATCATTAGATGTTGTCATGAACATGATATGTTTCATATAGTTATACTAAAATGAAGAATATGAAGACATGTCTCTCTAGTGCTGACATCAGTAGTATACATACAACCTTCTACAGTCTACACTAATACTTGATACGGTAACATGTTTTCAATCCAATAATCAATGTACTTATCTATAAATAACTTACTAAAAATATATTGTTGTAAAGAAAAAGTTAAGCATCAGTGGAAAGATAACCTTAGCAATTCATAATCAAGGGTTAAGTGCTAGGGGCTAGGCAAGTGATGAAACACAACTTGTCGTAAATGGCGCTTTAGTCTCTAGGTGTCACATAGACATACTGAATCATGAAAGCATGGGTTAAATTTTTCCAAATGAAAAATAGTATTCTAGCTAATTTTTAAGGGGGATTATTAATTTAGACTATCCCACCCAGTCTTGTTTGCATAATTGCATTGAAAGTGTGCCCCACTTTCGAGAAGAATACACCCACCATTTTGACAGTAGGCCAAGCTCATCTCAGTAATTTTGTTTGGGCCTCATTCCCCTAATACGCTAGACCACCGACAAAATCAGTTTAGGTCACTTCAGATTCAGTTTAGGTTAAAACGGTTCGGTCGTTCGGCTCTCGGGTTATATGCCCACCCCTAGGTTTTGGTACACTTTTCAGTTCTACTTATATTGAATGTCAACAAGGTGTAGTTTTCTTTCAGTGCAGAAAAGAAATGTGATATATGGTTCAGACATAGTAGTGAGCTTCCTTTAGGTACGACTATGACAAACAACGAAGGGGGTGGTCTCAAACGAGGAAAGTTTTGTAGGTTTGTAATAAAGGGCCATGAATGCTCCTCTCATAACTAAATCGTGTCGATCGTAAAGTAGTGCTGCTTGTATTGAGTCGTAGGCAGATGAATAATATAGCATCACCATTTTGACAAAATCCATTCGTAGAAGCCGCTGGCACAACCTAGTTCCCTAGGACGGGGTATCTTTCACATTTCTCCTCTAACACTTTCTCCCGGCGTTCCCTGTCACAATCTCCTTGCCGCTCGGCTCAGGGCCCAAAGGCTGATGGCAGCGGGCCACTTTCCACAGCGATTTCACCCCATCCCACATGCCCATGCGCTCTTTGCTCATTTGCTTGTCTCAGTGGTCGTTCCTGTCCTGGCTAAGGGTTGATCGGTACGCGATCTCACATCCCACGTTCCCTTGGCAGGCGCCCCTAGCCCTCGCGACAGGCAGCGCCGTGCTCGCAGGTGCTCCGCATCCTGTGCGTCAGACGCGGTGGTGTCAACTGCCCGTGCTCATGCTCTGGCGCCCGCCGGTGGTGGTTGCTGAGCTTGCGGCTATGGAGGCACTCCTACACAGGATGACAGAGGATGCCTTCGGTTCCTATGGATTTTCCTTGGCTAGTGGCAGAGCGCCGCTGGACAGTGGTGGACAGATCAGTGTCTGAGCGTGGATTTGGAATGGCATGGTTGTTGTGGAGTGAGGTGCCGTAGTTATTGTGTTTTGTGGGTCTGATTGGTAGTCGGCGACAAGGCACTTTAGGGTTTAGTGAGCTCGGTGGATACCTGTGAGTGTGGTGTCTTGATAATATGTGAGGGGGTGTTGTTTGGGCTGTGGCTGGCTGTGGTGCTGTGTAGGGAAACTGCTTTTATGAGTGTCAGTGTTTGACGACTTGGCTGGCTGTCTAGCTGTGTGTTAAGAAATTGTCTGAAATACCCTCAAAGTTCCGAGGACAGATGTATTTACTGATTAAATCTATCAAACTCATTATAATTACTAACATTAAACAGAAAAAATGTATAGTAAACACTTTTATATTCTCTCCGAACTGAAAAATATTGTAGCTTAAATTTGCAAACAATAATAAATTGTAGCAGCGGTGACCTTGGACTCTCAAATATACGGGATATATGTGTACAATACTATAAATATGAAAGTATATACATTTTAAAATAGGAGCAGCCAAAATTTAGAACAAAACAAAATACTAATTAGAAATGAGAACGGCCGAAACATAATGAACATGCAAAGTACAAAAGTACTCACCGGCCGGAACACACATTAACTCAACTGATTAATCACGGCTGCATGCGAGTGAGCTGGACCCATATCTCGTTGCCTTTTCAAACAATGTATGCGAGGAGAGAGAGTGACGGGTTCAGAGCGCACAATGGCAGCATGCTTGTAATTTCGAGCAACGAGATGGGCAAGAAACAAAAACGATTCGGACGTTGAATACGAAGCCGCGGGAAGCCGCACGAAGCACCTCTCAGCGTGCTTTCTCTTCGCAGTGCAATTGGGAGGATGGCTTTGGCAAAGCCCAAAGCCAAAGCACCCCCGTTTGGTTCACTTTGGCTGCCTTTTCCACTACAAAGCCACTAAAAGCCCAAACAAACACCCCCTGAGTATGAGTTCATCCACTCAATCTCGGGATAGTACGTCGGGACAGTGGTCCGAGATATTTGGTGCAATATCTATGGTTGGTAGTCTAGTGCATAGTTGCCAGAATTCTGGGTCGTCCGGGTCGAGGAACGGGGTCGCGGGTCACCACTTCCGGGAACAAGGTTCGACGGGGAGTATACATCTCTGGGACGACAATTTGGGTCGAGAATCGTGATCCATGTCATATGGGGTCGATGACCCCGGTTCGACATGTCGGGTCGTGGTACGGGATCCAAATAAATTCGGGTCCATGACCTCGGTACGATAAGATGGATCAGGGTACGTGATGAATTTGGATCGATTCATAAACACACCAAATAGCTAATTATAAAATAACTTAGAAATTAAACTCTATCAATACGCAGGTTCATAACCTTAGGCAAATAATGTTTCAACACAATTAATTCATAAACGGTAAAGGCTCCTATTGAAAAGAAATAAATAGGAAAAGATAAGCAAGCCAAGATGCTTGAATGCTGATAGCAGAAAATTGGTATTTATCTCCAATATCCATCACGTACTTCATGTACCTACAAGATAACCAAGATGCTTATTAATATTCAGCAAAGACACAAACATGTTTACTAGAAACAAGTTTATGATAGGTACCATTCATTTGGTCTTCCTTTTCATTGATGCCTGTGTTTCTTGACTTTCTTCATTCACGACTGGTTCACCTTCATAATTTCCTTCCAAATACTTCCAACGGAGCTCCTCGAGCCTGAGGCTTGAATCCTGTAATGAAGAATTATCTGGATACATATCCCACTTGCAGTGTGGTCCATTTTTGTAGCTCTCTGAAAACCTTGAGAGCAGGCGAATGTTCACGTGGATGTAGACGAGCTTATCAGCAGTTTTTGTGTTCAGTTTATTCCTCTTGACACTGTGAATAAATGAGTAAGTACTCCAATTTCTCTCAGCTGATGAGCTACTAATAGGCTGTGACAAGACCTTTTTTGCCACCTTGGCCAATTCTGGAGTTTCAGAACCATAGTTGAACCACCAATCTACGGGATTCATTGTTACTGCATCTAGCTGAACACCCGGTAACCCAAACAATCCCTTCTTCATAACAAAGTGATTTAACTGCTGCCGCAAAAGGTTCTGCTCTTCTGCATCTTCCGATATTCTGGCAAAAGCTTCTAAAACAGCCATCATAACCTCTTTATCTTGATTAGGAGCCTTTCTGGCAACACCCCCAGGCCGTTGCAAGGTATTGGAGATCATAATATTTCGGGCAGAGAGCAAAAGCTAAGCAATGGAATGTCCAGTTCATCTTACCCCAGCGAGTAAGAATTATATCATTTACCTTGGGGAAATCTGCCCTGTGAGGGTTCTTTCTTTTCTTCATCACATCCTTGATCTCACCGAGCATGCTGTCCATTTTCTCATATATTTCACCAACCCTGGATCCTTCCCCGTCGCCGAATTTTATGAGCAGATACAATGGCTTTGTTATTGAAAGGATGACGTCAACCTCATCCCAAAAAACATCATCATTGATTGTTCTGGTAACCAGTTCAGCTGTTGCTCTAGCATGAGAATCACCAACCTTTGTCCATTCTTTCCACGAAATGGTTGCCACTGTCAAAGCAAGTGCCTCCCGGCAATCCATGAGCCTCCTTAGTAAAATATAGTGTGATGCAAAACGTGTTTTGGCCACTTTCAGAAGCTCTAACTTTGACTTGTCTCTGAAAAGTTTTAAGCAATGTTGGTGATTCAGGATGTGTTTCACAATTTGCTTTCCAGCCTTATATGTCGTGAGAATCCACGGAAACTGACCGGCTAAATCTTTAAAAATCAGATTCAAAGTATGTACCACACAAGGGGACCAAAATATATGCTTGTGCACCTGTTTTAAAAAATATAAAAAAGAATGTTAGCTACTAACAAGTATGACTATCTTTATTCTTTTATTATTAAATGGGAGTTGGTACTTGGTACCCCTCCCCAGGAAAAGTTCAGCCGGCAGGAAAAACGCATCCTGACCGCCGACTCGCCTTCGGTCAAACGCTGCATCGTTAGATCTCCGTTAATGAGAATTTTACGCCAAATTGCCACCGCTTAGTCATACGAAGCGGTACGTAGCCACGTCCTGCCCCTCGCCCCTCATGGCCAATGTCCCCACGAACCCTAGCGATCCAGACTCCACCTACGCCGCCGTCTGATTTACGCCGGCCGCTGGCGAATCGAGGCCTCCGGCGATGCAGCGCTAGGAGCGCCCGGGCGGGTGGCTCTGTGGGGGAGACGCGGATCTCCAACGACTCCGTGGAGTTGAACGTCGCTCGTAGGTCGATGCCTATACTCGAACAGAGTCCCGAGCTGCCGCCGTGACGCAGCATAGTGTCACCGCCGACGCCTCACGCTCCAAACCCTCTGCCTCCCCCGCGCGTCGCAATCGACATCTTCGTCCTCTTTCTACCTCGTCGCGCCCCTGCTGCCTCAACCCCGTCCGCGATTTCGGCCCCTGGTTTCCGAGGTATGAGCATTTCGTTCGTCATCCAGTGGTTAGTTGAATCCCATCGACCTCCAGAAATTTTGACACAACAACTAAATCCGCCCCCGTCTCTGGTCATAGTTCCGCTCCTTCCCCGGCAAATCCTAGGGTTTGGCGCCAGGATGCAGAAGGTGGAGCTCGGGGCTCAGGGGCCTTTATGGGTTCCGATCCCTCGCGGGACCCAACTCAACGGCTGGGAAGCCCGCGAACCCGAAGCCTCGTCAGATGCTGGAGGTGGCACGTACGGGAGCTTCGCCAACCTTAAGATGACGGCAGGTACCTGCCGGTTTGGTTTCCTCCCAACTCCTCCCTGGTTTGACTTTCAGGATCCTGTCGGTTTCGTGCTATGCACTGAATTCTCTCAAAATATGTCTATTTGCAGAGAAATTAGTCAAGGAGCAGGCGTCTGTGAAGACAGATCTGGAAATGACGGTATATTTCTGAACATTGTGCAGTTATTTGTGACTGTCGAGCACTTGACCAAACGGGTTCCTATCATTCAACTGTATGAACTGCGAATTGTTCCTGAAATCTAGCCAGACATCATGTCAATGAGCCACTATTTAGGTTTCTGCATTCATTTGGGTTTGGAATCTGTATCGGTGCCAATAGTAGAAGAGTTGTCTTCTGGTTGTTCAATGCCGAAATTGCATAGTCTTATGTTATTCAGGGTTGTCTCAGTTGTATCATTCTGGCAAGGGTAATTTTCTGTTTCTGGTTTTGTCTTGGAATCCCTGCTGCGCCCATATCTAGAACCCTCGCTGACCTTCGACATATTCAGGGTTGTCTCAATTGTTAATTTAAGTCATTATCTGTCAGATTTTTTGACAGCCTACCTGTAGCATTGCAAAGTTATTGAGATTTAAGTTTCATACTTTCTGTAATATATGTTCTACGAAAGACAATGGATATGCAGGCGGGCGGCTTCGCTGATTGTTGAGCGCATGGGGACGAACGGACACATACCTCTATGAATCCCCCCTTCGATGCCGACGAGCTCGGGCACCTCTTCTGCGCCCATTTTTCCCACAACTTTGGTTCGGAAACTCCCCTCCTTGTCCTCTATCTCATGGCATGGACCTTTGCTAACTTCAAACCAATTTGCAAGCTCTTGCAGGTGTCAAGGATGTGGTGTCGCAGTTGTCGGAGGTTTAAAAGCTTGTTTGCGCTCAGAAGCAAGCCACCTCATTAGGAACCAGGTCAGAGTAATTACTTACGTGAGATAAAACTACTAATTCTGTTGCTATATTCCTGCAACAAATTTATCTCTTTCTGTAACGTGCAGGTGCTCTTGGAGATGGATGTACAGTTTTTTTAAAATATGATTGGCCCCTGCAAAACAGGTTCATTCTCGTCGATTTATTGTGGACATAGTCTATTTGTCGTTCTTGTGGGTAATTAGTTTCTTCATACCTAGAATATAGTGTCAGTTGTATCATAAGTTCATAGCATCATTTGCTATTCCTGCAAGTATATAATAACCTTTACTTATGTTAATTGTCAGTTATGCAAGAAATGACCTTAAACATTAAGGAACTGGTCCCTGATATTGGAAGAAACTTGTTCATCTTTGATACTCCCTCAGTCCCAAAATAGTTGTCTCAGATTTGCCAAAAAGTCGATGTATCTAGACATGAAACATATTAAGATACATCCACTTTTGATTAAATTTGAGACACTTACTACTGGACGGAGGGAGTACATTAGAGATTTCAGTCTGTTCATCTTGATGGATTCTGTGGAATTTTTTGTCATATCTATAATTCGTCATAAAAGTGCTAGCTGCTGCAGAACTCTTAAGTTGGGTAATGCATGCCTTAGCTCTGAAGGTTGTGTTGGTTATTGGGTTTGATTAGTGCACTTAATTAGCATCATTATTATAGACATTACGTGTTGATTAGTGTTTGTTTTCCTTTACAGCTAGAGGTGTCACCGCTGACCTCCGGCCGCCTCAACAACGGCAACTCTCTTTCCGACAGCCTGCCTGTCTCGCCGAATGTCGACTACAGCAGGGTATTCATTTGTTTCTCTCCCTCTTTCGCCTTAGCAATTTTCTTCTATCAGATGATCTTGACTGTATTATATGAACTTCAGTAGCTAATCCCATCTTGCAGATTTAAGTGGGCTGCTTGAATATTTTTGTATTAGCATAGTAGTTTGTTCACGAAACTTGGACCATAATACTCACATGTATTGCAAAATTATATGAAGTTCAGTAGCTAGTCCCATCTTGTAGGTTTAAGTGGGCTGCTTGAATTTTTTGTATTAGTATAGCAGTTTGCTCACAAATAGTACTCAGATGTATTGCAAAATTATTGTTGTTTACAGATCAAGGTAAATAGTATAGTAGTTTGCTCACAAATAGTATAGTAGTTTGCTCACAAATAGTACTCAGATGTATCGATTGGATCTATTTGTGAACTTTTTCTCGAAGGTAAATACATATTGTGCTTGTAATTCTGGTACTGCATTACAATAATGTTAGATTTTACACATGTACAAATTCTCTAGGTTTGCTCACAAATAGTACTCAGATGTATCGCTTGGATCTGTTTGTGAACTTTTTCTCCAAGGTAAATACATATTGTGCTGGTAATTCTGGTACTGCATTACAATAATGTTAGATTTTACACATGTACAAATTCTCTAGGTTTCCATATGCATTGATTACAAGAGGTTGCTTAAATATAGCCAGTCAAATTCGAAAAGTTTTTTCCTGATTACGAAATTTAAGTTATTATTCCTTCCTGATCAAAGTTCTTTTCACTAGGTGTGTTCCAAGTTAATTGGTTTGTGATGGACTGATGGTTATAATCATTATGGTACAAAGTCGAGAGAGGGATGATAATTGCATTTAGTCACTGAACGATCACTGGTATCAGGAAACTGTTGATTACTGCATACTATGATCTCGAGAAGAAAATAAGGCCGGTCATGGTTTTCATGTGTTTCATTGGTGAGGGACACCCCCAAGAATCAAATATATTGATACATGCATGTCAAATGGTAAGTAATACTTAAGTAAACCTGAATGGTTTTCATGCATGTCAAATGGTTGCTTATCTATAGTTTCTATATGAGAGCAACCCACTAACATTATTTCTCTCGACATGCAGGGCGTTGCTGATTGGTCCAATTTATCCACGTGTTACAGTTTTATGTCTACATGTATAGCTGGCCCACCTGACGTTCTTCGTTACGAACACTCCTCCATTCATTTGGTCTTCTCCAGCGAGTCTGTCCATGGACCTCTATAATGATCATGATTTCCGTTTCTTCTTCACAATCAATTCTGAGATACTCCCTTCCTCTCCCCCACTATCTCCTAACAACCAGTAACCGATGGAGGCACCGGAGGGATTCCCGCAAGATTCCCCCTCTTTAAAATCTGAGGTCCAGCTTCGAATCGACCCCGGCAAGGCTGGGCTTCTTCCACACAACTGTTCTGGGACTTCTTCTTCTTCATCCCACGACCGTGTGGGTTCTGACGCATAAGCTAGGCAACAAAGGAAAGGGCAATTCCTTCTCCAGCGCATGATTCCTGCACCGACTGTTTTCCTGGTCGGGCTGTGTGTGCGTTAGATCTACCATTCGCCACAAGGGTGAGCTCTCTTCTGCCTGTTTTTATTAGAACCAGATCGGATCATGTGATTCATAAGGAACTGATCTACAAAACGTTACTAGCTGATCTGCCTATGATGTCTTCTCCTTTTCTTTTGGAGCGCAGGGTAAGTGATGTGCTACTGTTTCGATGGCCGTGTACACATCCAAGAGGCAAGAAGATGTGGTCTTGAGAGGCTCTACACCATCGTTATGGGATTCTTTTTTTCTTTCTTTTGATTATCTGTACAGGAACTTCCAGAATATCTGGGCCGATAGTGCTTTTCCAAACTTTATCCTAAATATTTCTCATCTTTATTTTGCAGATTATTTATCTATGTTTAGTATCCACAAGGTGTCTGACAGAAGTCAAAGTAGGCTGCATGGGAAAAAGAACGTATGTAATCTTTATGCTCCTCCACTGTTTTTGAAGCTTTCGAAGAGAAGAAATTCAAAATTTTACTTTTGCAGCCTTCCAAACTACTTCTCTGGTTTCTTTATGGATGAAGTAATAGGTGATGCCTGGATTTGTGTTTATCTAATAGGTGATGCATGCAGTTGTCTCTCAAGTCCCAACCAGCTACCTTATGAGAAGCAACATTTTGGACTTGGATAAAAAAGGATCATCTACTTAAATGGTTGTAACTCTTTATCTATTTTTTTGCCTCAAGATCATGTTTGATTTATGTAATTTAATTTAACATTCCTAACTTCTTTTTTAACACATTATTGTTGAAATCTGTTGAAGTTTCTTCACTTTAAGCCCATGCTTGATTTATTTAATTTAAAATTCCTAACTTCCTTTATTTTGTCGAAGTAAACTAATGTACATACCATCTTTTTAATTTCAGAGTTTTACCAAGCTAGCAGACTGGTTCCTAAGGTACGTGGTGGACGTTTTGCTATTTAAATCTCTCATTTGACCAGTGGCCAGAACCTGTGAATGATCAATCATATTCAGGCTTTCATCATCTACACTTTATTTTGATAACCATGCAGATTATCTTTATCTGAATCATACAAGACATTTTCAGGCATACATATATTGTCCTACTTGAAGACTACATATTATGTACCTCTGTTTTTATTCTCTAATTCATGTGTGCTTGCAGTGTTTACTGATACAGAAACTCAGTATGTACTTTTCACCATGTGCTGGCACGTGAATCTTGTGGAGGAAAGAGATTAAGCCTCACTCAAGAACATATTCACACACATGCGGAGTGTAGCTGATATCACCCATTCTTTCCTTAATCAGCTATTGACATCTTGCTCTCAGGTTGCTTTAATACCAGCCATTGTTCCACCATTATGCACTAAAACCATGTCGGTTCACCAGGTTAGGTGTAGCCCATGTAATTAAGCGTCGTTTCAAAATATGTTGCTCTCAGTCTATGTACTGTATTTTTGTATATTCATTTTCTGCTCACTGGGATGTTACCAATTCGGATCAGATTAAGATGATAAATTGTATCTCTTCAGTATATAGGAACATGTACACAGTTACTGATTGACTTACAATTTACAGTTTAATTATGGTGTTGTATGTTTTAACAACTCAGCTTTGTCCATATAAGACACTTTTGATCATGATCATGTTTTCTACCATGAATGTGTGGGATTTAATCAGTAGTTGACATTGTCCTTCCTTAACTTCAAAAATTATATCCTTTGATATCACAACAATAACCTATACAAGAAATTCCCGGAGCAACGCGCGGGGTATCTTCTAGTATGTTCAGTTAGAAGGGGCAAGTACATCACACCAAATTTGTGGACTGTTCAAATAATTATCATATTAATATCCTCTTGAGATATTGGAGTTTATATTGCTTCATTATGTCAGTTCCTTATATATTTGACAAAAACACTCTGACATGAAACAGTATGATGTTTTTGTTTTGTAGGTTGAAAAGACGATATTAAAGCTCACAGAAGATAGCATGACTAGCACCCTGGACCGCGTTAAGTTCCAGCAAGATATGGTATGTGTGAATGGACCCCAATGTTTTTCCCTACGATCAAACACTTGTTTGAACTCCACTCTTTTGCAACAGAGGATAGAATGCAGACTCGAAAATATTTGCCCCAAGCAGCCATCCTCCACGGTCACCTCCATATCCGTTCGTCGTCGACCTCCTCCAGCAGCCGGATGCCATGTGTGTGTGGGTGTGCTTGGAACAAATGAAGCAAGTTTTTTTCCTGACGGACACAAAACTATAAAGTTGTAGTTTCTGATGGACACAAAACTATAATCCTGACGGACTCCAAAATGTTTGAGTTGCATATGCTCATCTTTTAAAAATTACTGCAACAAGGGTATTAAGGTAATAATGCCACTGTTTCCATGTATAGTTAATTTTTTGGTCAATCATGTTTTCAGTAGCTGGATGTAGCAATATTAGATGTCATAGAAAAAAAGAATGTGTTAGATAGAGTTTATGGTATTTGACATCTATGAAGATAGTTAGGCCATACTTCCAGTTTGACCCTAATGGTAACTAGGAAATAAACTATCTTATATCCTTTTGTGTACAAATTGATCCTCTTGTTTTCTATCTTAAGCATTAATTATTAATCTGCAATGACCGGTCCTGTGGTGTTAGGACTTGTTCATGTTAGTATGGATATCTTAAAACCAATAATGTTTATAGAATTGTTTAGTTGAATATGAATAATGTTAGTTATATCAGTGTTACACATGATCATGCCATTCAGTCAATATTGTTTTTTGTCGTCAAATGGTCTATAGATTTGATTTAGCTAATAAGAGGCACAACAGTCCAAACGGACCAGTCTTGCCAAACGTGCTAAGAAACCTGCTTTTGCCAAAAAAAAATGAACAAAGACAGAAGCATTAAGCATCAGGGGTTCAACAGTTCAGCAAGAGAGAGTAATGTTTCTGTCTGAAATCTTATTTGTCTACCTCAGTGAAGCACACAAATTGTAGCTGTATTGCATGCGAACATGCTCAGAAAAACTGAGACCAAGAGAAGAGCACTATGAAAAGTAGGTTTCTAAGTCTTTTTTATGTAGTAACAAGGATAAAAATACTATCCCTCTAAATTGGTGGACTGGTATTGCGCACTGGAAAAGGGATAAGTTGTCTGCATATCTCAAATATCTCTTTCTTTGTTTTACTTGACCCATTATTTTTTTTACCTTTAATCAGTTTGTAGAAACTTCATATATGAGGAGTTCAACAACAAGAATATATGCTGATGCCTTACTTGAACATTGATTTAGGCCGTTGTAAATTTTCCCCCTAAGTTTTCTCCTAAGCCTGACTCATGTATTAGTTTAGCTCCCATTCTCAAGTCGGCAGCGATTATAACGGAACGGCCTGGTTGGTCGGGCTCCTCCCCAGCGGCCTTTGTGGATGCTCTTCTGATGTAGCTTGATCAGGAAATGATGGGATCATTCTGGGGAGGAAGGCTTTACATGCACAAGGCATGGTTCATGGTGGAAGAGTCGGATATGTGAACGACAAGCATCGGGCAGACTACCAGGAGGGAGGCCACTATGACCATGCTTCGTGCTCTACTTTTGATCCTTTGTCAAACCCAGCAAGCACCTCCTCGGTATGTAGCCAACCTTCCTGCTCCCATTTAATTTAATACCTTTCTTACTTCCATTTGTAGGCTTGTAGCACTGGAGCACATTGTATAATTGAGTTCTTAGGCTCTATCTCAAATTTGATCAATCCAAATGTTGCTTGACATCATTGAACTACTGATTGGGTTGAGATGGGTACCCAAATACCTGATATTATATTTTGATTGGTATGATTCTTATAGGTGGATTTGGTAGTGCTTCATCACGCTTGAGCTAATATCCAGAGACCTGAGAACAGTCGTTGTAAGGTATTTTTGTTGAGGGCTAATGAGTAATGTGAAACATTTTTACAAATTACAATGGATGCATACTGAAGCAAAATAGAAAATGGTGTTGTATTGTTATGTTTTACGATTTTCTAGGTAGTGATGCAGGTTGCAGGCTGCAACTAATATAGTGGTTATCAGGTTTATTAGTACGCGGGGTATATCTCCACTCTCTTGATCAATCACGTGAGATTGGCGTGCTGGAGATATCCATGTATGCTTGTAAAAGATTTCACATTGTTGTGCTATGTCATAGTTTGACCTCTGTCTATTCAGTAGGTACTACAGTGGTGTTACTGCCTGAACCACATGCTTTTGTAAACCATAACTGATACAAGTTTGTAAAAAAATCGTGGAAGGAGTGAAGTTGACTCTTCAGGCCCTACACTATGGTCTGGATTGCATAATGCATATTTTAATTATGTACTATAATATTTCTCTTTGCATTCCATTCTCCAGTATTTTGCCTTATACGGTTATACCTATGCTCAACCTTGCAGTCCTGTATAGCATGTTCCCTCATTTTCTTACAGAGGTGCATGAAGCTATGGAGCTCTTGAGAAGTCTATGATAGCATTCATATATAGAGGTCCAACCATGTCAAGTAGTAATATTTTTTCCCCTTTCTTAAGATCCATATATGCATAGATACTTACAAAAGCTCATGTTTTGTGTTAATTTAGACACTTGCCAGATCAGTTCCTATAGTGTTTGTGCAGATGTGTGCCATTATATGCTTAAATCTAAACTATTTTTTCATGCACATCTCCTGCAAATGTCACTGTGTTCCAGTCTTGATCTAACCACTTACATATTCAGAATTAAGCAAGGCTTTACACTGGCATCATGTGTCGTCTACACACCCAACACACATCATTTCTCACACACATGATTTCTCAATCCCATAACTGATATACCTTTTTGTACATATTTGAGGACATGTTCATTGTTTTTTACTTTTTCAGGATTGGGATGACTTTGGAATGTAGCCTGCAGGTTGCACTAATTATCACTTTATAAGAGAAGCTTATTTTCTTTGTCTCCTGGAAGTAGAGCTTCCTAAACATATTTCGGTCTACAGAAATGAAGATTGAATAGAACTTAATCCCCTCTGTTCTGGTGAGCTATTGTAACTGGCTGTACTGTTGGTATAATTTTCCTACAAACACAATAGACCGCTGTATAAAAAATTAGATAAAATTTTCAATCTAATGGGAAATTTATTCTTGCTGTCTGCAAATGTCTCATTTCTTGACTTTATTGAATGATGTGTTTTGAAATGTACGTGTTACACTTACAACTTCACATTGTTGCTTTTACCCATACTTGTGATCAATCTATAGTGTAGGTTATGAGAACATTGAACAAATAATGCTGCCCTTTACTGACCAGTGTAGCGGTGCTTCCATGATCTAACAGATGGTTGGACAATCACACGAGCAAGCAGCAAGATCGAGGGGAATTGTAACGGGGCAGACGTGCAAGCCTAACAATGTTATGAGCTCGTACATTGCAGAGGCAACCATATGAAATTTACATTGATATCGTGGGATGTACATGTTATTTGTTGCAGAACTTTCAGATATATGTCGGGGGTGCCAGTGTCTATTTGAAAGGAACATCGTATTTGCATCAAGTTGTTCCCAACTTATTTATTTAATAGCAGTGACATCAGATGTGTCTAAGTATCGTCTTGATTATGGAGAACACTTCATTGGATATTTGTCTTCGGTTGAAATTAAATAACATTTATTACTTAAGGAAAATATTGTTGAACATTGCCAATTGCCGTGTTGTAGGGTAGTGTGACTACTGACTATAATGTATAGTCGCAGAATTGTCAGAGTGGGGTGACTACCAAGCACAATAATGGTGAAATGGTGAGACATGGGAAGATAAGATTCTGGTGTGAAATTCTATCTTATACCGAAAAGACAGGGAGGGAGATAACACCGACTTTGAAGGAAATTTTAAGAACCCGTAGCAAAGCACGGGCATTCAACTAGTTTTTATAGACATTATGTGTTGATTAGTGTTTGTTTTCCTTTACAGCAAGAGGTGTCACCACTGACCTCCGGCCGCCTCAACAGCGGCAACTCTCTTTCTGACAGCTTTCCTGTCTCGCCGGATGTCGACTATAACAGGGTATTCATTTCTTTCTCTCCCTCTCTTTCGCCTTAGCATTTTTCTTCTATTGGATGATCTTGACATTTCCTCTTGTTAAGATTGGCTAAAAGAAAACTCTGAATAAAAATATCCCGGTGAGTACAATGCGTTTAGACAAAGAAGAAATATTCAATCAATTTGTGTACTCGGTATGAGATTGTTAGCTTTTGTGCCCCTTGGAAATGAATTATTAGCATAAAGTTTCTCGTTTCTTTTAGTATAGCAGTACAACCTGTCAGACTGGTGGGGAGAAAAACGCTCTCTGCACTCTCGTAAATTTTCCTTGTACAAAACATATAGACTACTGTAGAAGAATTTAATGTGGGCCTTTTTTGTCCTCATGATGAAAATGACAGCTACTTTACAATTATTATTTGCTTAAAAAACATCTTTCTCACCACAAATTGACTATCTCTTGTGTAATGTTTAGTTGTGAATAAATCGTTTTCAGTTTCAGAAGAGGGGGCTGCCACATGCTCACCTATTGATCTGGTTGGAGGTTTTGTTATGATTCGTGGATGGCATTATTTCAGTTCACTTGCGGAATTTAGCTGTTGATACTTTGGTAAGTGAATTCATGATGGAATATTGTCATTTATCTTTGATATGTTTGATTTAGATTTTTGGAAGTTAAGATATATGTAGGATAGAAATCTCAAAGTTTAGTAAGTTTAGAGTTTAATCTTACTGAAACTTGATCAAAGTTTTCAAAGTTGAATTTCTTTCAGAGGAAAGATCGGCCAAGATTTTGGGTGCGTATAGGGAATGTTTAAAGATATTTTTCTGAATACAGAGAATGCTGGCTTGCTCTGGATTCTCTCTGTTAAGTATATGGCCTTTCATTTCCAAAGGTGAACGGATAGACGTCGCCTAGAGGGGGGGGGGGGGGGGGGGTTGAATAGGCGATTTAAAACTTTTTCCGAGGAGCCGGCATATCCGGTCCACGAATGACCCGGAAATTCCGAGTAGCCGGAATATCCGGTCCACGAATGACCCGGAAATTCCGGTATCTTTACTATTAAAGCAGACTGCGTGGTATGGTGTCACAATCCAAATGGTGTCACACTTAAAATACCCACACACTTCGAATTAATTACATGCCATGCCACCTATAAGTGGATACCGGTTCAAAGGAAAAGAAACAAAAAGGAAGGAAAAAAGGAATGGAAAAAGGAAGGATTAGACTTGGACGCACGATTGAGTCAATTTCAAAAAAAAATGCGCACGTTGAGTAGCATGCGCAACAAACTCTGCCTCCAGAGTAGCATGCGCAACAAACTTATTTCAAAATTCAAATACATCGCATGCACAACAAACTCTGCCACCGGACTACACATCCTAACCGAAAAACAACACACCTCAAACCGGACCAGATGTTGCTCCCTCTAACAAACTATTCAAACTTGCTCACAACTAGCGCCCAAGTTTACTCGCCTCGCCTACTCCAATACAGCTCGCCGACACCATTGCCTCGCTCGCCTCAGTCCGCCGGCATCGCTGCCGCTTGCCTCTGTCCGACGCCGCTCGCCATTGCCTCGCTCGCCTCAGTCCGTCGGCACCGCTGCCGCTTGCCTCCGTCTGACGCCGTTGTCGCTCGCCTTACCTTGCCTTGCCGTGGAGTGCGTTGACACATCGCTGCCTCTTTCATCGCCTAGCTCATCGACCGGCCAGCGGGACGCACCAAGTTCTCGTTCTGCTACAGAAGGAATGAAAGTAAGTGCATCATATTCTAATCCCAACTGTCTAGAAAATAAATCAAATTTCGAAAGAGTAGAACATGGAGAGCCCGAGATATTAAATTTAGGAGGGCTGACTGTCACACTGCTAGCTTCATGTTGTGATGTTTCAGTTTCTAGAAACTGGACACTGCTAGCTTTATGGAAAATGAATTGCTGATGGGGTGTCCATCCCAAGTAGAGGTCATGGAGATGTTAGCATTGATAGAAAGGAGAGGACGTCGTGGTGGCCGGTGAGGGAACTCGGGGCGGTGCTGGGAAGGGGAGGGGCAGAGGAGAGGGCGACGCTCGTGCGGCCGGCGACAGAGTTCGTGGATATCTATGATGCCTTATTATCGAATGACGACTTGACATGTCTTACACGTGATGATGGTTTCTTACCCGACGATGTAAGTCAACATAGTTTGAGACCACTATTTACACATTAGTGTCTGAAATGTATTGAATTCATTTGCATTTTATATGTCCAATTACAGGTTTTAAATGCGTACATATATTGTATGCGCTCATGCGATCATCTTTTGGATAGAGAGGGTGGTAAGGTATTCATGGCCAACACATTTGTCTCTGCCTTGCTGAAAAAGGACAAGAAGCAACATCGTCACATCATAGAACATATGCATCTTTATCTAAAGCATGACATGGTTAGAATTAACTATATATATGCATCGGGTTCAATATATATTTTTTACATTTGAATTCAGCTTAATATTTTTTTTCCAGATCTTTATTCCAGTAAATATTAGTAAGACCCACTGGTATTTAGCGGTCATCAATGCGAAAAAACAGTTGATACAAGTACTGGACTCCCTTGGGGCTGGCATGAGTCAGAGTGATCTCGCTCTTATGGCAAGTAATTGATGATTGTGATTTTTCCCTTGACATTGTCTTTGCCTCATTATCAATTTTTTCTTCACATATAACATCTCCAGGGATTTGAGAGGCATTTGAAAATCGTATCCCAAATGAAGAACTTTAATAAAGGTGAAAAGTGGCAGGATCTTGACGTCACAACATGACCGATAGTAGAACATTTTCAAACAGAAGTGCAAACTGATGGGTATGTTGAATCAGAATCTCAAATCATTTCTAAATTCGATATATTTATGAGTGTACAAATAGTTGAATGATTGTAACTTATTTTCTTGGACTCGAATTTATGATATCATTCAACTAGACATCACTTCTTCTGCACATCAGTGGTAAATGCCTCATGAGCCACAGGGGTCTTAATAAGCATTTTCAATTACGAAACTACTTTGATCAAAATACATATTTAATAGCCAACAATATTAAACATTTTCACTCGAGATTGCAGATAGTTTCATTATGTTGATTTTTTGGGGATGAAATGCTTACGCACCATTTGATAATCCTGTAGTTCATCGTGCAGATTGTTTATGCTGAACTTTATGGAATATTGGATAGGAGATATTCTTTCTGACCATGTCACCCATGTTGATTTTCAAGATTCAATTGGTAGGTTTCATCTTTAAATTATTATTACGAGAGTATTCCTTCTTTCTACTTTGCAGAAGGATATGAAAGAATTCCGAAAAAACTTAGTTGCCATTTTGTACGAGTCGGAACTAAATAAGATAAGAGGTAGCCCGATCTACAAATAACCAGACGATAAAGAAAAAGAAAAGGCATCTGATTCTGATATTGAAGAGTTATTGAATCCAAACCAACAAGACTCAGCGGTTGCAGACAAAGAAAGATGTACCCTTCCAGCCTCCATGGTGCCGGCCGCCCCACCTGATTTGGACGAGCTCGTTAGATACATCATGTCCATTAAGGATGCAAAGTGTTTGGAGTAAGTACCATTTATTATAAAAATCATTAAGTGTTAATATATCATGATGATATCGTGATGCATGTCGACTGTTTCATAGGAAAGAATGGGTGTGAAGCTCAAAACCATATCCATTGGGGTTGAGTCTGAAACAAATTCAGGGCATTCTCACATCAGACCAGCTTATGGACAAGGACTGCTTCAACATGGCTGTGCGTATATTGGCATGCGACGATATACAATTATTTATAGAGCCTCTCGTGCACAATATGGACTTAAGATTTTGTGTAAGTTCCTATATTCACATATAATTATTGTCATCCTCATGTTTCTAACCTTGTGTATTGACGCAGTCGACATTCTCGAATGGCATAAAACATCCTAAGTGGCGTGTAATGCCAGACATTAAGACTTTGGCGACATTTTTTAACGGTTGGCCTGAGATGAACAATGATATCTCGTTATCTCATATAGTAAGTTTGCTTTGCTTCTTGGTTATCATTGTTATGATCTATTTTTTTCTAACGCTTGCCACTAGCAGATTTTGTTGCCATATGCATTCCTAGGCGATTTCATGTTGTTCTTCATCGACAAACATAAATGCCATGTCTACCAAAAGAGAGATATGAATTGAAATTTCTGAGGTATGCAATCTACCTAAATGAAGCACTTCACATAGCACAACCTGGATGGAATTCAGATATATGGTTCTGGCCACGTAGTTATTCAGATGGTATTACAAGGTGCCATGACAGGTGATTTATTTAAAATCATTAATTATGATAATTTATTTTATTTTAATCCTGGTGGTGCTCTAGGATAATGAAATTGAATTGATCAGAAGAAACTTATCGGGTTACATAGTTTTTAGTTTGATGCTCTCATATGATGGTAAAAAGTTGGTCCATCCAGTTTGGACCGTGAGTATTCTCTATTATATATTATTACAAATTAAACATGCAAATTTTGATGTAATTAACATATATTTTTATATATTCCTCATGCAGGATGGTTATGAGATGAGGAATTTTTTTTGTTATATCTGCTCAAGTATCATGTAGATGAAGTCGAACACAACATTCCGAATGTTGTACGAGCATATCTTAAGCGCGTTAATAGATACCATATTTGATAGGAGATGGTTCAAATTGTTGCTTTTTTTGTAAACATGACGTTTAAACTATATGTTTGGATTTTCATATGACATATTAAAAGTAGATATGTGTCTAAACATAATGTCACAAAAAGACAACTTTTTTCTTCGCTATCCCGCTGCAACGCACGGGCACTCAACTAGTGCTTGATAAAGGCGGAATAAAACTAGAGGTTTACTTTAACAAGCATACAACCTAGATATATAAACTAGGCTCACCTATGTGCACCAACAACTTAAGCTAAGCAATACAAGTAACAAGATGATAGCAAGATATATGACTTCAAGCACGAAAGCTATCACAATGTAAAGAGCATAAGTAAAGAGCTCGGGTATAGAAATAACCGAGGCACGCGGAGATGAGGATGTATTCCCGAGTTCCACCCAAAGGTGTACGTCTAGTTTGGAGAGGTGTGCGCAACCACAACAGGTTAGCCGCAACGCCACAAAGGCTCACCTTCTTCTCCTGATGAACTCAACCACAAAAGGTTCGAGTTCACCTTCTACTATTGATCTCCTTTGGGGCGGAGATCGAATCCCGTACAACTCTTGAGGCACACACCCACAACTTAATTGGGGGCTCCCAAGTCTTGAGGCACACACCCACAACTTAATTGGGGCTCTCAAGTGACCACAAAAGGTCTTGACCACAAAAGGTCTTGGCCACAAAAGGCCGGCCACAAAAGGTGTCTAGGGTCTAAAGACCCAAGAGTAACAAGCTCATAAGTATCACCACCGCGAATCCTCGTGGAGGGCTCAAACCGATGCAAATGCAATGGCAAGAGCACACGAAGTGCTCCAGTCCTTCACTCTCAAATTCCAACACAACAACAAATGTTTATGGGGGAATAAGAGAGGAAGAACAAAGGAAACCACAAAGGAGTCAAATCCTTCACTCCCAAATCCCACCAAAAGCAACTAATGCTTATGGGGGGATAAGAGAGGAAGAACAAAGAAGAAGAACCACAAAGGAACTCCAAGAACTAGATCCACTAAGTTCCCCTCACTTAGAGGAGAGATGGATTGGTAGGATTGTAGATCTAGATCTCCTCTCAACTTTCCCTAAAGAATATGGAAGATTCAATGAAGGGATTGAGAGGGAAGTGAGCTTTCCAAGGTCGACAATGGAGTAGGAGAGAGGGGAAAGTCGTGCTGCCTTGGATCAGCTGGGGAGGAAGAAGGGAAGGGGTATTTATACCCCTCCGAGAAATATAGCCGTTGGCTGTTTCGACACTCGGAAATTCCGGTATAAGTGAGACTCGGAAATTCCGGTCATCCGGAAATTCCGGTCTAAGAGAGACTCGGAAATTTCGGTCACCCGGAAATTCCGAGTCCATGAAATTTCCGAGATGAAATTCCGGCTGGAGTCAGAACCAAAACCAAACTTTTCCTTAGCCGTTTCTGGAAGGCTATTCTGGGTGCACTCGCAAATTCCGGTATATGGAAATTTGAGCACAATTTCCGGTTCGAGTCAGAACCAAAAATCCGTCTTTCCTTAGCCAAAACTGGAGGGCTTTCTGGGTGCACTCGGAAATTCCGGTAGACGGAAACTTCCGAGCACAATTTCCGACTGGAGTCAGAACCCTTTTTCTCCTTTCCTTAGCCGTTTTCTTGGATGAGTTGGGGAACCGGAAATTCCGGTAGATCGGAATATCCGACCCCAATAATCCGAATCAGCAAAACACCGAAACGAAAACTGCTATAACTTTTGCAAATGAACTCCAAATGAGGTGAGACCAATTTTGTTGGAAAGATAGCGACGAAGAGCACTCCAAATATTGCATACCATAAATAGAGTAAAATCTCCACACATGGCAAGGTGTGGGACTTTCCTCAAGGTAGAACAGGCAATATTTCCGCCACCGAAAACGCAACAAGTTGTCCAAAGTAAAACCGATTTCGATGAACTAGAGCTTGACATGGAGATGAACCAAGCTCTAATTCCTCACCAACATAAAATCCAAATAAGAACCAAGAAATATGATATGCCAAGTATGCAAAGGTTTGAGATCTCCACAAGAATGCGATCAAGTTACTAACTTGAGAGCCCCTCTTGATAGTACGCCTATCTATCCTATAGCCCTATAAAGATCATACCTTTGCCTTGAGCATTCCACTTGAGTTAGATGATGACTATCTTGATCTCTTCAAGTGGGTCATCTTTCTTGATTGCGCGTCCAATCACTTGCTTGATGAAGACTTCTCCAAATACTCCCCCATGCTCACAATGGGAGAGTCTCGCTTAGCTTCATCTTCATGTATCCATTGCAAGCACCAAGCATAGGATCTTTTCGAGAAAGCTTCTCTTGGTCTTGCACAACTCATATTTTCTTCACTAAGATGATGTCTTGAATCTTCAAGACATTCTTGCAATAAGCTTCACTCAACACAGAAGCTTCAAGAGTCCAACACATGAACTCCACAATTCCATGGACATGATCTATAATGATATCTCAAAGTAAACATTAGTCCATAGATATTGTCATTCAATTACCAAAACCACACATGAGGGAAAATGGTCTTTCAAAAGGTACATACTTTTGGATCATGGAATAAATATATTTTGTATATCTTGTAGGATACATGTGTTTAAGAACATATACTTCACTTACTGTTTTGTTAGTTCTTTGATCAAATGTTAGCTTTTGCCTTTCAAAAAAAAAGTTAGCTTTTGGATAGATAGTAAAGAAGCTAACACATCCATTTGTCTTTGATATGTTCAATTTAGAATTTTGGAAGTTAAGATATATGTAGGATAGAAATCTCAAAGTTTAGCATGTTTAGAGTTTAATCTTACTGAAACTTGATCAAAAAATTCAAAGTTGATTTTTTTTAGAGGAATGCTCGACCAAGATTTTGGGTGCGTATAGGGAATGCTTAAAGATATTTTTCCGAATACAGAGAATGCTGGCTTGCTCTGGATTCTCTCGGTTAAGCATGGCCTTCCATTTCCGAAGGTAAATACTTTTGGCTCATGGAATAAATATATTTTTGTATATCTCGTAGGATACATGTTTTCAAGAACATGTACTTCACTTACTGTTATGTTAGTTCTTTGATCAAATGTTAGCTTTTGGATAGATAGTAAAGAAGCTGACACATTCATTGGGAAGAAAAGTAGGAGGATTTTCTTGGACAAATGATCTTTCTTCAGACAAAGATAGATGATATTACATATTTATGTCTTGGTAGTTGTTTCGGACTTGATTTAGTAATTATGGAGAACAAGCACTGAAATATATATTACTATATTGAGTATTGCGTTGGTCATTTTCTGGCCGTTTTCATGGGCTATAGTCCACGGTTTTTGGGTCCCGGGAAGATTTCAAAGCCCCGTGACGCCCGGTACACGACTCTAGTGTCATCGTAAAAACTCACGATTTTGGGCATTTCTGGTCGTTTTCGTGGGCTATAGTCCACGGTTTTTGTGTCCCGGGAAGATTTCAAAGCCCCGTGACCCCCGGTATACGACTCTAGTGGCATCGTAAAAACTCGCGACTTTGGGCATTTCTGGCCGTTTTTGTGGGCTATAGCACACGGTTTTGGGGTCCGACGTGGATTTAAATGGTCAGGGACCCCGTCACACGATTTTTGCGAAATCATAAAAAACTCGTGATTTCAGGCATTTCTCGCCGTTTTCGTGGGCTATAATCCATAGTTTTTGGGTCCCGAGAAGATTTCAAAGCCCTGTGACCCCAGGTACACAACTCTATCGGGATCGTAAAAACTCGCGATTTCGGGCATTTCTGGCCGTTTTCGTGGGCTATAGTCCAAGGTTTTTGGGTCCCGGGAAGATTTCAAAGGCCCGTGACCCCTGGTACACGACACTAGTAGCATCGTAAAAACTCGCGATTTCGGGCCTTTCTGGCCGTTTCGTGGGCTATAGCACACGGTTTTGGGGTTCGACGTGGATTTAAATGGTCCGGGACCCCGTCACACGATTTTTGTGAAATCATAAAAAACTCGCGATTTTGGGCATTTCTGGCCGTTTTCGTGGGCTATAGTCCACAGTTATTGGGTCCCGGGAAGATTTAAAAGCCCTGTGATCCCCGGTACACGCCTCTAGTGGCATCGTAAAAACTCGCGACTTTGGGCATTTCTGGCCGTTTTCGTGGGCTATAGCACACGGTTTTGGGGTTCGACGTGGATTTAAATGGTCCGGGATCCCGTCACACGATTTTTGTGAAATCATAAAAAACTCGTGATTTAGGGCATTTCCGGCCATTTTGGTGGGCTATAGTCCACGGTTTTTGGGTCCCGAGAAGATTTCAAAGCCCTGTGACCCCCAGTACATGACTCTAGTGAGATGGTAAAAACTCGCGATTTCGGGCATTTCTGGCCGTTTTCGTGGGCTTTAGTCCATGATTTTTGGGTCCCGGGAAGATTTCAAAGCCCCGAGACCCCCGGTACACGACTCTAGTGGCATCGTAAAAACTCGCGATTTTGGGCATTTCTGGACGTTTTCGTGGGCTATAGCACACGGTTTTGGGGTCCGACGTGGATTTAAATGGTCCGGGACCCCGTCACACGATTTTTGCGAAATCATAAAAAACTCGTGATTTCAGGCATTTCTGGCCGTTTTCATGGGCTATAGTCCACGGTATTTGGGTCCCGGGAAGATTTCAAAGCCCTGTGACCCCCGGTACACGACTATTGTGGCATCATACAAACTCGCGAATTCGGGCATTTCTGGCTGTTTTTGTGGGCTATAGCACACGGTTTTGGGGTCCGAGAAGATTTCAAAGACATGAGACCCCGGTACACGACTCTAGTGGGATCGTAAAAACTCGCGATTTCGGGCATTTCTAGCCGTTTTCGTGGGCTATAGTGCACAGTTTTTGGATCCCGGGAAGATTTCAAAGCCCTGTGAGCCCTGGTACACGACTCTAGTGGCATCGTAAAAACTCGCGACTTCGGGCATTTCTGGCCGTTTTGGTTGGCTATAGCACCCGGTTTTGGGGTCCGACGTGGATTTAAATGGTCCGGGACCCCGTCACACGATTTTTTCAAAATCATAAAAAGCTCGTGATATCAGGCATTTCTCGCCGTTTTCGTGGGCTATAGTACACGGTTTTTGGGTCCCGGGAAGATTTTAAAGCCCTGTGACCCCCGGTACATGACTCTAGTGGCATCGTAAAAACTTGCGACTTCGGGCATTTCTGGCCGTTTTCGTGGGCTATAGCACACGGTTTTGGGGTTCGACGTGGATTTAAATGGTCCGGGAACCCGTCACCCGATTTTTGCGAAATCATAAAAAACTCGCGATTTTGGGCATTTCTGGCCGTTTTCGTGGGTTATAGTCCACAGTTATTGGGTCCCGGGAAGATTTAAAAGCCCCGTGATCCCCGTTACACGACTCTAGTGGCATCGTAAAAACTCGCGATTTTGGGCATTTCTGGCCGTTTTCGTGGGCTATAGCACACGGTTTTGGGGTTCGACGTGGATTTAAATGGTCCGGAATCCCGTCACACGATTTTTGTGAAATCATAAAAAACTCGTGATTTCAGGCATTTCTCGCCGTTTTCGTGGGCTATAGTCCACGGTTTTTGGGTCCCGGGAAGATTTTAAAGCCCTGTGACACCCGGTACACGCCTCTAGTGGCATCGTAAAAACTTGCGACTTCGGGCATTTCTGGCCGTTTTCGTGGGCTATAGCACACGGTTTTGGGGTTCGACGTGGATTTAAATGGTCCGGGACCCCGTCACACGATTTTTGCGAAATCATAAAAAACTCGCGATTTCGGGCATTTCTGGTCGTTTTCGTGGGCTATAGTCCACGGTTTATGGGTCCCGGGAAGATTTCAAAGCCCCGTGACCCCAGTACACAACTCTGGTGGCATCGTAAAAACTCGCGATTTTGGGCATTTCTAGCCGTTTTCGTGGGCTATAGCACACGGTTTTGGGGTTCGACGTGGATTTAAATGGTCCGGGACCCCGTCACACGATTTTAGCGAAATCATAATAAACTCATGATTTCAGGCATTTCTGGCCATTTTCGTCGGCTATAGCCCACAGTTTTTGGGTCCCGGGAAGATTACAAAGCCCCGTGACCCCCGGTACACGACTCTAGTGGCATCGTAAAAACTCGCGATTTTGGGCATTTCTGGCCGTTTTCGTGGGCTATAGCACAAGGTTTTGGGGTCCGACGTGGATTTAAATGGTCCGGGACCCGTCACACGATTTTTGCAAAAACATAAAAAACTCGCGAATTCGGGCATTTCTGGCTGTTTTTGTGGGCTATAGTCCACGGTTTTTGGGTCCCGGGAAGATTTTACAGCCCTGTGACCACCGGTACACGCCTCTAGTGGCATCGTAAAAACTTGCGACTTCGGGCATTTCTGGCCGTTTTCGTGGGCTATAGCACACGGTTTTGGGGTTCGACGTGGATTTAAATGGTCCGGGACCTGTCACACGATTTTTGCGAAATCATAAAAAAATCGTGATTTCAGGCATTTCTCGCCGTTTTCGTGGGCTATAGTCCACGATTTTTGGGTCCCGGGAAGATTTTAAAGCCCTGTGATCCCCGGTACACGCCTCTAGTGGCATCGTAAAAACTTGCGACTTCGGGCATTTCTGGCCGTTTTCGTGGGCTATAGCACGCGGTTTTGGGGTTCGACGTGGATTTAAATGGTCCGGGACCCCGTCACACGATTTTTGCGAAATCATAAAAAAACTCATGATTTAGGGCATTTCTGGCCATTTTGGTGGGCTATAGTCCACAGTTTTTGGGTCCCGTGAAGATTTCAAAGCCCCGTGACGGTACACGACTCTAGTGTCATCGTAAAAACTCGCGATTTTGGGCATTTCTGGCCGTTTTCGTGGGCTATAGCACACGGTTTTGCGGTCCGACGTGGATTTAAATGGTCCGGGACCCGTCACACGATTTTTGCGAAATCATAAAAAACTCATGATTTCTGGCATTTCTGGCCGTTTTCGTGGGCTATAGTCCACGGTTTTTGGGTCCCGAGAAGATTTCAAAGCCCTGTGACCCCCAGTACATGACTCTAGTGGGATGGTAAAAACTCGTGATTTCGGGCATTTCTGGCCATTTTCGTGGGCTTTAGTCCATGATTTTTGGGTCCCGGGAAGATTTCAAAGCCCCGAGACCCCCGGTACACGACTCTAGTGGCATCGTAAAAACTCGCGATTTTGGGTATTTCTGGACGTTTTTGTGGGCTATAGCACACGGTTTTGGGGTCCGACGTGGATTTAAATGGTCCGGGACCCCGTCACACGATTTTTGCGAAATCATAAAAAACTCGTGATTTCATGCATTTCTGGCCGTTTTCGTGGGCTATAGTCCACGGTATTTGGGTCCCGGGAAGATTTCAAAGCCCCGTGACCCCCGGTACACGACTATTGTGGCATCATACAAACTCGCGAATTCGGGCATTTCTGGCTGTTTTTGTGTGCTATAGCACACGGTTTTGGGGTCCGAGAAGATTTCAAAGACATGTGACCCCGGTACACGACTCTAGTGGGATCGTAAAAACTCGCGATTTCGGGCATTTCTGGCCGTTTTCGTGGGCTATAGTGCACGGTTTCTGGATCCCGGGAAGATTTCAAAGCCCCGTGAGCCCTGGTACACGACTCTAGTGGCATCGTAAAAACTCGCGACTTCGGGCATTTCTGGCCGTTTTGGTTGGCTATAGCACACGGTTTTGGGGTCCGACGTGGATTTAAATGGTCCGGGACCCCGTCACACGATTTTTTCAAAATCATAAAAAGCTCGTGATATCAGGCATTTCTCGCCGTTTTCGTGGGCTATAGTCCACGGTTTTTGGGTCCCGGGAAGATTTTGAAGCCCTGTGACCCCCGGTACACGACTCTAGTGGCGTCGTAAAAACTTGCGACTTCGGGCATTTCTGGCCATTTTCGTGGGCTATAGCACGCGGTTTTGGGGTTCGACGTGGATTTAAATGGTCCGGGACCCCGTCACACGATTTTTGCGAAATCATAAAAAAACTCACGATTTCGGGCATTTCTGGCTGTTTTCGTGGGCTATAGTCCATGGTTTTTGGGTCCCGGGAAGATTTTAAAGCCCTGTGACCCCCGGTACACGACTCTAGTGGCATCGTAAAAACTTGCGACTTCGGGCATTTCTGGCCGTTTTCGTGGGCTATAGCACACGGTTTTCGGGTTCGACGTGGATTTAAATGGTCCGGGACCCCGTCACACGATTTTTGTGAAATCATAAAAAACTCGTGATTTCAGGCATTTCTCGCCGTTTTCGTGGGCTATAGTCCACGGTTTTTGGGTCCCGTGAAGATTTCAAAGCCCCGTGACCCCCGGTACACGACTCTAGTGGCATCGTAAAAACTCGCGATTTTGGGCATTTCTGGCCGTTTTCGTGGGCTATAGCACACGGTTTTGCGGTCCGACGTGGATTTAAATGGTCCGGGACCCGTCACACGATTTTGCGAAATCATAAAAAACTCATGATTTCTGGCATTTCTGGCCGTTTTCGTGGGCTATAGTCCACGGTTTTTGGGTCCCGAGAAGATTTCAAAGCCCTGTGACCCCCAGTACATGACTCTAGTGGGATGGTAAAAACTCGTGATTTCGGGCATTTCTGGCCATTTTCGTGGGCTTTAGTCCATGATTTTTGGGTCCCGGGAAGATTTCAAAGCCCCGAGACCCCCGGTACACGACTCTAGTGGCATCGTAAAAACTCGCGATTTTGGGCATATCTGGACGTTTTTGTGGGCTATAGCACACGGTTTTGGGGTCCGACGTCGATTTAAATGGTCCGGGACCCCGTCACACGATTTTTGCGAAATCATAAAAAACTCGTGATTTCATGCATTTCTGGCCGTTTTCGTGGGCTATAGTCCACGGTATTTGGGTCCCGGGAAGATTTCAAAGCCCCGTGACCCCCGGTACACGACTATTGTGGCATCATACAAACTCGCGAATTCGGGCATTTCTGGCTGTTTTTGTGTGCTATAGCACACGGTTTTGGGGTCCGAGAAGATTTCAAAGACATGTGACCCCGGTACACGACTCTAGTGGGATCGTAAAAACTCGCGATTTCGGGCATTTCTGGCCGTTTTCGTGGGCTATAGTGCACGGTTTCTGGATCCCGGGAAGATTTCAAAGCCCCGTGAGCCCTGGTACACGACTCTAGTGGCATCGTAAAAACTCGCGACTTCGGGCATTTCTGGCCGTTTTGGTTGGCTATAGCACACGGTTTTGGGGTCCGACGTGGATTTAAATGGTCCGGGACCCCGTCACACGATTTTTTCAAAATCATAAAAAGCTCGTGATATCAGGCATTTCTCGCCGTTTTCGTGGGCTATAGTCCACGGTTTTTGGGTCCCGGGAAGATTTTAAAGCCCTGTGACCCCCGGTACACGACTCTAGTGGCGTCGTAAAAACTTGCGACTTCGGGCATTTCTGGCCGTTTTTGTGGGCTATAGCACACGGTTTTGGGGTTCGACGTGGATTTAAATGGTCCGGGAACCCGTCACCCGATATTTGCGAAATCATAAAAAACTCACGATTTCGGGCATTTCTGGCCGTTTTCGTGGGCTATAGTCCACGGTTTTTGGGTCCCGGGAAGATTTAAAAGCCCCGTGATCCCCGGTACACGACTCTAGTGGCATTGTAAAAACTCGCGATTTTGGGCATTTCTGGCCGTTTTCGTGGGCTATAGCACACGGTTTTGGGGTTCGACGTGGATTTAAATGGTCCGGGACCCCGTCACACGATTTTTGTGAAATCATAAAAAACTCGTGATTTCAGGCATTTCTCGCCGTTTTCGTGAGCTATAGTTCACGGTTTTTGGGTCCCGGGAAGATTTTAAAACCCTGTGACCCCCGGTACACGCCTCTAGTGGCATCGTAAAAACTTGCGACTTCGGGCATTTCTGGCCGTTTTCGTGGGCTATAGCACGCGGTTTTGGGGTTCGACGTGGATTTAAATGGTCCGAGACCCCGTCACACGATTTTTGCGAAATCATAAAAAACTCACGATTTCAGGCATTTCTGGCCGTTTTCGTGGGCTATAGTCCACGGTTTTTGGGTCCCGGGAAGATTTTAAAGCCCTGTGACCCCCGTACACGACTCTAGTGGCATCGTAAAAACTTGCGACTTCGGGCATTTCTGGCCGTTTTTGTGGGCTATAGCACACGGTTTTGGGGTTTGACGTGGATTTAAATGGTCCGGGAACCCGTCACCCGATATTTGCGAAATCATAAAAAACTCATGATTTAGGGCATTTCTGGCCATTTTGGTGGGCTATAGTCCACAGTTTTTGGGTCCCGTGAAGATTTCAAAGCCCCGTGACCCCCGGTACACGACTCTAGTGTCATCGTAAAAACTCGCGATTTTGGGCATTTCTGGCCGTTTTCGTGGGCTATAGCACACGGTTTTGCGGTCCGACGTGGATTTAAATGGTCCGGGACCCGTCACACGATTTTAGCGAAATCATAAAAAACTCATGATTTCTGGCATTTCTGGCCGTTTTCGTGGGCTATAGTCCACGGTTTTTGGGTCCCGAGAAGATTTCAAAGCCCTGTGACCCCCAGTACATGACTCTAGTGGGGGATGGTAAAAACTCGTGATTTCGGGCATTTCTGGCCATTTTCGTGGGCTTTAGTCCATGATTTTTGGGTCCCAGGAAGATTTCAAAGCCCCGAGACCCCCGGTACACGACTCTAGTGGCATCGTAAAAACTCGCGATTTTGGGCATTTCTGGACGTTTTTGTGGGCTATAGCACACGGTTTTGGGGTCCGACGTGGATTTAAATGGTCCGGGACCCCGTCACACGATTTTTGCGAAATCATAAAAAACTCGTGATTTCATGCATTTCTGGCTGTTTTCGTGGGCTATAGTCCACGGTATTTGGGTCCCGGGAAGATTTCAAAGCCCTGTGACCCCCGGTACACGACTATTGTGGCATCATACAAACTCGCGAATTCGGGCATTTCTGGCTGTTTTTGTGTGCTATAGCACACGGTTTTGGGGTCCGAGAAGATTTCAAAGACATGTGACCCCGGTACACGACTCTAGTGGGATCGTAAAAACTCGCGATTTCGGGCATTTCTGGCCGTTTTCGTGGGCTATAGTGCACGGTTTTTCGATCCCGGGAAGATTTCAAAGCCCCGTGAGCCCTGGTACACGACTCTAGTGGCATCGTAAAAACTCGCGACTTCGGGCATTTCTGGCCGTTTTGGTTGGCTATAGCACACGGTTTTGGGGTCCGACGTGGATTTAAATGGTCCGGGACCCCGTCACACGATTTTTTCAAAATCATAAAAAGTTCGTGATATCAGGCATTTCTCGCCGTTTTCGTGGGCTATAGTCCACGGTTTTTGGGTCCCGGGAAGATTTTAAAGCCCTGTGACCCCCGGTACACGACTCTAGTGGCATCGTAAAAACTTGCGACTTCGGGCATTTCTGGCCGTTTTTGTGGGCTATAGCACACGGTTTTGGGGTTCGACGTGGATTTAAATGGTCCGGGAACCCGTCACCCGATATTTGCGAAATCATAAAAAACTCATGATTTAGGGCATTTCTGGCCATTTTGGTGGGCTATAGTCCACAGTTTTTGGGTCCCGTGAAGATTTCAAAGCCCCGTGACCCCCGGTACACGACTCTAGTGTCATCGTAAAAACTCGCGATTTTGGGCATTTCTGGCCGTTTTCGTGGGCTATAGCACACGGTTTTGCGGTCCGACGTGGATTTAAATGGTCCGGGACCCGTCACACGATTTTTGCGAAATCATAAAAAACTCATGATTTCTGGCATTTCTGGCCGTTTTCGTGGGCTATAGTCCATGGTTTTTGGGTCCCGAGAAGATTTCAAAGCCCTGTGACCCCCAGTACATGACTCTAGTGGGATGGTAAAAACTCGTGATTTCGGGCATTTCTGGCCATTTTCGTGGGCTTTAGTCCATGATTTTTGGGTCCCGGGAAGATTTCAAAGCCCCGAGACCCCCGGTACACGACTCTAGTGGCATCGTAAAAACTCGCGATTTTGGGCATTTCTGGACGTTTTTGTGGGCTATAGCACACGGTTTTGGGGTCCGACGTGGATTTAAATGGTCCAGGACCCCGTCACACGATTTTTGCGAAATCATAAAAAACTCGTGATTTCATGCATTTCTGGCCGTTTTCGTGGGCTATAGTCCACGGTATTTGGGTCCCGGGAAGATTTCAAAGCCCTGTGACCCCCGGTACACGACTATTGTGGCATCATACAAACTCGCGAATTCGGGCATTTCTGGCTGTTTTTGTGTGCTATAGCACACGGTTTTGGGGTCCGAGAAGATTTCAAAGACATGTGACCCCGGTACACGACTCTAGTGGGATCGTAAAAACTCGCGATTTCGGGCATTTCTGGCCGTTTTCGTGGGCTATAGTGCACGGTTTTTGGATCCCGGGAAGATTTCAAAGCCCCGTGAGCCCTGGTACACGACTCTAGTGGCATCGTAAAAACTCGCGACTTCGGGCATTTCTGGCCGTTTTGGTTGGCTATAGCACGCGGTTTTGGGGTTCGACGTGGATTTAAATGGTCCGGGAACCCGTCACCCGATATTTGCGAAATCATAAAAAACTCACGATTTCGGGCATTTCTCGCCGTTTTCGTGGGCTATAGTCCACGGTTTATGGGTCCCGGGAAGATTTCAAAGCCCCGTGACCCCCTATACACGACTCTAGTGGCATCGTAAAAACTCGCGATTTTGGGCATTTCTGGCCGTTTTCGTGGGCTATAGCACACGGTTTTCGGGTTCGACGTGGATTTAAATGGTCCGGGACCCCGTCACACGATTTTTGCGAAATCATAAAAAACTCATGATTTAGGGCATTTCTGGCCATTTTGGTGGGCTATAGTCCACAGTTTTTGGGTCCCGTGAAGATTTCAAAGCCCCGTGACCCCCGGTACACGACTCTAGTGTCATCGTAAAAACTCGCGATTTTGGGCATTTCTGGCCGTTTTCGTGGGCTATAGCACACGGTTTTGCGGTCCGACGTGGATTTAAATGGTCCGGGACCCGTCACACGATTTTTGCGAAATCATAAAAAACTCATGATTTCTGGCATTTCTGGCCGTTTTCGTGGGCTATAGTCCACGGTTTTTGGGTCCCGAGAAGATTTCAAAGCCCTGTGACCCCAGTACATGACTCTAGTGGGATGGTAAAAACTCGTGATTTCGGGCATTTCTGGCCATTTTCGTGGGCTTTAGTCCATGATTTTTGGGTCCCGGGAAGATTTCAAAGCCCCGAGACCCCCGGTACACGACTCTAGTGGCATCGTAAAAACTCGCGATTTTGTGCATTTCTGGACGTTTTTGTGGGCTATAGCACACGGTTTTGGGGTCCGACGTGGATTTAAATGGTCCGGGACCCCGTCACACGATTTTTTCAAAATCATAAAAAGCTCGTGATATCAGGCATTTCTCGCCGTTTTCGTGGGCTATAGTCCACGGTTTTTGGGTCCCGGGAAGATTTTAAAGCCCCGTGACCCCCGGTACACGACTCTAGTGGCGTCGTAAAAACTTGCGACTTCGGGCATTTCTGGCCGTTTTCGTGGGCTATAGCACACGGTTTTGGGGTTCGACGTGGATTTAAATGGTCCGGGACCCCGTCACACGATTTTTGTGAAATCATAAAAAATTCGTGATTTCAGGCATTTCTCGCCGTTTTCGTGAGCTATAGTCCACGGTTTTTGGGTCCCGGGAAGATTTTAAAACCCTGTGACCCCCGGTACACGCCTCTAGTGGCATCGTAAAAACTTGCGACTTCGGGCATTTCTGGCCGTTTTCGTGGGCTATAGCACGCGGTTTTGGGGTTCGACGTGGATTTAAATGGTCCGAGACCCCGTCACACGTTTTTTGCGAAATCTTAAAAAACTCACGATTTCGGGCATTTCTGGCCGTTTTCGTGGGCTATAGTCCACGGTTTATGGGTCCCGGGAAGATTTCAAAGCCCCGTGACCCCCTATACACGACTCTAGTGGCATTGTAAAAACTCGCGATTTTGGGCATTTCGGGCCGTTTTCGTGGGCTATGGCACACGGTTTTCGGGTTCGACGTGGATTTAAATGGTCCGGGACCCCGTCACACGATTTTTGCGAAATCATAAAGAACTCATGATTTAGGGCATTTCTGGCCATTTTGGTGGGCTATAGTCCACAGTTTTTGGGTCCCGTGAAGATTTCAAAGCCCCGTGACCCCCGGTACACGACTCTAGTGTCATCGTAAAAACTCGCGATTTTGGGCATTTCTGGCCGTTTTCGTGGGCTATAGCACACGGTTTTGCGGTCCGACGTGGATTTAAATGGTCCGGGACCCGTCACACGATTTTTGCGAAATCATAAAAAACTCATGATTTCTGGCATTTCTGGCCGTTTTCGTGGGCTATAGTCCACGGTTTTTGGGTCCCGAGAAGATTTCAAAGCCCTGTGACCCCCAGTACATGACTCTAGTGGGATGGTAAAAACTCGTGATTTCGGGCATTTCTGGCCATTTTCGTGGGCTTTAGTCCATGATTGTTGGGTCCCAGGAAGATTTCAAAGCCCCGAGACCCCCGGTACACGACTCTAGTGCCATCGTAAAAACTCGCGATTTTGGGCATTTCTGGACGTTTTTGTGGGCTATAGCACACGGTTTTGGGGTCCGACGTGGATTTAAATGGTCCGGGACCCCGTCACACGATTTTTGCGAAATCATTAAAAACTCGTGATATCAGGCATTTCTCGCCGTTTTCGTGGGCTATAGTCCACGGTTTTTGGGTCCCGGGAAGATTTTAAAGCCCTGTGACCCCCGGTACATGACTCTAGTGGCATCGTAAAAACTTGCGACTTCGGGCATTTCTGGCCGTTTTTGTGGGCTATAGCACACGGTTTTGGGGTTCGACGTGGATTTAAATGGTCCGGGAACCCGTCACCCGATATTTGCGAAATCATAAAAAACTCACGATTTCGGGCATTTCTGGCCGTTTTCGTGGGCTATAGTCCACGGTTTTTGGGTCCCGGAAAGATTTAAAAGCCCCGTGATCCCCGGTACACGACTCTAGTGGCATTGTAAAAACTCGCGATTTTGGGCATTTCTGGCCGTTTTCGTGGGCTATAGCACACGGTTTTGGGGTTCGACGTGGATTTAAATGGTCCGGGACCCCGTCACACGATTTTTGTGAAATCATAAAAAACTCGTGATTTCAGGCATTTCTCGCCGTTTTCGTGGGCTATAGTCCACGGTTTTTGGGTCCCGGGATGATTTTAAAGCCCTGTGACCCCCGGTACACGCCTCTAGTGGCATCGTAAAAACTTGCGACTTCGGGCATTTCTGGCCGTTTTCGTGGGCTATAGCACGCGGTTTTGGGGTTCGACGTGGATTTAAATGGTCCGGGACCCCGTCACACGATTTTTGCAAAATCATAAAAAACTCGCGATTTCGGGCATTTCTGGCCGTTTTCGTGGGCTATAGTCCACGGTTTATGGGTCCCGGGAAGATTTCACAGCCCCATGACCCCCAGTACACAACTCTGGTGGCATCGTAAAAACTCGCGATTTTGGGCATTTCTGGCCGTTTTCGTGGGCTATAGCACAAGGTTTTGCGGTCCGACGTGGATTTAAATGGTCCGGGACCCGTCACACGATTTTTGCGAAATCATAAAAAACTCATGATTTCTGGCATTTCTGGCCGTTTTCGTGGGCTATAGTCCACGGTTTTTGGGTCCCGAGAAGATTTCAAAGCCCTGTGACCCCCAGTACATGACTCTAGTGGGATGGTAAAAACTCGTGATTTCGGGCATTTCTGGCCATTTTCGTGGGCTTTAGTCCATGATTTTTGGGTCCTAGGAAGATTTCAAAGCCCCGAGACCCCCGGTACACGACTCTAGTGGCATCGTAAAAACTCGCGATTTTGGGCATTTCTGGACGTTTTTGTGGGCTATAGCACACGGTTTTCGGGTCCGACGTGGATTTAAATGGTCCGGGACCCCGTCACACGATTTTTGCGAAATCATAAAAAACTCGTGATTTCATGCATTTCTGGCCGTTTTCGTGGGCTATAGTCCACGGTATTTGGGTCCCGGGAAGATTTCAAAGCCCTGTGACCCCCGGTACACGACTATTGTGGCATCATACAAACTCGCGAATTCGGGCATTTCTGGCTGTTTTTGTGTGCTATAGCACACGGTTTTGGGGTCCGAGAAGATTTCAAAGACATGTGACCCCGGTACACGACTCTAGTGGGATCGTAAAAACTCGCGATTTCGGGCATTTCTGGCCGTTTTCGTGGGCTATAGTGCACGGTTTTTGGATCCCGGGAAGATTTCAAAGCCCCGTGAGCCCTGGTACACGACTCTAGTGGCATCGTAAAAACTCGCGACTTCGGGCATTTCTGGCCGTTTTGGTTGGCTATAGCACACGGTTTTGGGGTCCGACGTGGATTTAAATGGTCCGGGACCCCGTCACACGATTTTTTCAAAATCATAAAAAGCTCGTGATATCAGGCATTTCTCGCCGTTTTCGTGGGCTATAGTCCACGGTTTTTGAGTCCCGGGAAGATTTTAAAGCCCTGTGACCCCCGATACACGACTCTAGTGGCGTCGTAAAAACTTGCGACTTCGGGCATTTCTGGCCGTTTTTGTGGGCTATAGCACACGGTTTTGGGGTTCGACGTGGATTTAAATGGTCCGGGAACCCGTCACCCGATATTTGCGAAATCATAAAAAACTCACGATTTCGGGCATTTCTGGCCGTTTTCGTGGGCTATAGTCCACGGTTTTTGGGTCCCGGGAAGATTTAAAAGCCCCGTGATCCCCGGTACACGACTCTAGTGGCATTGTAAAAACTCGCGATTTTGGGCATTTCTGGCCGTTTTCGTGGGCTATAGCACACGGTTTTGGGGTTCGACGTGGATTTAAATGGTCCGGGACCCCGTCACACGATTTTTGTGAAATCATAAAAAACTCGTGATTTCAGGCATTTCTCGCCGTTTTCGTGAGCTATAGTCCACGGTTTTTGGGTCTCGGGAAGATTTTAAAACCCTGTGACCCCCGGTACACGCCTCTAGTGGCATTGTAAAAACTTGCGACTTCGGGCATTTCTGGCCGTTTTCGTGGGCTATAGCACGCGGTTTTGGGGTTCGACGTGGATTTAAATGGTCCGAGACCCCGTCACACGTTTTTTGCGAAATCATAAAAAACTCACGATTTCGGGCATTTCTGGCCGTTTTCGTGGGCTATAGTCCACGGTTTATGGGTCCCGGGAAGATTTCAAAGCCCCGTGACCCCCTATACACGACTCTAGTGGCATCGTAAAAACTCGCGATTTTGGGCATTTCTGGCCGTTTTCCTGGGCTATAGCACACGGTTTTCGGGTTCGACGTGGATTTAAATGGTCCGGGACCCCGTCACACGATTTTTGCGAAATCATAAAAAACTCATGATTTAGGGCATTTCTGGCCATTTTGGTGGGCTATAGTCCACAGTTTTTGGGTCCCGTGAAGATTTCAAAGTACACGACTCTAGTGTCATCGTAAAAACTCGCGATTTTGGGCATTTCTGGCCGTTTTCGTGGGCTATAGCACACGGTTTTGCGGTCCGACGTGGATTTAAATGGTCCGGGACCCATCACACGATTTTTGCGAAATCATAAAAAACTCATGATTTCTGGCATTTCTGGCCGTTTTCGTGGGCTATAGTCCACGGTTTTTGGGTCCCGAGAAGATTTCAAAGCCCTGTGACCCCCAGTACATGACTCTAGTGGGATGGTAAAAACTCGTGATTTCGGGCATTTCTGGCCATTTTCGTGGGCTTTAGTCCATGATTTTTGGGTCCCAGGAAGATTTCAAAGCCCCGAGACCCCCGGTACACGACTCTAGTGGCATCGTAAAAACTCGCGATTTTGGGCATTTCTGGACGTTTTTGTGGGCTATAGCACACGGTTTTGGGGTCCGACGTGGATTTAAATGGTCCGGGACCCCGTCACACGATTTTTGCGAAATCATAAAAAACTCGTGATTTCATGCATTTCTGGCCGTTTTTGTGGGCTATAGTCCACGGTATTTGGGTCCCGGGAAGATTTCAAAGCCCTGTGACCCCCGGTACACGACTATTGTGGCATCATACAAACTCGCGAATTCGGGCATTTCTGGCTGTTTTTGTGTGCTATAGCACACGGTTTTGGGGTCCGAGAAGATTTAAAAGACATGTGACCCCGGTACACGACTCTAGTGGGATCGTAAAAACTCGCGATTTCAGGCATTTCTGGCCGTTTTCGTGGGCTATAGTGCACGGTTTTTGGATCCCGGGAAGATTTCAAAGCCCCGTGAGCCCTGGTACACGACTCTAGTGGCATCGTAAAAACTCGCGACTTCGGGCATTTCTGGCCGTTTTGGTTGGCTATAGCACACGGTTTTGGGGTCCGACGTGGATTTAAATGGTCCGGGACCCCGTCACACGATTTTTTCAAAATCATAAAAAGCTCGTGATATCAGGCATTTCTCGCCGTTTTCGTGGGCTATAGTCCACGGTTTTTGGGTCCCGGGAAGATTTTAAAGCCCTGTGACCCCCGGTACACGACTCTAGTGGCATCGTAAAAACTTGCGACTTCGGGCATTTCTGGCCGTTTTTGTGGGCTATAGCACACGGTTTTGGGGTTCGACGTGGATTTAAATGGTCCGGGAACCCGTCACCCGATATTTGCGAAATCATAAAAAACTCACGATTTCGGGCATTTCTGGCCGTTTTCGTGGGCTATAGTCCACGGTTTTTGGGTCCCGGGAAGATTTAAAAGCCCCGTGATCCCCGGTACACGACTCTAGTGGCATTGTAAAAACTCGCGATTTTGGGCATTTCTGGCCGTTTTCGTGGGCTATAGCACACGGTTTTGGGGTTCGACGTGGATTTAAATGGTCCGGGACCCCGTCACACGATTTTTGCAAAATCATAAAAAACTCGCGATTTCGGGCATTTCTGGCCGTTTTCGTGGGCTATAGTCCACGGTTTATGGGTCCCGGGAAGATTTCACAGCCCCATGACCCCCAGTACACAACTCTGGTGGCATCGTAAAAACTCGCGATTTTGGGCATTTCTGGCCGTTTTCGTGGGCTATAGCACAAGGTTTTGCGGTCCGACGTGGATTTAAATGGTCCGGGACCCGTCACACGATTTTTGCGAAATCATAAAAAACTCATGATTTCTGGCATTTCTGGCCGTTTTCGTGGGCTATAGTCCACGGTTTTTGGGTCCCGAGAAGATTTCAAAGCCCTGTGACCCCCAGTACATGACTCTAGTGGGATGGTAAAAACTCGTGATTTCGGGCATTTCTGGCCATTTTCGTGGGCTTTAGTCCATGATTTTTGGGTCCTAGGAAGATTTCAAAGCCCCGAGACCCCCGGTACACGACTCTAGTGGCATCGTAAAAACTCGCGATTTTGGGCATTTCTGGACGTTTTTGTGGGCTATAGCACACGGTTTTCGGGTCCGACGTGGATTTAAATGGTCCGGGACCCCGTCACACGATTTTTGCGAAATCATAAAAAACTCGTGATTTCATGCATTTCTGGCCGTTTTCGTGGGCTATAGTCCACGGTATTTGGGTCCCGGGAAGATTTCAAAGCCCTGTGACCCCCGGTACACGACTATTGTGGCATCATACAAACTCGCGAATTCGGGCATTTCTGGCTGTTTTTGTGTGCTATAGCACACGGTTTTGGGGTCCGAGAAGATTTCAAAGACATGTGACCCCGGTACACGACTCTAGTGGGATCGTAAAAACTCGCGATTTCGGGCATTTCTGGCCGTTTTCGTGGGCTATAGTGCACGGTTTTTGGATCCCGGGAAGATTTCAAAGCCCCGTGAGCCCTGGTACACGACTCTAGTGGCATCGTAAAAACTCGCGACTTCGGGCATTTCTGGCCGTTTTGGTTGGCTATAGCACACGGTTTTGGGGTCCGACGTGGATTTAAATGGTCCGGGACCCCGTCACACGATTTTTTCAAAATCATAAAAAGCTCGTGATATCAGGCATTTCTCGCCGTTTTCGTGGGCTATAGTCCACGGTTTTTGGGTCCCGGGAAGATTTTAAAGCCCTGTGACCCCCGATACACGACTCTAGTGGCGTCGTAAAAACTTGCGACTTCGGGCATTTCTGGCCGTTTTTGTGGGCTATAGCACACGGTTTTGGGGTTCGACGTGGATTTAAATGGTCCGGGAACCCGTCACCCGATATTTGCGAAATCATAAAAAACTCACGATTTCGGGCATTTCTGGCCGTTTTCGTGGGCTATAGTCCACGGTTTTTGGGTCCCGGGAAGATTTAAAAGCCCCGTGATCCCCGGTACACGACTCTAGTGGCATTGTAAAAACTCGCGATTTTGGGCATTTCTGGCCGTTTTCGTGGGCTATAGCACACGGTTTTGGGGTTCGACGTGGATTTAAATGGTCCGGGACCCCGTCACACGATTTTTGTGAAATCATAAAAAACTCGTGATTTCAGGCATTTCTCGCCGTTTTCGTGAGCTATAGTCCACGGTTTTTGGGTCTCGGGAAGATTTTAAAACCCTGTGACCCCCGGTACACGCCTCTAGTGGCATTGTAAAAACTTGCGACTTCGGGCATTTCTGGCCGTTTTCGTGGGCTATAGCACGCGGTTTTGGGGTTCGACGTGGATTTAAATGGTCCGAGACCCCGTCACACGTTTTTTGCGAAATCATAAAAAACTCATGATTTCGGGCATTTCTGGCCGTTTTCGTGGGCTATAGTCCACGGTTTATGGGTCCCGGGAAGATTTCAAAGCCCCGTGACCCCCTATACACGACTCTAGTGGCATCGTAAAAACTCGCGATTTTGGGCATTTCTGGCCGTTTTCCTGGGCTATAGCACACGGTTTTCGGGTTCGACGTGGATTTAAATGGTCCGGGACCCCGTCACACGATTTTTGCGAAATCATAAAAAACTCATGATTTAGGGCATTTCTGGCCATTTTGGTGGGCTATAGTCCACAGTTTTTGGGTCCCGTGAAGATTTCAAAGTACACGACTCTAGTGTCATCGTAAAAACTCGCGATTTTGGGCATTTCTGGCCGTTTTCGTGGGCTATAGCACACGGTTTTGCGGTCCGACGTGGATTTAAATGGTCCGGGACCCATCACACGATTTTTGCGAAATCATAAAAAACTCATGATTTCTGGCATTTCTGGCCGTTTTCGTGGGCTATAGTCCACGGTTTTTGGGTCCCGAGAAGATTTCAAAGCCCTGTGACCCCCAGTACATGACTCTAGTGGGATGGTAAAAACTCGTGATTTCGGGCATTTCTGGCCATTTTCGTGGGCTTTAGTCCATGATTTTTGGGTCCCAGGAAGATTTCAAAGCCCCGAGACCCCCGGTACACGACTCTAGTGGCATCGTAAAAACTCGCGATTTTGGGCATTTCTGGACGTTTTTGTGGGCTATAGCACACGGTTTTGGGGTCCGACGTGGATTTAAATGGTCCGGGACCCCGTCACACGATTTTTGCGAAATCATAAAAAACTCGTGATTTCATGCATTTCTGGCCGTTTTTGTGGGCTATAGTCCACGGTATTTGGGTCCCGGGAAGATTTCAAAGCCCTGTGACCCCCGGTACACGACTATTGTGGCATCATACAAACTCGCGAATTCGGGCATTTCTGGCTGTTTTTGTGTGCTATAGCACACGGTTTTGGGGTCCGAGAAGATTTCAAAGACATGTGACCCCGGTACACGACTCTAGTGGGATCGTAAAAACTCGCGATTTCAGGCATTTCTGGCCGTTTTCGTGGGCTATAGTGCACGGTTTTTGGATCCCGGGAAGATTTCAAAGCCCCGTGAGCCCTGGTACACGACTCTAGTGGCATCGTAAAAACTCGCGACTTCGGGCATTTCTGGCCGTTTTGGTTGGCTATAGCACACGGTTTTGGGGTCCGACGTGGATTTAAATGGTCCGGGACCCCGTCACACGATTTTTTCAAAATCATAAAAAGCTCGTGATATCAGGCATTTCTCGCCGTTTTCGTGGGCTATAGTCCACGGTTTTTGGGTCCCGGGAAGATTTTAAAGCCCTGTGACCCCCGGTACACGACTCTAGTGGCATCGTAAAAACTTGCGACTTCGGGCATTTCTGGCCGTTTTTGTGGGCTATAGCACACGGTTTTGGGGTTCGACGTGGATTTAAATGGTCCGGGAACCCGTCACCCGATATTTGCGAAATCATAAAAAACTCGCGATTTCGGGCATTTCTGGCCGTTTTCGTGGGCTATAGTCCACGGTTTTTGGGTCCCGGGAAGATTTAAAAGCCCCGTGATCCCCGGTACACGACTCTAGTGGCATTGTAAAAACTCACGATTTTGGGCATTTCTGGCCGTTTTCGTGGGCTATAGAACACGGTTTTGGGGTTCGACGTGGATTTAAATGGTCCGGGACCCCGTCACACGATTTTTGTGAAATCATAAAAAACTCGTGATTTCAGGCATTTCTCGCCGTTTTCGTGGGCTATAGTCCACGGTTTTTGGGTCCCGGGATGATTTTAAAGCCCTGTGACCCCCGGTACACGCCTCTAGTGGCATCGTAAAAACTTGCGACTTCGGGCATTTCTGGCCGTTTTCGTGGGCTATAGCACACGGTTTTGGGGTTCGACGTGGATTTAAATGGTCCGGGACCCCGTCACACGATTTTTGCGAAATCATAAAAAACTCGCGATTTCGGGCATTTCTGGCCGTTTTCGTGGGCTATAGTCCACGGTTTATGGGTCCCGGGAAGATTTCAAAGCCCCATGACCCCCAGTACACAACTCTGGTGGCATCGTAAAAACTCGCGATTTTGGGCATTTCTGGCCGTTTTCGTGGGCTATAGCACAAGGTTTTGCGGTCCGACGTGGATTTAAATGGTCCGGGACCCGTCACATGATTTTTGCGAAAACATAAAAAACTCGTGATTTCCGGCATTTCTGGCCGTTTTCGTGGGCTATAGTCCACGGTTTTTGTGTCCCGAGAAGATTTCAAAGCCCTGTGACCCCCGGTACACGACTCTAGTGGGATCGTAAAAACTCGCGATTTCGGGCATTTCTGGCCGTTTTCGTGGGCTGTAGTCCAGGATTTTTGGGTCCCGGGAAGATTTCAAAGCCCCGTGACCCCCGGTACACGACTCTAGTGGCATCGTAAAAACTCGCGATTTTGGGCATTTCTGGCCGTTTTCGTGGGCTATAGCACACGGTTTTGGGGTCCGACGTGGATTTAAATGGTCTGGGACCCCGTCACACGATTTTTGCGAAATCATAAAAACTCGTGATTTCAGCCATTTCTGGTGGTTTTCGTGGGCTATAGTCCACGGTTTTTGCGTCCCGAGAAGATTTCAAAGACCTGTGACCCCCGGTACACGACTCTAGTGGCATCATACAAACTCGCGACTTCGGGCATTTCTGGCTGTTTTTGTGGGCTATAGCACACGGTTTTTGGGGTCCGACGTGGATTTAAATGGTCCGGGACCCCGTCACACGATTTTTGCGAAATCATAAAAAACTCGTGATTTTAGGCAATTCTGGCCATTTTGGTGGGCTATAGTCCACAGTTTTTGGGTCCCGTGAAGATTTCAAAGCCCCGTGACCCCCGGTACACGACTCTAGTGTCATCGTAAAAACTCGCGATTTTGGGCATTTCTGGCCGTTTTCGTGGGCTATAGCACACGGTTTTGCGGTCCGACGTGGATTTAAATGGTCCGGGACCCGTCACACGATTTTTGCGAAATCATAAAAAACTCATGATTTCTGGCATTTCTGGCCGTTTTCGTGGGCTATAGTCCACGGTTTTTGGGTCCCGAGAAGATTTCAAAGCCCTGTGACCCCCAGTACATGACTCTAGTGGGATGGTAAAAACTCGTGATTTCGGGCATTTCTGGCCATTTTCGTGGGCTTTAGTCCATGATTTTTGGGTCCCAGGAAGATTTCAAAGCCCCGAGACCCCCGGTACACGACTCTAGTGCCATCGTAAAAACTCGCGATTTTGGGCATTTCTGGACGTTTTTGTGGGCTATAGCACACGGTTTTGGGGTCCGACGTGGATTTAAATGGTCCGGGACCCCGTCACACGATTTTTGCGAAATCATTAAAAACTCGTGATATCAGGCATTTCTCGCCGTTTTCGTGGGCTATAGTCCACGGTTTTTGGGTCCCCGGGAAGATTTTAAAGCCCTGTGACCCCCGGTACATGACTCTAGTGGCATCGTAAAAACTTGCGACTTCGGGCATTTCTGGCCGTTTTTGTGGGCTATAGCACACGGTTTTGGGGTTCGACGTGGATTTAAATGGTCCGGGAACCCGTCACCCGATATTTGCGAAATCATAAAAAACTCACGATTTCGGGCATTTCTGGCCGTTTTCGTGGGCTATAGTCCACGGTTTTTGGGTCCCGGAAAGATTTAAAAGCCCCGTGATCCCCGGTACACGACTCTAGTGGCATTGTAAAAACTCGCGATTTTGGGCATTTCTGGCCGTTTTCGTGGGCTATAGCACACGGTTTTGGGGTTCGACGTGGATTTAAATGGTCCGGGACCCCGTCACACGATTTTTGTGAAATCATAAAAAACTCGTGATTTCAGGCATTTCTCGCCGTTTTCGTGGGCTATAGTCCACGGTTTTTGGTCCCGGGATGATTTTAAAGCCCTGTGACCCCCGGTACACGCCTCTAGTGGCATCGTAAAAACTTGCGACTTCGGGCATTTCTGGCCGTTTTCGTGGGCTATAGCACGCGGTTTTGGGGTTCGACGTGGATTTAAATGGTCCGGGACCCCGTCACACGATTTTTGGAAAATCATAAAAAACTCGCGATTTCGGGCATTTCTGGCCGTTTTCGTGGGCTATAGTCCACGGTTTATGGGACCCGGGAAGATTTCAAAGCCCCATGACCCCCAGTACACAACTCTGGTGGCATCGTAAAAACTCGCGATTTTGGGCATTTCTGGCCGTTTTCGTGGGCTATAGCACAAGGTTTTTGCGGTCCGACGTGGATTTAAATGGTCCGGGACCCGTCACACGATTTTTGCGAAATCATAAAAAACTCATGATTTCTGGCATTTCTGGCCGTTTTCGTGGGCTATAGTCCACGGTTTTTTGGGTCCCGAGAAGATTTCAAAGCCCTGTGACCCCCAGTACATGACTCTAGTGGGATGGTAAAAACTCGTGATTTCGGGCATTTCTGGCCATTTTCGTGGGCTTTAGTCCATGATTTTTGGGTCCTAGGAAGATTTCAAAGCCCCGAGACCCCCGGTACACGACTCTAGTGGCATCGTAAAAACTCGCGATTTTGGGCATTTCTGGACGTTTTTGTGGGCTATAGCACACGGTTTTCGGGTCCGACGTGGATTTAAATGGTCCGGGACCCCGTCACACGATTTTTGCGAAATCATAAAAAACTCGTGATTTCATGCATTTCTGGCCGTTTTCGTGGGCTATAGTCCACGGTATTTGGGTCCCGGGAAGATTTCAAAGCCCTGTGACCCCCGGTACACGACTATTGTGGCATCATACAAACTCGCGAATTCGGGCATTTCTGGCTGTTTTTGTGTGCTATAGCACACGGTTTTGGGGTCCGAGAAGATTTCAAAGACATGTGACCCCGGTACACGACTCTAGTGGGATCGTAAAAACTCGCGATTTCGGGCATTTCTGGCCGTTTTCGTGGGCTATAGTGCACGGTTTTTGGATCCCGGGAAGATTTCAAAGCCCCGTGAGCCCTGGTACACGACTCTAGTGGCATCGTAAAAACTCGCGACTTCGGGCATTTCTGGCCGTTTTGGTTGGCTATAGCACACGGTTTTGGGGTCCGACGTGGATTTAAATGGTCCGGGACCCCGTCACATGATTTTTTCAAAATCATAAAAAGCTCGTGATATCAGGCATTTCTCGCCGTTTTCGTGGGCTATAGTCCACGGTTTTTGGGTCCCGGGAAGATTTTAAAGCCCTGTGACCCCCGATACACGACTCTAAGTGGCGTCGTAAAAACTTGCGACTTCGGGCATTTCTGGCCGTTTTTGTGGGCTATAGCACACGGTTTTGGGGTTCGACGTGGATTTAAATGGTCCGGGAACCCGTCACCCGATATTTGCGAAATCATAAAAAACTCACGATTTCGGGCATTTCTGGCCGTTTTCGTGGGCTATAGTCCACGGTTTATGGGTCCCGGGAAGATTTCAAAGCCCCGTGACCCCCTATACACGACTCTAGTGGCATCGTAAAAACTCGCGATTTTGGGCATTTCTGGCCGTTTTCGTGGGCTATAGCACACGGTTTTGCGGTCCGACGTGGATTTAAATGGTCCGGGACCCGTCACACGATTTTTGCGAAATCATAAAAAACTCATGATTTCTGGCATTTCTGGCCGTTTTCGTGGGCTATAGTCCACGGTTTTTGGGTCCCGAGAAGATTTCAAAGCCCTGTGACCCCCAGTACATGACTCTTGTGGGATGGTAAAACCTCGTGATTTCGGGCATTTCTGGCCATTTTCGTGGGCTTTAGTCCATGATTTTTGGGTCCCAGGAAGATTTCAAAGCTCCGAGACCCCCGGTACACGACTCTAGTGCCATCGTAAAAACTCGCGATTTTGGGCATTTCTGGACGTTTTTGTGGGCTATAGCACACGGTTTTGGGGTCCGACGTGGATTTAAATGGTCCGGGACCCCGTCACACGATTTTTGCGAAATCATTAAAAACTCGTGATATCAGGCATTTCTCGCCGTTTTCGTGGGCTATAGTCCACGGTTTTTTGGGTCCCCGGGAAGATTTTAAAGCCCTGTGACCCCCGGTACATGACTCTAGTGGCATCGTAAAAACTTGCGACTTCGGGCATTTCTGGCCGTTTTTGTGGGCTATAGCACACGGTTTTGGGGTTCGACGTGGATTTAAATGGTCCGGGAACCCGTCACCCGATATTTGCGAAATCATAAAAAACTCACGATTTCGGGCATTTCTGGCCGTTTTCGTGGGCTATAGTCCACGGTTTTTGGGTCCCGGAAAGATTTAAAAGCCCCGTGATCCCCGGTACACGACTCTAGTGGCATTGTAAAAACTCGCGATTTTGGGCATTTCTGGCCGTTTTCGTGGGCTATAGCACACGGTTTTGGGGTTCGACGTGGATTTAAATGGTCCGGGACCCCGTCACACTCGATTTTTGTGAAATCATAAAAAACTCGTGATTTCAGGCATTTCTCGCCGTTTTCGTGGGCTATAGTCCACGGTTTTTGGGTCCCGGGATGATTTTAAAGCCCTGTGACCCCCGGTACAACGCCTCTAGTGGCATCGTAAAAACTTGCGACTTCGGGCATTTCTGGCCGTTTTCGTGGGCTATAGCACACGGTTTTGGGGTTCGACGTGGATTTAAATGGTCCGGGACCCCGTCACACGATTTTTGCAAATCATAAAAAACTCGCGATTTCGGGCATTTCTGGCCGTTTTCCGTGGCTATAGTCCACGGTTTTATGGGTCCCCGGGAAGATTTCAAAGCCCCATGACCCCCAGTACACAACTCTGGTGGCATCGTAAAAACTCGCGATTTTGGGCATTTCTGGCCGTTTTCGTGGGCTATAGCACAAGGTTTTTGCGGTCCGACGTGGATTTAAATGGTCCGGGACCCGTCACACGATTTTTGCGAAATCATAAAAAACTCATGATTTCTGGCATTTCTGGCCGTTTTCGTGGGCTATAGTCCACGGTTTTTTGGGTCCCGAGAAGATTTCAAAGCCCTGTGACCCCCAGTACATGACTCTAGTGGGATGGTAAAAACTCGTGATTTCGGGGCATTTCTGGCCATTTTCGTGGGCTTTAGTCCATGATTTTTGGGTGCTAGGAAGATTTCAAAGCCCCGAGACCCCCGGTACACGACTCTAGTGGCATCGTAAAAACTCGCGATTTTGGGCATTTCTGGACGTTTTTGTGGGCTATAGCACACGGTTTTCGGGTCCGACGTGGATTAAATGGTCCGGGACCCCGTCACAACGATTTTTGCGAAATCATAAAAAACTCGTGATTTCATGCATTCTTCTGGCCGTTTTCGTGGGCTATAGTCCACGGTATTTGGGTCCCGGGAAGATTTCAAAGCCCTGTGACCCCCGGTACACGACTATTGTGGCATCATACAAACTCGCGAATTCGGGCATTTCTGGCTGTTTTTGTGTGCTATAGCACACGGTTTTGGGGTCCGAGAAGATTTCAAAGACATGTGACCCCGGTACACGACTCTAGTGGGATCGTAAAAACTCGCGATTTCGGGCATTTCTGGCCGTTTTCGTGGGCTATAGTGCACGGTTTTTGGATCCCGGGAAGATTTCAAAGCCCCGTGAGCCCTGGTACACGACTCTAGTGGCATCGTAAAAACTCGCGACTTCGGGCATTTCTGGCCGTTTTGGTTGGCTATAGCACACGGTTTTGGGGTCCGACGTGGATTTAAATGGTCCCGGGACCCCGTCACACGATTTTTTCAAAATCATAAAAAGCTCGTGATATCAGGCATTTCTCGCCGTTTTCGTGGGCTATAGTCCACGGTTTTTGGGTCCCGGGAAGATTTTAAAGCCCTGTGACCCCCGGTACACAACTCTAGTGGCGTCGTAAAAACTTGCGACTTCGGGCATTTCTGGCCGTTTTTGTGGGCTATAGCACACGGTTTTGGGGTTCGACGTGGATTTAAATGGTCCGGGAACCCGTCACCCGATATTTGCGAAATCATAAAAAACTCACGATTTCGGGCATTTCTGGCCGTTTTCGTGGGCTATAGTCCACGGTTTTTGGGTCCCGGGAAGATTTAAAAGCCCCGTGATCCCCGGTACACGACTCTAGTGGCATTGTAAAAACTCGCGATTTTGGGCATTTCTGGCCGTTTTCGTGGGCTATAGCACACGGTTTTGGGGTTCGACGTGGATTTAAATGGTCCGGGACCCCGTCACACGATTTTTGTGAAATCATAAAAAACTCGTGATTTCAGGCATTTCTCGCCGTTTTCGTGAGCTATAGTCCACGGTTTTTGGGTCTCGGGAAGATTTTAAACCCTGTGACCCCCGGTACACGCCTCTAGTGGCATTGTAAAAACTTGCGACTTCGGGCATTTCTGGCCGTTTTCGTGGGCTATAGCACGCGGTTTTGGGGTTCGACGTGGATTTAAATGGTCCGAGACCCCGTCACACGTTTTTTGCGAAATCATAAAAAACTCACGATTTCGGGCATTTCTGGCCGTTTTCGTGGGCTATAGTCCACGGTTTATGGTCCCGGGAAGATTTCAAAGCCCCGTGACCCCCTATACACGACTCTAGTGGCATCGTAAAAAACTCGCGATTTTGGGCATTTCTGGCCGTTTTCGTGGGCTATAGCACACGGTTTTCGGGTTCGACGTGGATTTAAATGGTCCGGGACCCCCGTCACACGATTTTTGCGAAATCATAAAAAACTCATGATTTAGGGCATTTCTGGCCATTTTGGTGGGCTATAGTCCACAGTTTTTGGGTCCCGTGAAGATTTCAAAGTACACGACTCTAGTGTCATCGTAAAAACTCGCGATTTTGGGCATTTCTGGCCGTTTTCGTGGGCTATAGCACACGGTTTTGCGGTCCGACGTGGATTTAAATGGTCCGGGGACCCATCAACAACGATTTTTGCGAAATCATAAAAAACTCATGATTTCTGGCATTTCTGGCCGTTTTCGTGGGCTATAGTCCACGGTTTTTGGGTCCTGAGAAGATTTCAAAGCCCTGTGACCCCCAGTACATGACTCTAGTGGGATGGTAAAAAACTCGTGATTTCGGGCATTTCTGGCCATTTTCGTGGGCTTTAGTCCATGATTTTTGGGTCCCAGGAAGATTTCAAAGTCCCCCGAGAC